>CM053627.1:90254794-90284827 GCA_028646595.1 Phalanger gymnotis | reverse complement strand
GACAGAAGGGAGGGCTGACTGGGGAATGGGGCAATCAGAATATATGCCATCTTGGAGTGAGGGAGAGGGTAGAAATGGGGAGAAAATTTGTAATTCAAACTCTTGTGAAAATTAATGCTGAAAACTGAAAAATATCAAATAAATAAATAAGAAAAATAAAGAAAATTAGTCCTTTCCTAAAATATGCCCTCTTCTGAAAAATTCCAACAGTTTTAAGAAGTTTTCATTGGAAAGAAAGATCCAGAATGGTAGTCACTATATAAAGACTGAATTGACAGGATCTTTACTCACCATATATAAATGGCATTCCTACTATCTTTTGGAATATGAAAGTACACTTAGTAGGGGGCAATACATGAGGAAAAAACAAAAACAAAACAAAATACAGCAATCTAGTTCCTGCCTTAGGTCTTACATTCCTAGCTCAGTCTGTAGAATCCAGGCCTAAACTGTACCTAATGAGAAGGTTACTAAAAGGCTCAGAAGTACGCACGTATCTCCTTCCACAAACCATCTTTTCCATATTTACCTCTTCCTTTTTGTAATAATTAGTGAGAAATTGAAAGTCTCCAAGCTATGAGAACCCACTTAAGTACAAATTTGTTCTTTGGAATTATTTGCTCTTGGAATTGCATGCCAACTTTGTACAGGTTTTCATGAAGGTAAAAATTTATGGAGCTGGTTCTGATGTGGCATGCCTACTTATTTCCTGTTTATAAAAGAGAGAGAGGACATTTTGTCTTCCATGGAGGAGTGTGAGATGACTAAGAGCATGTAGGTAGGAAAAGGACTGTGGGCAGATTTGCTGTTACCCTATTTACCTGGCCGACATTCCACATACTCTACCCAGATGCAAAAAACATATCAGTGCTCCAAGATGTTTGGTATGTTAATTATTTTTTCCAAATCTAATTAAGAAGTGTAGTTTTTTTAAAGAGTTCTTTTCTTTATGTCCTTAGGACTGTACCGTAGTAGTTTTCAGAACATAAGTCATTTTTGATACAGTGGTGGGAAGGCTCATGACTTCTTAGCAGTAGGACAGAAAGAAAGTTCTAATACTTCATTTTTTTCTCAAAACCTAAGATTTATATAGGAAAGTTATTGTTATGTATTTTACCTTTATGTGATGATGATGATGATGATGATGATAATTCTTTACATTTTACATAGTACTTGACTTATTCCAAAGAACTTTCATGCTGGCAAGCAGCATGTTTCTGTTGTTCATTAGCTTCAGTTGTGTCTGACTCTTCATGACCCCATTTGGGGTTTTCTTGGCAAAAATACTGAAGTGGTTGCCTATTTCCTTTTCCAGCTCATTTTACAGATGAAGAAACTGAGGCAGAGTTAAATGACTTCCATAGGGTCACACAGCTAGTAAATGTCTGAGGCCAGATTTGAACTTGGATCTTCCCGACTCCAGGCCTGGCATTCTATCCACTGCACCACCTAGCTGCCCATGAAGCAGCATGGTATAGTGGAAAATGTTGTATTTCAATCCTCTAATTTTCAGTGTGATCTTGGGCAAGTCCCCTGACTTCTGGGCCTCCATTTCTTTATAAGAAGAGAGAATTAGGCTAGGTAGTCTCCCCTCCAACTATATGCCTGTGATCTCAGATAAACTCTGTGTTCATTCTCATGAGTCTATAAAGGGAGCATGGTGAGAGCCATTTCCATTTTCATATGAACAAACTCAAGCTTAGAACATTTAAATAACTTGCACAATGTCAGACCACTAATCAGTGGCAGAGCCAGGATTCTGAGCTCAGCCCTGATTCACAAGCCAGCATCCTTCCCATTACAGCATTGTGCCCTATAATCAAGCTGCCAAAGCTTTTTCCCCCTTAGATAATGGGTTATTCAGCCTGTACTGGGGTTGTTTACAGGTTCTAGAATACCAAATGAAGGAATATGGAAGGAAAGAAAGCAATGTATCACTTTGATAAACTTTATATTTAATTCTTATTCAGAATGGAGATTAAATTAATTGGGATGGCCTTATGGTGTTATTTGAGGACATTGCAGGTAGGGCTCACTCTTGAAATATAAACAATAAGGCCCACTTGGATTTACTCCATGTTTAATAATTTCATCCTTTTGAGTCTTGAAGATTTTTTTTGTCTTCTCTATCTCCTTGTAAAGATGCATATATCAGCTAACATGTTAAGGGAGTTAGCCTTTCTCTTATTTTTTTGTATTTAATCTTAATAGCATCTTGAATAACATGAAGACTTATAGGTAATCTAATACATTCTTATTTGGAAAAAGGAAACATACATGCAATCTGTCTTTTATATACTTTAATATTCTCAAGAATTTTATCATATTTTGGTTAATTCTGTGGACTATCCTTAAACTGCTGCAAATAACAGTTGTATTTCTATACTTTTTCCATTAAAAATGTTTGTTGATGCCTTTTGTTCTTTATGCCATAGTCAATTCTCCATATACCCCCCTCAAAAAATTAATAATCCTCCAATGTGACAAGGAAAAATATTTGGGTGTCCAAATGCACAGAGTGACTGTATCTAACTATGTACACGGCATCCCACTGCTGTAAATGGCCTGTCACTCTAGGACAGGGCCTTTGTGATACACTGTTTATGCCTTTCATCTATCACACAAATAGTTGCATTCTCTATGAGCTTGTCCCCTAGACAGGTTGGGTTTTACTGTGGCTTTTGCAGTTGATATATTATAAAATAAATGCTTTCAGGGTGTGGTATGCAGCATCATCTAGCTTTGCAAATATGTACATTTATAAAACTTAATATTAAACCTGTTACTGGATGTGTGTTGCTCCACACCTTGTAGTTTTTTCCTAGGTCGTTGCCTATTCGGTCTTCTCCCAGTCCTGTTTTAATCAATCAATCAGTAAGCATTTTACTGTATACCAGATTTAGGTTGTACTGGGGTAGAGGTGGGGAACCTGTTTCATTAGGACAGGAATTCCTGTTAGGAAATAAGACTATAGAACTTTGAGCATTGTTATTAAATTGAATCCCAGTTCGCATTTATTGAGGGGAGATACAAATACAACTCAAGGAGATCATAAAAAGCCTTCAGGCTAAAGAGGTCCCAGCCATGTTAGTGTTCTCTCTGTAGTGAAGATAACTAAAAGACAGATCATCAATATTATGCATCTACTATGTGCTGTGAACTGTAGTAGGCAGTGAGGATACAAGTACAGCATGTAAATTGTCCATGCCTTCCAGAAACTTAGAGTATAACTGAGGAAGACAATATGTGGATACCTGTACAAAATAAATAACCAAATGATTTTAAGGGAAAGGCACCAGTAGCTGGGGGGTCAGTAAGTGCATACAAAGTGGCTTTTGAGTTTAGCCTCAAAGTAAACTAAGAATTTTTAGGCAAAAGTAATGGGGGACAGCCAGTATGAAGGCAACTGAAGCCAGAAGTGGCGTGCCATGTAGAGGATCCATCAAGAAGGCCTCTTGGGTTGTTGTGCATAGAGGGAAGTGGAATGTTCAATAAGGTTGTGAGGGTATATCAGGAGCAGGTTGTAAGGGGCTTCAAATGCCAAGCAAAGTAGTTCAACATTTTATCCTAGAGATAATTGGGAGTTGCTGGAGATTATTTATGACTGGAGTAGGGTAGTTGTATGATCAGAATTGAATAACTGAACTGTTTTCTCTTTTTTAAATGAGAAAGGGGATGTTTAGCATTTAATCTTAATTCTGAACTGTAACGTAAAAACATAGTTTTCCAAAGTGAAACAAGGTTCCTTTTCTTTGTCATCTATATGTTGTGCCTACTCTGGAAGCTGTAACCAGCCCCATAGTACTTGCTAGGAAACCATTGTCTTAGTCAGAAAGCCTATGACATTTAAAATCTCTAACTAGTATATAGGAAATCCTAGAATGTTAGGGAAGGAAGGGTCCATAGAGACCATTAAGTTCAGCTTCCTCATTTCACTAGTGACAGAGGGCTAGAAAGATGAAGTGATATATTATGTTCATATTTTATAAGGGAAATTTAACAATATGAAAGATTAAGATCATGGATTATTGAATTTTTTTTTCGAACCTAATAAGATACCTTTGGAAAGTAGAGGATCGAAGAAAGATAAGTGAAGAGAATGTACCTGTCATTTCCCAGTAAAGCTTTATATGTCACGAATTGGAACACTCGTGTGATGATAGTCAAAGTATTCTTGAATAACACACCTTTTGTCCCTATTTCTACATATAGTCAGCACTGGTTTGTAAATTGTCTTGTTATGGCTTTGTTTCTGTCTCGTCTGTTTCCCTTTGACCTTTGGCTTTTTTCAGCTAGTCACTTCAGAGAGATTTAGAGTTTTAGAAATAGACCCCATGTTGGAAGTTCCTCAGAGGTCCAAACCGACATACAAGCAGAAATCCTTTCCACAAAATCACCTTTTCTGTCCTTAATGGAGTTTACAAATAGGTTTGCCTATCATGCACAGTAATATAGGACATTGTGTTATGTACTTTCCACTAAAGTCCTACCCTGATACTTTATCATGGTGTGAGTTTCTTTGCCAGCTACACTCAGGCTCTAACAAGTCCTACCAAACCGAAAAGGTTTTGAATATGGGCTTAGTGATAGATTCTATTGATTGTCCGAGGAATAGATTAACTTAGGTTTTGACAAGTTGACCTGAGGGCAATGGGTTTTTCAGCCCCAGTATCTCATAAAAACCTTTTCCTTGGTCATAGAGTAGTGAAAGGATTATCTACTTTGAAAAGATAACACATCCTTTGAGTAGCGGAACATGGTAAGTATATTAGGTATAAAGATGAGTGCTGTACGTAACAAGGACACTAAGTCATTATCAGCTACAAGGATCGTAAAGGGTTTCCTGCAGGACATGGCATTAGGGGTGGGCTTTAAAAGATGGGGAGGAATTCACTAGGTGGAGAGGGAAAAGGTAAGGTGTTTCAGCCATACGGCGCAAGACAAGCAAAGACATGGAGTCAAGATCACGCTCTGGAGCATAGAGTTCATGTACAAGAAAAGTATGTGATAGGACTCGAGAGAGATAGCAGTGCCAATTTGTAGGGGATCTTGAATCCCTAGGAACAAATCTATGCATAGGGATTAGCATAGAAACGGTAGAGGAGTGTGTATACTGGAGGAGAAAGACTGCAACTCGAAGACCAGTTAGTTCTGCCATAATCGTGATAGTTGACATGGATTGTAATGAAGGCTTATGAAGTGATGGCAGCAGGAAAATAGAGGAGGGGAAAGATACAAGAGCTGTTGCAGAGGGAGAAGCAGCAAGACTTGGTGACAGAATGCACACTGTGATAGCCTATAAGCTCCTTGGGGAGAGGAACTCTTTCTTTCACTTTTGTCTTTGTATCTCGAGTGCTTACCACAGTAGCTGGCATATAGTAGGTGCTTTAAAATGCTTTGTACTTGTTCAGGCAGCTAGGTAGTGCAGTGGATAGAATACCAGGTTTAGAGTCACGAAGACCTAAATTCAAATCCAGCCTTAGAAACTTACTAGCTGTGTGACCCTGGGCATGTCACTGAACCTCTGTCTGCCTCAGTTTTCTCATCTGAAAAATGGAGGTAATAATAGCACCTCCCACCTAGTGGTGTTGTGAGAATCAAATAAGTTAATAACTGTAAAGCACTTGGCGTTGTTAAGTCCTATATGAATGTAAGGCATTATTATTGATGGATATGATAGGTGTAGGGAGAGGGAGAGGTCAATAATAACTGCCTTCCAGGAATAATGTGGGAACTTTCTATTATTTCTAACACAGAAAAAGTAACATGATAAGATGTGTTTTCAGTTTACTTTGGAGCTAAAGATGAAGTTAAAACTTTTCTAAAATGGAAAAAAAAAACATGTTGTCTTTCTCAATAAGCTCAGGACTTTCCTACTGTGTAGCAGGTGTGGGTTAAGACTTCTTAATAATGGTAGGTTGTCTACAACCTAAAGATCACAGCGTGCTTTAAAAACATTAATTAATCCTGACATCACCCTGCTGAAGCAGAGATGTGTTATTATCATTTTAGTTTCACAACAGGGTAAACTGAGGTACGGAGTCATTAAGTGACAAGTCACTTAGAGAAGGTCACTTAGTCAGCAGCAGAGCCAGGAATAGGATCTGCATGTTGACTCATCCTGCTTTTAGAAAGATCACTATATTTCAGATACTTCCTTTTTTCTTAAAGAATTTTCCTATTGACAACTTTCTCCTTCCACCATAAGCTCTCAGAGTCACAGCATCCCAGAGTTGGTAAGGACCTCAGAGGCTGACTAGTTCCACATGTACTTGAATGAAAAATCTGTCTGTAACAGAATTCTTGCTTCTCATATGAAGGCCTTTTTTACCTCCACAATATTTTGTCTAGTGCCACATGGGTGGGTTTCTCTGTAGAGGGTGAAATTGACTGGCTATTATGCAATCCTTTCTGCTCCATCTTCCCTTCTAGAGAGGGGAAGAGCTGAATTCCTCTCAGGCCTCCCATATCTGTTCCCTAGCAGGTGTGGGGATGGGGTTTTGGGTGTATGTGTTCTTGTGTGTTAATTAGTCATAATCAATGACAAAAGATTAGCTTGTTTATTAGCCTGTGGCTAATACAATAACTCTTGGCTCTCTGTGTTTGCTATTTTATGGAGTTTATATCAGGTAAAAAGTTACAAAAATAATCATTATAGTTCACAGACCCCAGTTAGGAAAATGCATACCAGTAAGAGAGAGGTTTAGCTTGGCCCTAATTTAAATTTTGTGTATTTCCATCTAACCCTTGGCCTCTATACATTTGGAGCAAAATCAGGATACAGGAAAAGCTTAATTAAGTAAAAAAAAGAAGGGAGAATATTACAGTGCCTGTTTCTAGACAGACTCGGGAAGGGAATTTTTTTGGGAGGGGTGGGGAGAGTAGACCCTTCAGAATTTCCCTCAGTCCTTGAATAGGTCTGATGGCTGACCCCTCTCACTCATGTCTCAGTCACAACTGAGTTTTCCTTTCAGTTCTTCAATTCACCTTTCTGTTCACTGATTCTTTTCAGCTCCTTTAATTAAGGCCTAGACAGGTCTAGGGACATAGTCTCCCTCACTGCTGCTCAGCTCATATGGTTCCCATTCTTTTCTCTCAGCCTACCCTTTTGCAGACTGTGTGCGGTGTCCTAAAAACTCCTGGGCATGACTCAAGTCTGCTTTCCAGTTCACAGATCACAATAGTACATTTTTTCTCAGGGCCAAAAATAAATGATTATCCTCTAGATTACAAATTCCAGGATGACAACAGATATTCAAACTCATATTATGCCAAGAAAATAGAATTTCCTTCAGAAAGGTATTTAGATCTTTTTCTCCCTTCTTTCTGATGAATTATATCCATACTGCTAATATTTCCTATTAGAATTCTTTTAATAGACTTTCACAGTGCTTTGAGGTTCCTCAAGAACCTAAATTGTTGTTAGTTTTTTGTATTCTGTACAATTTTGTACATCTGTGTGTACATATATGCATATATGTATGGATATATACACATGTGTATATGTACACACACATGTCTTTAATGTCTGCTATTTTGCAAATTCTCTATTGGAATTTTTCTGTAATTTTCCATATATCAGTAGTGATAGTTTGAATCCCTGTAAATTGCAGTGACTGGAATATGTGTGTGTGTGTGTGTATGTGTGTGTGTGTATGTTCCTAAATTGTCTATTCTTGACATTTGAACTGATCCTAGCTGGAATAAACAATGCAGCAAAATATTACCAAAACCGTGGTCGAAAATGCCAATTGCAGGGCCTTTCTCTTTCATCTTTTATCAAAAGCAGCAAACTTTAGAAGAAAGAAGGCTGGGCTTAGAGATATGAAAGAGCTGAGTTCAAATTCTGATTCTGAACATTTTAAGTTCTATCATCTTGGCTAAGTCACTCTACTACGACTGATTTTCATCTGTTAAAAAGTGATAATTATAGTATTTGCCTCACAAGGTAGTTGTGAAGATCCATGAGATAATCGATAGAAAGCAATTTGCAAATCCTAAAGTGCAAACAAAAGTCAGCTGTTACATTTAGTAGCAAAGAACTGGAAACCAAGTAGATGCCCATAAATTGGGAAGTAGCTGACCAAGCATTACATAAGCTTAATAGAATATTACTGTGTTGTTTAAAATGATGGCTATCCTGAATAGTGATTATAGGGAATTGTTTATGATGTGATACAAAGTGAAGTGAGCAGAACCAGGAAAACAATAGACACAACTATAGTAATGTAAGTACAAAGAAGAACAAAAACAAAATGCTATGAAATTATAACCGAGCCCCAGAGGAGAGATGGGAGGAGATACCTACCTCCCTTCTTTACATACTCTAAGTGTGGAACACCATATATAATGTCAGACTATTTTTAATGTGTTGATTAGTTTGGCTAAACTTTCCCTCTACCCCTTTAAACTACAAAAAACAGTAGTTTTATTATAATGAATAGTTCTGGGAGGTAGACAGAGGGTTAAATTAGGAACTGCAGTTGCTATAAAAACAAAAATATCAATAATATATTTTAAAAATTAATTGCATCCATTATTATATCCTGCAATCAAAGGCTCCTCCCCTTCTCTCCTTTGGGACCAAACTTATTACCTCTATAATTTGTCTAGAGAATGAGCTGTTGGGTACATCTAATTTTGCTCTGCCATCTGTTGTCCTTCTAGACAGTTCTTTTCCTTCACTTTGTGGTTTTAGGCAGGGACATGAGCCCAGAATCACAGAGTCTGCCTTTTTAACTTTGAAAGTGAAATTCATGTCCATCTCAGACACCCCTGAAAAGGTCTTCCATGTTCATACTTCTCTTAATTCTCTACTTTTCTTATTGTAAAGACATTTAAAACAGCATGAACACTCATTATACATGAATGAGTTTACTGGCTGCTATTTTGTAAATTCTCTATTATGAAACTTTCTTTTTCTGTATATCAGTAGTGATAGTCTGACTGCCTATAATTTACAACTGGAACTCAATTCAAATAAAAACAATTCAACAAGAATATTGTTTTCAAGGGACTGTGCTAGGTACGGTGTTTACAAAGACAAAACCAGAAATTTTAAAATTATTGCTATCTTTTGTTTTTATGTCACCTTCATTTCCTACTATATTCTTTTCTCTACTTGCCCCTGCCCCAGAAAGCCATCTCATAACAAATAATAAAAGGGAGAAAATGGTTTAGCAAAACTAACCAACACAAGAAAAAGGTCTGACATGTAGTATTCCATATGTTTATCCTGCTTCTGCAAAATGCAGTAGGGGGTAGGTGGGAGGGACCTTCTCATATACCTTTTTTTGGAGCCAAGCTTGGTCATCATAATTTTACAGCATAAATTTATAGCATTTTCATTTATATTGCTGAAGTTGTTGCATATAGGAATTTATATTTTACAATATGTACACATATAAATAAAATGTGTAAATTGAAGCATAGACCACCCTGGCCTTCACCACCTGAAGGCCAGATGTGTTCCATTTTACTCCTCCAGGATTCTCTGGTATCCTTTAGGGGATTTGGGGTGTCTGGGCTCTCTGCCAACAGCTGCAGCCCCCTACTGATGATATTCCCTCAGTTGTAGGAGGTGGTTCCCTGCCCTCTAGTTTCATTAGCCGCTAACAGTGAGATTAGATTTTACAAAGAAATATTTACTTCAGAAGGTCTAATCACAAATGTGAGAACTTACTCTCCTACTATAATCTCTCTCCCCCTTTGCATTACCTATTTCTGGGGAGGGGAAAGAGATTAGGTTCATAGCTTAGCTCACTTCTTATAGAGCATAGTCCCAGCTCCAAATCTAAAACACTCCTCACACTTGAGTCCCAGGCACCCTGGCTTCTCCAGGCTTCTGTGCCAGACAGGCCGATTCTACCATCCTGCCTGCAATCTTGGTTCCAAGGTCTCCATGGCTCGAACTCCTCTGAGGATCATTTCCAGTACCTGAAAGTGAGGACAAACAATACAGAGCAGGGAAAAAAATGTCTTCAAGCCTGTTTCTTGGAGGGGTTCGCTTTGGGATGAAACAGAGGGAACAGGGGAAGGAGAGCCTTTCTTCTTTCAAAGAGTCAGTTCATGGCATCTTTGCTATAAATAAATGGTGATCTTCACCCTCTAGACACAGAGAGAGTGTGGAAAAGAGCATCTGAATAAAGATGATTGGTTCAGTCTTGTCGTTTTTAAAGACAGAGGCAGTCAGTCGAAGGAGGCTACCTCCACCCAAGTGGCAAGGGACTCAGGTCTCTATGTTACTCAAACTGGGTATGCTTATATTAGCCCAGGTTATTCATTCAAATTAATTTCAAGAAGGAAACAAATGGTTACACCAGGGATATTGCGAAGGAAGGCATCAAAGCCCCATATTGAAGGTGAGTCATGAGCTGAACCTTGAAAGAAGCTATGGATTCTGAGCTATAGAGATTCCAGACATGGGCAACCACCTTTTCAAAGATACAGAGAAGGGTAGATATAATACCATGTGTGAGGAATGGTTAGTGGGATTGATTGGGACTGAGAGTATATGAACTTCTGAGTCATGTAACCAAGAAGATGGAGGATTAGATATTTTCTCTAATCTTCAGGACCTCTAAAACCTCTCCAAATCAGAAATTATATGCCAAACGTAAAGAAATTTCAGTTTTTTTCGTGGTCTAACACACCAGGAACCCCAAAGGAGGTTAAAAAAAACCACTTTGTGAGCCAATGCCTAATCAGAGCTCACACAGCATTCCTTCTCCTGCTGCCCATCATGCTATAGGCCCAAAGCTGTACTAGTGAACCTAACTCCCAGGCTTGCAATTCCATACCCTGGTTCCTTTTCCCTTTTTCCAAGCTCTAAATGCAGACATTTGCTGAGGTCGTGATATCCAGCGCTGTTACAACATTCTGTGCTACAAGAGATCTCTGTAGAAGATTAGAAGTACAAACCTAAATGACAGGACACTTGTTTGGGCTTAAGGAAGAGTTCAGCCCAATATCTGACCATGTACCCCCAATCCAAATGACAGAAATATTGCCAAGCTGCAATAGCACCTGCAGGGCAGCACTCTGTACTGCCAGGACAGAGAACTGAGAAACAAAAAGAACAGGACAAGGTATTGTGTGGGGTGGTATGTGGCACTCCACTAACCCTGAAGAAAAGAGTCCACCATCCTGCTAGGGCCAAATCTGTTTAGCTAAAGTCACTGGAGCAGAGACCAAGGCTGGCAAATGGTGAATTGTCCAGTGTAGGAGGAGATTGAGATACTTTGAGATGCAGCCCCCAGGGAAGCTACACTTGGAAGGGAAGGAGTCAGAAAGTGAGTAATCAGGGAAAATAAAATAAGGGAGGGGGGAAAGACTGGAATTATGAAAGATCTAAAGAGAAGGAAAACTCAAAGAACCTTGAGCATAAACAGATAAACCAACATTAATAGCAGAAGGGAATATGGCCTCCATATCGAGTAAACAAGTTCAGTCATAAGACAAAGGTAAACAATTCAACATTTGAGGAGACAGAGGATTCTGTGGAATGTGAAACCACATCACACTGGTCCTGAATGGTTCAAAAGAGAAATGAGAATTGTGAGAGTAGAATTTGTGGCTTGCACAGCATACATAATTTGCAGAATAGGAAAACCTTAAGTCTGCGATGGCAGTCTCACCAAAGGAGTAAAAAAAGAAGATAACTAATTTTCAAATACACAGAAATGAAGAACATTCTAGAAGAGAAGCCAAAAGCAATGACATTAAAATAGCAAAAATAGTCTTTTCAAACACTAAATCCCTGCAAACAGCTTCTAGTGCAAGGTCTTTATCACCCTCTTCACAGAACATCTCCCTTCAACCGTAGGAACATTTGGCAATGGAACTTCCTCCCAACATCAAAACAAGACTTCTTTCCTTACAGTTCCCTTTTCAATCCTTCTCCCACCTTCTGAACCAATCCCCTAAATAATGAGTGGGTCAAAAATAATTAATAATTGTGTATAAAGAGAGTATGTGAAAGGGAATATGAAATAAGACTGAAGAGAAGTGGGAACTAGATTGTGAAAGCTTTAAAAACTGGGCTGATGGTTTTATGTTTTATCTTTAAGGCAATAAGGAGTCACTGATGCTTTTTGTGTAGGTGGGTGTCATGATCCGTTCTGTGTTTTATGAGTATCGTTTTGGCAGCTGGGTTGAAGATGGACAGGAAACTTCCAAGTACAGAGACCAATTGGGAGATTGTGACAATAGTCTAGGGCCTAGACTAGGCAAAAGGTGAGGGTCTAAACAGAATATGAGGCTGTATGAGGTGAAAGAAGGAAAAAGGAGAGGCAAGACATTGCAGGGATAAGATCAAGAATACTGGGGAGCCTACTTTATTGGGGGAGTGGGTGATTGGAAGACTGGTAGTGTCTTTGTGCCACTGAGTAACAACTTTGGCAGGTAAATGAATTTAACATTAAATTCCTATTTTTCTGATAGTCTTATGCTTCTCTACCCCATAACAATGATCTGTTCAGGTTACTGCCTTTGATTTTCTTCTCGTGTGGATAATAAAATTTTAAGGTCACCTAAATCTGTATACTCACTAACCTCATAGATATCAATTAGTACAGGGTTTGAGCTGTCAATCTTTCTGTTTACTTGTTACATGACTGGCTCATCTCCTTTCCTAGTCACGTATATCTTTGATAATTTTGGGACTACTTCTGATATCCAAATTACTGTTTTTTAATATGTTACAGAAAACATATTAGCCTTGCCTTGTAGCCCACTTAGTTTTAAAGCATCAAAATGTCGATTTCTTTCTTACTATTGCAGATATAATTGTAATCATCATTATTACATCTATGTTGTTAAAAGATCAATGTTGTGTACTTTAAAAATTATGTGTTATAAGGTGAAGCACTTTTAAAAAGTTGTGCAAAGCACTTTTATGACTTTGATAGTATAATTATTACTATTTCCATTTGATTTGTTTTTTAAAAACCTTTTCTTTTTATATCACTATCATTTCTCTATTTTCCTCATTTTAAAAAATGATGAAATTGGGGCTCTGAGAGGAAGACTTCCCCATGAGCACACAGTAAGTGACTGAGGCAAGATTTAACCTGGGCCCCATGCCTGCAAGATCAGTATTATCTCCAAACTGCCAGTATGCTTTTCATTTTAGAACTGAACAGTCCTTGAATTTGAAAAAACCTTGGTCACTAACATTTTATTTGCTTACTTATCTAACAGCTCATCTGCAAACTCTCTGACATAATTTGTTCAAATAATATCAGGCTTGGGAAAGTATTTTCTCTGGAATTTATGGGCATATTAACATTCTGTTTCATTGAATGGTGATGAGTAATAATTGCTAGTATGAGACAGCATAACTTACATGATTTAAGAGAAGTATGTAAAAGCATTGAGGATTTTGTAATAAAAGCGTGAATGGAAGTTTAGAGAAAATGTAATTAAATGAAAAATACCATAAATATGTAGATTTTAAACATTAAACTTAGGAAATACATAATTTAAAGCTCGTCAGTACAAACTAACTCAGTATGCTGTGTGCTTTGTGATGAATTATAAATTTGGAGACTTAATTGGTAATTTTTTGTGTGTGCAGAATAAGGAATTTAAGATTGCAATGAAAAATTTAAATTTTACCTATCTGGAATCTCATCGGTTTAAATGTTAGGATTGCATATATCAGGAAACTACCTTCCCTTTATGGTCTTTGCCTTTTAAAAATAATTACAGAAAAGAAGCAAATTCAAATTTTTCATCTATGAGATTATGTTACTGTTGCTTCTATTAAATAGTACTGGATAGAGCACTTTACTTGGAGTTAGGAGTTAGGCAGACCTGAATTAGCTCGGTGACTCTGCAAGTCACCTAACTTTTTAGCCCCAGCTTCCTCATCCACAAAAAGAGGATTTCACAGGGTTGTTCTGAAAATCCAGTGAGATAACCTATGGAAGGTGCTTTGCAAACCTTCAAGGGCTATACAAATAAATACTAGGTTGGGTTGTTTACTATTATTATCATTATTATTACTTTGACACTCTCTTATGTTTGATGATACAGTTATAAAAAAACTATTAAATATCAGATTCACAATTCTAATGCCATAATTAATTGTGCTTCTGCAAACATAATTAAATCATTTCTTATTCACATAACTTCTTTGATTGCTATTTTAAAAATTCAAACTTTCACATATTATCTCCTTATATTTATTCTCTGCGGTGGTGGTGGTGGGATGGGCTTGTGATTTAATGATTAAAAATTTTTTTCATCCTGTGAAAAAAATTCTCAAATATAAGCATAACTCGTCAGTCCAAATGCTTTTTTTTTTTGGAAGGAGGAAGGCAAGGCAGTTGGGGTTAAGTGATTTGCCCAAGGTCACACAACAAGTAAATGTGTCAAGTGTCTGAGGCCGAATTTGAACTCAGGTCCTCCTGACTCCAGGGTCGGTGCTCTAATCACTGTGCCACCTAGCTTCCTCAAATTCTTTATTTTTTAAAGTATCTATAGTTATAGTTTCTAATTGTTCTCTCAATGTAATAATCGATGTTTAAGTTAATTACCTATTTACTTCTTAGATATGAAAAGTTCTATTAACACATATCTATAATTCTCTTTTCTTCACCCCTCCCTAAATAGAACTCCATACATCTGTAAGAAAACTTCAAAGATGAGTCTTTTTGTCAAAACGTTTTGATTTGTATCAGAAATTGTGAACACACCTCATCTGAAGCCTTTACAGTCATAGTGCTAATTAGTTGGGTGAATAATCCTCTTGAGTTTTTGTCACTTCCTATACTGCATTTTGGGTTGCAGACCAACTCCTTTTATTACTTCTGTCTCTGTGTATTCAGGCCATTTCCCTCAGAAGCATGTCTTTGGTTTGAATCGAGGGTCCTTGTTTGCCAGTTGCCAGGTGCTAGTCTACACCTTTGGTAGTGGTACTTAGTTAGTACTGCTATATCCTCCCCTACCCATCACAAACAGATTTCGTAATATCATAGTTTTAGAACTTGAAAGGCCCTCAGGTGTTATAAATGTTACCTGGTGTGACTACAACCCTTTCTCAGCCATCCACAGAGTGATAATGATAATAATACCGGGAACAATAATAGCTTATCTTTTTTACAGTGCTTGATACATCCAAAATACCTTATTTTTTTATTTAATAATCACAATAACCCTGTGTGATTGGATAATCTCCATTTGATTGATGAGAAAAAAATGGCCCAAAGACATAAAATGACTTGCCCAAAGTTGTATGATTGGTAATCGATGAGGGCTCAGGTTCAAATTCAGGCTGGTTTGATTCTAAATTGAAGTTCTCCTCACCCAGGATATCTCTAGCTGTTTTCCTTCTCTTTTCCCTTCTCATCTGAGTCCCCGAGGAGGCAGTTAAGGAAGATTGTGGTTATGGAATGGCCAGGAATAGTTAAGTATCCACAGCAACTATATCACATTCCCAGTCCTTTTTGCTGCCTGCTTAAAAGATGGCTTACTGCCAAGGAAATGATGTCGTGAGGACAGAAAAGGACTAGAGGTGTGGATGACAACTAACTGACCAGAGGTCCAGGCCCATGCTCCAGTCTGCCTGTCATCTCCCAGCTTCTCCTAGTACCTGTTTCCAAAGAACACCGCTAAGCAAATCCCAGCTAGATACCTTGATATGGCAGTGTTTTTTATCCTTGAAGAAGCCCACACTCTTTCCTATTAACTATGTAAGATTTAATTTGGCAATGATGTAAACGTATGCTTTGAATTCAGATTATGCACAGTGTGGGCGAAGCACTTTTGCATTTCCTGATGTTTCTATTTTTAAGTTTGTATCCTTGGTGTAACTCTAACATGGATTTTTACCCTTTAATTGTAACGGATTCAGGATTGCCAGCTACTTGGCTGACAATAGTGCATCGATGCGATTAAGGACTGACATGCTGCCTTTCAGGGAAGAAGCAGAATTACTACTTTCCCTCTACATTTCTTCCACCTCGAGGTTTTTAGTTTCAGCCCCATTTTCCCCAAATTGCCAGCAAAAATGGTTGTTCACTGTCAGTGAATGTTAAGGACAATTACATAAGCTCCCAGTGGAAGATTACTGTCTTACTTCTGATGGTCCTGGGTGCAGATGAAGGAGATACATGTGATGGGTCTAAGACTGTAACATGGGCCGTGCTATTGCTTTCACTGCTCTGCTAAAGTGGGTATGGGCAGGCAGCATTGCATCTTCCCCTTTTCTCTGCCAGGTCTCCTCTAGAGAATCTACTTTACCTTGATCATATGGGAAAATATATGTGTGGAGGGAAGCTCTGTCCACTAGATAGAAATGGATCAGTCACTAGCCCTGAATTCTTAATTTTGTTTTGTAGATTTGTGTCAGATATATAGAATTCTAATCTGATGCATGTAAAAAGAAGAAAAGATGGGGACAGTGTGCTAATACCACTCTCTGCCCTGTGGAAGAAAGAAAAGGAGTATTAAACTCTTAATGATTTGGCAGTTTCAAAGTGGGGGGTCTACATGGCATGGCAAAATTGAAACACATGAAACTAGTTAAATAATAATGTAGCATGTGAATTAATTGATGATGCAGAAAATAAATGACATAAATAAACTTGAAATAACCTTGAAGAAAAGTGAGCTTTCTGTGAGCTAACATAATCAGGGGAAGTTTTATGAAGGAAGTAGGGCTTGAAACTAAAAATCTCTCCTCATCCTAATTACTTATGAAGGAGATAGGAACTAGACCTGTGATTTCATTGACATTAGGAATTCCCAAGTAATAAAACCTCCTACCAGGGTTGGGGAACTTGCAGCCTCTAGGTCCTCAAGTGTGGCCCTTTGTTCTGTGAAGTCTGGATTTCGTCAAAGGGCCACACTTGAGGACGTAGAGGGCCATGTGTGGCCTCAAGGCTGCAGGTTTCCCATCCCTGTCTTGACCAATGCCAGTCAGCACTTTAGCTGCAAATTATAGTCTTAGAGTTACCTAGAGTATATGGATGAAATCATTTGTCCAAGGTCACACAGCCAGGATGTGTCAGAGGTGATACATGAATCCAGGTTATTCCGTCTTTGAGATTAGCTCTCTGTCCTACAGCTGTCTCTCCATTCACGAGAATTCTTTTTAAAAATATGTATGGGCCTTCACCATTCCAGATTTTCTCTCTTATGAAGACCAGCCTAAATAAGTTTAGAGAGACTCATCATCAGGTTGTCTGCAGGAAGATGATGATGTTGATAAAGAAGAAGATGATGACAAAAGACCATTTATTAAATTAGAAGAATTTAATTTGCATTAGTGGTGGGCATACTCACAACAACAAAGTATTGGAAGTATGAAGGTGTGTACTGAAGGTGAAGGAATAACTTAACCTCTATGGATCTTAATTTCTCATTTGTAAAATGAGTGTGTTAAAACTAGATGACTTAAAAAGACCCTTCCAGTTCTCAGTCTGTGACACTATGAATCAATTATTTGATATGCTTATTTATTGCTAATAGTAATCTCAGAACAGATGCCAAAAGCATGTGGAAATCTTGGTGGAATTAGCATCTCTGAACATTTTTCTTCCACTGAGCACATGGTTGGAGTGAAGTAAACACTTGTCATTATTGATACAAAGTTATTTCCTAATAAATTCTGTAGCATTTAAGCCAGTAAGAGAATGGGTTCATAAGATCTAAAACTAGTTTTCTGGATGGGAAATTGGAGGATGTTGACTCACTTGAACCAGCTGCTGCTCATGATGTGGGCAGAATGTAAAAGTGGAGCTATACATAGGCTAGGTGGCACTCTGGACAGGATATCAATTTGGTGCTTGTTTAAAGCAGCTTTGTAAATAAGTATTGCAATTTTAACAGCCTCTGCTTTTTTTTTTAACCATCCTGCCCTCCTTCCAGAAAATGTCCATGTAAAACAATGAAGGCTGTATTTTAGAAGTTTGCTTGGTGTCCCCGAGCCTACCAGACTATGTCTCCTCTTTTCATCCACGTAGTATCCAAGTAGTTCAAGGTGGCTCTAGTGCTTCTGAGAACACTAGCTTTATTTGGAGGGTTACACAAAGCAAAGCAACTCCTAGGGTTGTAGCCAGGTTAGTTCTTTTAGGGCTTGCTTGGGAATTCCCTTGAAAGTCTTAGGTCACAGGCTACAAGATGGGAGCCGTTTCACTGTTGTCTAGATCCCTTTTTACCCTGGAAATTTCATGCTGTTTTCTAAGAACAGAGAAGGCTCATCTCCCTGGGACAAAAATTGAAAGCACTGCATCCCTTTGGTCCACATCTAGCCATACTCCTACTTTTGGCAAGGTTCTGGGTTTGTTGGCAGTCATTTTGTGGGAGAGCTGAGTACCAGTTGGAGACTGGCCAGAGTGGTGCAGAGAGCCCCTGCTGAGGCCATTGCTCTGCTAGTTCAAAGCCGTACCTGCTCTGGCACTTAGAGTCTTGGAGAGTTCCCTAGAGCAACTTCACTGAGAAATGAAGTGAGTTGTCCATGGTCATACAGCCGTATGTGTCAGAGGAGGGATTTGAACCCAGAACTTTCTGACTCTGAGGCAGCTCTCTAGTCACTTACTCTATGTTGTCTTTCTAAATGCTGAAAGGTGGGGAGTGAGGTGTGAAAAAAGCAGAAGCAAGAGTATTGACTGAAGACAACATCACCTCTTAACTGTGCTTAACTGTGTGGTTAGGTTGATGCATAACATTAATATGTTATGATTAAGTTACCCAGAAAAAACCCCTACTATGTCACATGTGTCCTATGTTTGAATTCTATAAACCTCCCAGGACTTTTGTCTCTAGTTTTGAGTCTCTTGCCCCCATGTCTCCGTGGTACTTGGTTGGTCCTATACCAGTTCCTATAGCCAGGATACTTAGCCAGGATGCTACATAGGTGCATGATTTATGATCTCTGGCTTCAGCAGAAATAATTTGGCATTTTTTCCTTTGAGGGGCCAGGTTGTAGTAGTTGGGAAAAGTTAGGAGGAAAGCCTTTTCTGTTTTTTCTAAAAGAGAATTTTATTTCCAGTGGTTTTGGGAGTTGCAAATTTTAAAAAAATAATGGAAGGAGGTGGTAAGAACAGGGTGATGTGCTTAGTTGTAGGCTGGAAACAGCTCTACTGAAACTTAATCTTGTATGTTAATTTCCACATTGGAAGTTAGATGTTAATGCATTTTTTATTTTTAATTGAAAATCAAATTGACTTTAGCCTTTGGTAATTTTGGAAAAATTAAATTCCACCTGTGAATGGGCAAAGCCTGTTTTGTTGGGAGAAACTGTTATGTGGTACCAGGTTTGCATCCAGCTTTTTGGAAATTTGTCTTCATTTAGGGAAATGAGGTAAGGAGAGTGTATCATGACACTGCTTATAGCACTCGGGGAGTCTAAAATTGTATCAGAAACCCAAAGGAAAGAATAAAGAGGCATGTTAAATGTCATTTTGATCGTTTTTAACTGGTAATGCAAATAATGCTGGATGGGAGACATAAGGTGATAGAGGGTAGTTGATGTTGTGTTAGCAAAAGCTGAGATGTGGTTTGAAAAAGAGCAGGTTAGTGTATTCTCCTACTTTACTGTTATTACAACTTGAATCTCCATGTTACTGTTCTGTCCTTCTTCCTCCGTTTTCCTTATGTAGATCTTTAAATTTGCCATGTAATTTTACCTGAAAATGGCGATGCTAAGTATTCGTATTTGTTGTTTTCAAATCCAGACTTCAGCAATGTTCCTGATGTTACGGCTGGTTTGAAAAGAAGCCAAACCGATGGTACCTTGGACCAAGTTCCCCACAGGGAGAAAGCTGAACATACGTTCAGGGTAAGATACCAAAATGTTTTATACTGATGGGAAAGCAAATGCTAGACTTGAGCTAAATTTAACTTTTAGCTTTACCTGAACGAGGGCAAAAATGAGAGCCTTCTATATGCCAATTATTTGCTTTATTGATTTTGTCTAATGAACGGGAGGACATTTTTATAGTTGAGGAAACTAGGAGCCTCATTAACTTCATTTGTTTGTTGTCTTTCACCTCTGTTCCTTCACTCCTAGCATCAGTGGGCTGGCCTGTGATAAGATGAGCGTTAAGGTAGAAGCTTGCTATCCAGGAAGGTGAAGTTGTTGAGAGATGTTTACAAAAAAACTTACATATAGCTGAATTTTCTTCCTTCCTGCCATAGAGAAATGAAAGGAGAGACCCCATCACTTCTGCTTAGGGACAGTTCCCATGATTTCAAACTATTGGGGAAAGTTTGGAGATATGTGGCAGAATCAGGTTAAGACTATCCTTCCCCTTCCCATAACCCTCCTTTTGCCTCGTCCCTCTTTCTCCCATTAATGTAGGCCAAGCCAAAAGATAAATATCTAAATGCCCCTGATTGCTGATGTTCTGGCATTGATCTCAGCCCTATTCACCTTTCACAGGAATCTGGTTCTTTTACTAAACAGTAGCCTATTACTATTTTCAGTCTCTGCTACTATGTTCTTACGCTTATGAATATCCTATCTAGAGTGGACTCAATTTTGAAACTGATTTTTAGCATTTTTCAAAAGTAAAGCTCGTAGAGCTTATGACACAGAATCCTTGGTTTTATAACAAGACAAATCAGTTGGGTTTTTATGGACTGATCTTTTTTTTTTTAAACTGATAATTACAAGTATGAAATTGAGTTAAATATTGGAAGTAAATGGTGTGTATTTGTGTCTGTGTGTGTTAGTGACTTCCTTAGTTTTGTAACCTGATTGAGTTGTACTTTTCAGTTTGCACAAGGGGACTATCAATTATTTTCTTCAAATATATTAAAAGACCCAGTTTTAGAGCCATTGTAACCTTGGGATAGGTGCTTCCCTATCTCATAGTAGTTTCCTTATCTATAAAATGGAAATAAAGATAGTTGTACCACCCACCTCACTGGTGGTGGTTGAAAGCACTTTGTAAAGCTTAAAGTACTATATAGATGTGGGTAGGTAGTCTTGGTTCGAATAAGTGAGGTCTAAAATCAGAGCCTGGAGCTTCCAACTCAGAAATTAAAGGCCTTTATTTCCAAGGTTTTCCTTCATGCTTCCACTTTTCTTCTCTAGTGTGAATAATTTCCCATCTGATTAGAATCTAGTTAAATATAGTCTATTTTGTAGATTTCACAAACAAGTACCCTAGACATCAGAAACAGGAATCATTTCACTTGGAAATTAAATGTGGTTTGATTTGATGAAGCACAGCTGTAACTGGGGCTTTTGACAGCCCCACAATTTCTGCCAATGATTCATAATTGATTGCCTTCTTTCTCCTCAAGGGTACCTATTAATGTCATTGCTTTTTGTGTGACCCTGTCAGCATCTCCAGCATGTATGGGATTAAAAAAAATTGGTAACAATTTACATAGAATATTGTAATAGTCTGGAGTTTGAAAAAGAATAAGCAACTACTCTCTTTTGGGGTGGGGGGAGGGAGGGTTGAATAAGTAGAAGACTTTCCTCCCTTATTCTGGGAATATCATGTATTAAATAGTTAAGAGATGTATAGGGACCAAAATAGTTCTTGTTTTTAGCTTTCTACTAGTTTTTTCAGGCAACCCTGAAGACACAGCATTCTGTGACTCCTGCATGTACTTATATTCTATAAGTTGGTGTGTTTCTGTAGAAGGGCATCAGAGCCCAAGTTGCAAATTCAGAAGGATGGGGGTGAACCTACTCTGGAAGCACTGCTCCTGCTTTGCAAAGACAAGATTGGTGGCGCTAGGAGGTCCTTGTGATTGTAACTTGGGAGAACAGACAGTTTGGGATTATTTCACTGCACAGGGATGAGAGCAAGCGAGAAAGTGTGTGTTACTCATTTCCCAACAGACTCCGGTAGATGTAATCACTTTGTTCTTTGGGAGCAGATTTCTTTGAACTTTTCCATTGTATCCAGCATGTAAGTAAACAAAAGCTTTGATTCTAATGGATATGGAATGGATATAGAAAATTGTAGGCATGTTCGCATGATTTAACTTTGTCTTTTTAAAAAAAATTGATTTTGTTCTAAAAACTTTGTAGGCTTACCATTCAGATGAAAATGTGTGCCCTTATTTTGTGGAGAGAGGAAATTTTGAGGGGAAAGAACTTAAAACCCTTAAATATATCTCATTGATGTACCTTAATTTGTGAATAAGGAAACTCAGGACGTTATAGTACAACTAGTACCCCCACCATCAACTTTTCATTCTGGGGAGGGGGGAGTTTACCCAGGGTTGAACTGATTTAAAATAATTTGGGAGCTTATTTGGCAATTTTGTATCATGAAAACAACAGAAGCATTCACGCATATTAAATTTCAGAAAAGAAGCCTGTTTATATTCAGTAACACATAAGAGGATGTAAAAAAGAATTTAAATAGAATGTAATCTTGGGCTTTGTTAAATTTCTACAGAATTCAGTGCATACCTTGCAACATGCTTACCACTGCAAAACAAAATCCACACAAATGAAACCTTCCTTTTCCTTGGGGATAAGCAGGTTTTATACTTTGATAATTTCCAATTCAGTAATTCTTCAGCATTTTATGTAAGTGCCTCGTGGAGCCTTGGCAGTGGTTATTTTTGCAGTTGGTAGGCGTTTTGTTGATGGAACAGAAAGCATTGAAAAATCTGGTAATGCAGTATGACAACTGTTTGTTGTGCTCCTTGCAATTTAATCATGTTTGAGATATAGATTGTCCTGTTTGTTAAAGGCAGAAAAATTGACATGTACTCAGGCTTAGGCTTTTGTTTAGTATGCTGCACAAATTTAACCTGTATCTGAAATTTAATTATTCCTATTTACTTAGGTTCCTTTTGGATTTTCCACATGAACTACTGTTAAGCCATCTTTTAAATAAAATAATAAATCAAAGAAAATAGAATAAAAAGGAAAAAAATTAATAAAGAATATCCCCCTCCCCAGACCTCAAAACACACTGAAATCTTGATTTTGTTGATTCAGTGTCTACTATTGTGTCAGAGATACTGTTGTGAAGTATTTTCATTAAGATTTAAAACCAAAACCGTGGACAGTACCCTTCGAACATGGCTGCTTTCCTGCAAACTAATGCATTCTCTTCTTTTTAATTAAGTTTCTTTTTCTTCTTCCCACTTCCTTCTCCCTATAGCCATTTCTGAATCCCTCTTTCCTGTTGCATCTTAGGTATTTGAAGGAATAGATTGTCAGCAACCTTCAGGAATAGCCACCACCCACTAAAACACTACTTTCTAGTATGACTTTATCCAGTAAATGAGACCTGCTTGCTGACTGCCTTTCATGTTAGTTTAAACTTCATTATGCATTGCCTTTTGTTGTATTGATATGTGTCCCTGTTGTACTTAGGCACTGAGGGACAAAGGAGTTTGTTTTTCTTTATGTGGAAGATGTTACTTTCTCTGCCCTCAGCTGTCTAATGCCCTCTGGACCTAATTATTTGTAAAGCCAGGTGCAGAAAATAGTGAATAGTAAAAAAAAATATGAAAAATGTAATGTGTAATATCTCAAGGGATTAAGGTGAATTCTACATATTTCAGCTGCACGACAATGTTGACATTATTTTTTACTGACCTGTTCCATTAGGTGTAAAGTGCAGAGTGTTTTGAAGTAGGGCACCTTAAGAACTCGCTCTTTTGTGTCCTTTGCCATCCTAGCTAAGACAGTCAGCTGATCTCTTTTTGGTAATGCTCTGTGCAGCGAGTTTATATGATTTTACAAAGAGCAAGTTAAAAGGCCAGATTAAAAATAGTATGATGTTGTTTCCTGTATCTTTAGAAGGGGCAGACCACGGATATTGGAATGCCGAACAAAACGCACTGTAGCTTTGACAGTCCTGAAAGCACCACCACTTGTTCTGAACATTTTAGGAAGAGACACTTCAGCCTTACATAAGCAATAGACTCGTGTGGGCAACAGTGAATACAATATGGACAGAATTTGGTTGCATTTTCACACCTAACTCTCAGATGTCATCTCACTCTTTAGCAACCTGTCTTATCCAACAATGAATTTGGGCAGTGCGCGCGCGCGCACGTGTGTGTGTGTGTGTGTGTGTGTGTGCTCGCATGTGTGTGTGCGTGTGTGCTTGCACGCGTGTGTACCCTGCATGTACCTATCTGTGTATGGCATAGTGTTATATGTGTATGTCAGGGAGAAAGAGACAGACAGTGAGAGACAGAGACACTTCGGGCTTGTGGAAGTTTCGAAGTATGAAAGTATAGTTTGAAATAACCACATTTCGTTTTCTTTATATCTTTAAAAGCAATTTTTAAAATCAAAATGATAAATTCTTAATAGTATTTACCTCCTCTAATACTACTAGTGCCCAATTCTTCTTGATTTGTGCTTAATTATCCAGGCAGATGTGTCAGTAAGCTGCCAGTCTTCTTGTTCAGTCTGATAGAAAAGGGTGTGCCCAGTTGTAATACTACCCATCCATCCCCTTTTCCCAGGCTGGTGCTCATCAGCATTTTTTTAAAAGTGAAAAAGGATAAGTTGATGCTCACTAGTTAGTATTAGGCGAATTGTTCTCCGTAATTTTGAAATAAAAACAACTACAGCTAGTTTACACTAAATTTGTAGTGGCTTTGGAAGGTCTATGCAATGAGAAGAAAACAGATGAGTTAAATGGAAAGCATTTTGGAAAAGAGGCTTGTCCGATGACGAAAGAAGTTGGTGGTAGGTTGGAATAAGAAGACAGTTTGTTGCTTGGGCTGGAAAACAACACTAAGTCTGTTAGTTGAAATCTGCTTTTCCTGTTCTGTGTCCCATCTAGTAGTGATGTTTCCAGCTCCCCACCCAACTTAAATCTGGTACCTTGTGTCCATGGGGCAGGATTTGAAGAATGTTTTCATTCAGTTATGTGCATAGGACTTCACCAAGCTGCAGTGAGAGAGGCCAGTGGATTGTTGCCACCTGGCATGTTCTGGGCTATTTAGATGTCTTAAGGAATAGAATTTACCAATAGCAGGATCTTGACTGCTAAATAATTAAAGGAGGGGTGGAGGCAAAAGGCTTCACCTTCTGTACCTTTGCCATTTTCTATTCCAGTCTGTAAAAATCACCAAAAAAACCAGTTTTCAGAAGGAAAAAAAACTGAAATGGAGTGTTCCCTAAATTTTCTGTCTCATTTACCCTCAGACCTTGGCTTTTCTGTTCAGTCATTCTCTTTCTCCTCCCATCTCTTCCCACGCAGTGACTTCTTTCCTCCCTTCTACTGTCAGTTCTTTTTTTTTCTTCCTTGCCTCCTATCCTGCTGCTTTTCATCCTCCTTTTTTTCCGTTTTGAAACAAACATTACTGTTGTTCACAGGCACCTTCAGAACCACAAAAGAGGATGATGAAAATAGGAAGGTATGTGATACACAACAGAATCTTAACTAAGGAAAGGATGTTGAAGAAGTAGCATGGCTTCTGAGACAATGCATGAATCATCCAGACTGAGGGGAAGGCAGGAAGGAATCCAGGCTTGTCAGGTTGCACCCTGTCTCCTAAACTAGGAGGGACTAGGGCTATTAAATGCATTTATCTTTAAAGTCATCTTTTTATCATCTTTTATCTAAATTTATCTTCATCTTTTTTATCTAAATTATCTTTAAAATCTTTGAAATATCAAAATAATGACTAATGATGTGTCTATGGGACTTTGCACATGACAAAGGTTACACAGAGATTTATTTCTGATAGAAGAGAACAAATGGACACTTCTGTTTCCAACTTAATAGTTTATTTGCCACAAGTACTCCCATCTCTCTTGCCCCCTGCCCCCTGACACAACTTCTGCGCCATCAGAAGAACCTTTGTTCTTGCCATGGCACAGAGAGCTTTAAATTAAAGACCTTGGGAAGCTCCTTGCCACTGGTTGTGGTGGAGGAGGGGAGACCCCACAGGCCTCATTCCTCTTAGTTCTCACCTTCTTTGTTTTTGTCTTTACACTTTTTTTCTGACATGGGCTAGGGAATAGGAAACTTAAGACAAAGATTCTCTCCTACTTAATCCTTAAATCTGAAAGTAAGTCTTAAACGTAGCGTTTCTTTCTAGTCAGTAGGAAAATGCAGTCTGCTCTAGCAGAAAGATCACTGGACTAAGAGTCAGGTAATCTCTGATGGAGGTCTAACTGCTCCTAACTAGCTATGTGGCCTTTAGATATATAACAACAACAACAATTCCTGTTGTGCTTTAAAGCTGGCAGAACACTTTGCATGAGCTCATTTATTCTTCACAACAACCCTGTGGGGGAGGTGATATCCCCATTTCACAGATGAGGAAACTGAGGCTCAGAGATGTCAAGTGACTTACTCCCAGTCACACAATTAAAATTAGAGGCTAGCTTTAAATGGAGATTCTCCAAACTCCACATCTAGGGCTCCTTTCATGATACTGGCCTCCTCTAGTCTCATTTTCCACACTTGTAAAATACAAATGTTGAACCACAGGATTATTAAAGTCCCTCCATCTAAAATAAATTCTGTGATTGCATGATTTTTCTTTTCTCTGCCCATCTTTTAGCTCTAGTGCCTTATTTAAATAATGTTTTTCTTAAACCAGCCACTTTTAAGACCACAAGAAGGAAATTCCATCTGAAGAAGAGTTAGATTCCAAGTTTCTTTGCCATTGATTGACTTTATTAACTTTATATCAATAAATGAGGATGAAAACCTCAAAGAAAAATGAATGTTGCAAAGGATAGTGGTAATAGGGAAGGATCATGTTGCTGAAATAATTTTTCCCCATACATTTAACTTCATCTTTCTTATCTTAAAGGGGAGATCTCAAGGGGAAAACATTACACAGAGTACATAATTCAGTTTTTCATTGTAATAGAACTGAAAAAACCTGTAGTCCAACACCTTTATAGTCAAAATGAGGAACTGAGGCTTGGATCCTGACTAGTGCAGTACTGTTTTCATCATAACACACTCTCTTGTGTTTTCATTTGGATTTTTAATCAACAAACATTTATTAATCACTTACATTGTGACAGTTACACGGAGGATAAAGAGACCAAAATAAAGCTCTCCCTACCTTGGACAAGCTTACATTTTAGCAGAAGAGACAACATAAATAAGTATATACAAAAGAAATACAAGGTAAACTTTGGGGAGAGAGGATACTGGTAACTAGAGACATCAAGAAAGGTTTCCTATAGAGAATGTCTCAAGTGGTTTCAAAGGAAACAAGGGATTCCAAGAGCCACGGATGGGTGAGGGGGAAGGACTTTATTCCTAGCATCAAGTCATGCACAAAATAAAATACTTAAGATTGTGTGTAGAAAGATAGAAGGAGTGTTGTGTGTGAACAACTGCCAGAGAACCAGTGTCATTCAACAGATATTTATTGAGTACCTCTTATGCATGCAGCCTGGTGCTTCTTGAGTCTGGGTAAGGGTAATAGATAATTGTCTTTTTTCTTTATTACCAAAGCTAATTATTAAGGGTTTTTAATACTTTTGATGTGCTAAGAGACCTTGAGGCCACTCACATACCTCTTCCATGAGCGTTCCAGAGATAGAATACATCCAGTTCTTGGTTATGGCCAAATATTCCTGACCTGTTGAGCCCTAACTACATTCTGCGCACAAGTCTGTACCATTTTTTAAAGTTTCCTTTATTTTTTGTGGTTAACAAATCATTTCTTCCCTGTGTTAGTTAACAAGTTTAAATTTGGAGTCCCAAGTTCAGGGTAAAAAGAAAAAAACACCAAACCTAGTTACTATTTGTGAAAGGCATAGGACAATGGAGACCATTACTTTTTTTAAGGGAGAGGAAAAGAATCAATTTCAACTGTTAAGATGGTACTTGAGCAACAGCTCTCTGTACCTGGTACACTCGATGTACCCAGGTACTGCGTTGCAAGGATTGGTAACAGTGCCTCATCATTTATTTGAGCCATTCCTCAAATTGTCTACAAATTAGCAAAGCTCTTCTCTGTTGCTGACTACTTTCCTTCACTTTTCCAAATTGACAACCCTGTTTACAAGCCAAATTTTTCTAAGCTGCCATTGAGATGCTATATATCATATGTTTGGTATTACCAAGGAATTAAAAAAATATACCAACATACCACAAATTCATTATAGTCCCCCAAGTCAAGCACTGGGCCTTCCTAGGACACAGCTGGTGCTTAATAAATGTTGAATTGAATTGCACAAAGACATTAGATTATCACCAAGGTTCTTAACTTGGACCTCTGTGTTCTTTAAAAAAAATTTAATGCCTATATTTCAGTATAATTGATTTCCTTTGACATCCTATGTGTTTTATACATTTAAAAATATTCTAAGAAAGGGGCTCATGACACAAAAGAGATTAAGAGCCTCTGAATTGTAGAATATTGTTCATTGGCAAAGTAGGGCAGTCCAAAATAAATTCTCTATCTGTTGCTTTGTTTCTTTTTTTTTTCTTTTGAGCATTAAGATCTTGTATGCTTAGTTATTTTATTAAAATGATGAATTAATCTCTAAATCCAGGGTAAATGTATCTGGGTCACAGTCCTTGGATTCTCACATTTTCTTTATGTCATGGACCCAAATAGCTTGTTGCTCTTACCATTTGTTCTTTGACCAGTTCTAAAAATAGGTTTTGCTGGTGGGGTGTTCCAAAAGTCTTACTGCCGCTTTAAGTGTTTGTGGCTATATACCCTATATATCAGCTACTGCTGGGGATGCAAAGAAAAAAAAATGAAACCACTCTTGTCTTTAAGGATCGAACATTATATTGGTCAACACTGAATGTCACTTTCTCTTTAAAGGGAAAGAGGCTTAAGGCACAGGCTGTAGTAGCGACAACCTTAGCATAAGATCTCTCAAGAAATGGGGTTGATAGGGCTAGCAGGAAGTTGTCTGAGCCAACTCCTGCACTGATCTTAGGCAGCTAGTGGAAAATGAATAGAGGGTGGACCTAGACTCAGGAAGGCTTGGCTCAAATCCCACCTCACACACCTTATTAGCTGAGCAACCCTGGGCCAGTCACTTATCTGTTATGTCACTCAGTTTCCTAAGTTGTAAAATGGGGTTAATAATAGCAGCTACTTCTCAGGGTTGCATGAGAATCAAATGAGATAACTTATGTAAAGTGCTTTGGAAACCTTTAAGTGATATATAAATGTTAGCTATTATTATCCAGGTTTTTAGTATTTTTAGCCTCTCATCAGCAGCTAATTATTCAAAATCAAGACTGGATTACGATACAAAGTATAATCACTCACCTGCTGTTTTTAATAGCAAGATGAAAAACAGGGAAACAACTGTCCATAAAAACCTATTTGTCATTATGACATAATAAAAATTAATAGTTTGCTTCACAAGGTGCTCATTTCATCTCTTTTCTTCATTTTTGTTCCCTTTATTCTTTTGTCTTTTTCATTTAATATAGTTTTCTAACAACAATTCTTTTGCCATGACTTATCTTCTTTGGCAAACCTCCTTCTGTCCCTTTTTACACTCCCATCTAAGTTTAAAACAACAACAGCAGCAACTCCCAGCTGTTAGAAAAGAAATTTTAATTTGCAAATACCCAAAAGGTGCTGACCTGTCATTTGGACTATTTGGGGATTTCAGAATTAACTGCTTATAAGCCCACAAAGTTTGCATAATTTCTGCAATCAGCATGCTCTGTCTTCAAACAAGCTTCTTTCGAAAGACATCAAACCAGTTCTATATCAAGGGTGCTCATCAGCCACAGAACAAAGGGCACTCAGAACCAGAGGGTGACATGTGCCACAGTACAGTGGTAACCGCAAGGCATCCGGGATGTTGCACAGCGTGCACCTCTGTGGTGATCGTCCGTTAGAGGCTATTCATTTTCTGCAGTTCTCAGCCGGTGTGGTTTAGTGTCACTTTGCAAACACTCATTCTTCAGTGTATTTTACTGTGGTGTTACTATGTAGATGTTGCCTGGATTTGCTTGGCTAACTATCAAGTCAATTTTTTCAGGTGAGATTTTTTTAGTTATTTTTTGTGTGTATGTCTGGGTGAGAAACAAGTTTTTCTTCCCAATGTTTCATTTACTTTGTTTTCTGTATGTGCCCCAAGTTTGATTGAGCTTCAGAGTATATATGCAAAAAAGTTTATGTTTA
>CM053627.1:90227214-90254294 GCA_028646595.1 Phalanger gymnotis | reverse complement strand
TACTATGTAGATGTTGCCTGGATTTGCTTGGCTAACTATCAAGTCAATTTTTTCAGGTGAGATTTTTTTAGTTATTTTTTGTGTGTATGTCTGGGTGAGAAACAAGTTTTTCTTCCCAATGTTTCATTTACTTTGTTTTCTGTATGTGCCCCAAGTTTGATTGAGCTTCAGAGTATATATGCAAAAAAGTTTATGTTTACGTGTGTGTATGTGAGCATCTTGTCCTAGTTGCATGTACGACAACTTCATTGTACCACTACTGAAAACATGACCGGGTTTGAGATGGCCAGGCCATGTGTGAAGAGTAGTAGCTGGGAATGTACATATGTTTTAATGTGTTCTCTCTATCTGCTGTTCTGTCAAAGTGATTTTCCTGAAGTGCAGGTCTAACCATATCATCCCCCCAACTGAATTCAAGTAGTTCTGTATTACCTCCATAATTTTTAAAAAAAGGATCCTCTCTTTGGCTTTTAAAGTCCTTCCAGTCTTTCCAGTTTTCTTATGCTTTATTCCCATTCACATCTCACAACACTGACCTCCTTGAAATTCCTCTCATTACACACCATGTTCTAACTTTATGACTTTTCACTGGCTTTTCTCTGTGCTTTGGAATGCTGTCCCTCTTCATCTCTGTCTCCTGCCTTCCCTGGCTTAAGACTCAGCTCAAATCTCACCTTCTACAATAGACTTTTTTTTTCTAAAACTCCCCCCCCCCCAGCACTGTGGTTCCCTTTAAGAATACCTCCCATTTACACTACATATATACATATATATGTATGTGTGCATCTGTATCTGTCTATTTATCTGTCTATCTGTCTGTCTGTCAATCTATCTAACACCAGAGAAAAGTGAGCCTCTGAGAACTTAAATGAAGTATCCGGTCTCTCTGCTCTTCTTCGAAGACATGCGGGATTCATGAGTATGGAACATTATATATAAGATCAGACTTTTTCAATGTATTGATGGATTTTGCTGAATTTTTTTCTTTCCTTCCTCTTTTTTGCTAAAAAAAATTCTTTGTAATAAGAAATGGTTCTTTAGGAGAGAAGAGAGGGAAATCTAGATGATATAGAAACAAAAAAATATAAAAATCTGTTAATAAAAAAAACAAAAAACGACTCTTCTAAAACATGAGGTGGGGCTGGCCCTGCCATTTCTTGCCTGCATAGAAAGATTGATTGTCTCTTGTGTGTCTAGTTGTTTGAATGTTGTCTCCCCAATTAGAATGTGAGCTCCTTGAGAGCAGAAGTTGTTGTTGTTGTGGTTTTGCTTTAGTTTGTATCCCTGACACTTAGCACAATGCTTCATAAATGTTTGTTGACTGATTCCCCTTTCTAGTAGTAAACTTACCAATAAATTTTACTGGTTTTCTTGACAGTGTTAAAATTTAACTCTACATTTACAAACTTGACATTGGTCTTTAACAAATTATTGCTATTTTAAGACATAACAGTATATTGCAAAGTCTCATCAATAAAGAGCAAAGCCAAAGCAAATGGAACAGACCATTGCATTGCATTAACTCACAAAAACGCCCATCGTTGCTCAAATAGCTTCATGCTTGAAGGAGCACATAGGCCCTCATAGGGACCTAATGTCAGTCCTTCCTTATGGTTCTGGAGAGGTATAATAATGGCAGAGTGGAAAGAGCCCTGGACTTGATGAAGAAGAGAAGGCTTGAAGCTTAGCCAGACTCTCCCTAGCTGTGAGACCTTGCACAGGTTGGTCCCTGTCTCCGATGCTCAGTTTCCCCTCTGTAAGATGGTGATCCTAGTACACAACTGGCTTCTAGGATTTAGCTGGAGAAGAGGAAGTCCTCTATGTGCATTAGGATATAAGTTTAAAATTGTGTGAGTTTGGGGATTTGTGCCCTATCAGTTGCCTCTTCTTGAAGAAAAGAGGCCAGTGGTTCTGGGCAAGGAATGAAACACCAGCTCTGTTTCAGATCCACCTCCTAATGCTCCCTTCCTCTACTGTGACTTTGGGCAAATCCCTTTAACCTCCCTGGACCTCAGTTCCTTATCTGTAAACTGAGGGGATTGGACTAAGCCCCTTCATGCTTCAGTTCTCTGATCATAGAACTTAGAGATCATTTAGAGGATTGTTGTGAGAGAAGTGGAATTTGTGTGGAAATTGGAGTGCTATGTAATCACATGGGAGTCCATGTTATTATTATTATTTTCACTGTGGCTCAGTGTTTGGCATAGTAGTAACAGCTCTTTAAAAAAAGATTGCTTCTTATGTATAAACTTTTTTAAGCTTCCTGTTAAAAACAAAACGAAAAAACTGTCTTCATCTTAAGTAAAATCTTTTGGATTGAACTGTCTATTAAGTGGGGACCTAGGAGATTGGGGACTGGGTCATTAATAACACTTGTGGGACATGAAACCCCTCCACTCCCTACTTACTCTTACCCAGGAGAGGGGAACCTGCAGCCTTGAGGCCACTTGTAGCCTTCTAGATCCTTAAGTGCAGCCTATGTATCCTCAAGGCTGCAAGTTCCCCACCCCTGCTACCTCCTGCTAGCATTTTTAAGAAGGTAAACTCTAGTTAAAATTGATTGAGTCTTGCATTAATAGAACTTGGTACAGAAATATCTGGAATCTCCTGGAGGGTAGAAGAGGTAAGAGGGCAGAGGTAAGACAAAATGGTGCCACAAAAGAGTAACAAAGTGGCCTGAGAGTTAGGAGGGGATGGTTTGGATAGACACATCCATGGATGTATTTGGGGGTGGGGGCATGGAACTGCATGAGAATGCTAATTGTATTGACTGGGAACACATGTTTTAACTGCTGCCCTTCTCTTGGAGCGGCCTCTCTTATTGAGTGGTTTCCAGAAATCTCGGCTGGAGTGATTTCCCTGTTTGTTATGCCTCCTTTGCTTCTACATTATGAAAATGGAGCAGAGATTCACTTTCTCCCCTCTGTTTTGCCTAAAGAGAGTATTTCAATAGAAATTCAAGAGAAAGGTCTCTATGGTTTTAGAGTTTGCCTGTGGCTTCACCACAGAGTCAGGAGGGCAGCCCACTGAGACCAGAACTGAGTCCAGGAAATGCCTGTGCCCTTCTACCCAAACCCTGAGCTTAGGATCATGTCTTCTTGGGAGGGCAGGAAGGAGAAAGAAAGTGGTGGTGGTGGTGGTGGTGGTGGTGGTAGTGGTGGTGGTAATGGTTGTAATGGTTTGGCTTCATTTTGGAGGTTCGTATGGTAGGGTAACTGAAACTTTGGGACTTTCCTGTTGTACTACTTGTCTCTGTGGTTACCTACTGTCATCTTGAATTATTAGTTTAATCAAACTACTAGCCAGGGTCAGACTGGCTATTCCTGGCCCTTGTAAAGGGCATAAGAAGGAAATCATGCACTGGTAGAATGGGACACATAGAGATAGATTCAGTAAATTTCTTTCCATAGGATCTTGGTATTATAGGATTTAGAGCTGGAAGGGACCCTATACATTATCCAATCAAACATCTCATTTTACAGCAGAGAAAAGTGAGTCTCAGAGAACTTAAATGATGTATCCAGTCTCTCTGCTCTTCTTCGAAGACATGGGGGATTCATGAGTATGGAACATTATATATAAGATCAGACTTTTTCAATGTATTGATGGATTTTGCTGAATTTTTTTCTTTCCTTCCTCTTTTTGCTAAACAATTCTTTGTAATAAGAAATGGTTCTTTAGGAGAGAAGAGAGGGAAATCCAGATGATACAGAAACAAAAAAATATAAAAATCTGTTAATAAAAAAAACAAAAAACGACTCTTCTAAATCATGAGGTGGGGCTGGCCCTGCCATTTCTTGCCTGCGTTCTGTCACAATCTCCCTCTTTTAGTCTCTCCTCTCTCTAATCCATTCTCTACACCTATGGTTCTCAAATTTGGTGGTCCAGAGACCCAGAGGGGTAGGGGGAGGTTATCTAAGATCTTCTCTGGGGATCCAAAACTATTTTCATAATAATACTTAGATGTTTCAATTTCTAGTATGGAAAATACTGATTGAAATGACTCATATAAACAAAAGGTCTTTGGTGGAGTCCCCAATAATTTTTAAGAGTGTAAAGGGGTCCTGGGACCCAAGTTTGAGAACTATTGCCCTACATACTTGCTAATTTGATATTCTTAGATCCCAGGTCTGACCATGTCATAAAGCCCAAATGGCTTCCAGTTGCCTTGAATATAAAATATAAAACCTCTTGAATTTCTTAAGAACATAGATGTAGACCTAGAAGGTAACCAAGAAGCTACCTAGTCCAGCTCTCTCATTTTACAGATGAGGAAATTGAGACCCATGGAAGTGAAGTCTATTACCCACAGTTAAACAGGCAGAAAGCTTTTAGAGAAGGGATTTGAACACTGGTAATTTAGCTGCTCCAGCCTCCTGTCCAGCTTGTTATACATCACTCTCCTTCATGTATTCTGTAATCTGAACTGGCCTGCTTGTTGTTCTTCATACACAACATTTCTTTTCCTGTCCACATGTCTTTGCAAAGGCTACCCACTATCTTCCCTACCTGCACTTGGTAGAACCTGTAGATTTCTTTAAGGTCCAGCTCAAGTGCCCCTTCCTAGTGGAACCTTATCCTGTTACCAGTTGCTTGTACCCTTCCCTTTGGAAATTATTTAGTGTTTACTTTGCATGTATTTTAACAGTAATAATGATAATAGCTGGCATTTACATAGCCCTTTGAAATTTGCAGAATGTTATACATATGTTACCTCCTTTGATCCTCACAACTCTGTGAGGTAGGTGCTATTATTATCCCCATTTTACAGATGAAAAAACTGAACCTATAGAAACTAAGTGACTTGCTCAGGGTCATACAGCTATTAAATGTCCGAGGCAGATTTGAAGTCAGGTAGGTCTTCCTGACCTGACCAGGCCCAGTGCTCTGTCCACTGAGCCCCCTATTGTCCTCTGGTTTAGATGCAGAAGATTCAAAGAAAAATGAACACAGTCTCTACTTTCATTTGGAGGAAAATAGCATGAATACAAGTAAATACAAAATGCCTCCTTATTAGAAGAAGGTAAGTAAGGTCATACAACTAATGAGTGGAAGAGCCAGGACTAAGCCCAAGCTTCCTGTTCTGCATGGTAGTACGTATCCCATTGTGTCTGGCTGCCAGGGGACTCCTAATTGGCTTGATGGTCTGATTACAGTAGGTCTGCATATACTGTGTAAGTAGAGGACAAGTGTATTTTTATATAAGCCAGAATTCAGCCTCTGCTTAGTTATTTCTAATAAATAAAACATGTATTTAAAAATGCAGTTTTAGCTAAAATGCATAAATGAAAAAGTCGTAACAAAAAGAAAACCTTAAAGTTCTGTGATTTTGCTATAACTATTTAAATCTTTGAAAAGTTAAGATGATTTTTGACAGGACTCTGATTATGACATTGGCCATCAGCCAATCAACAAGCCCTTATTTGGTGCCTAGTATGTGCCAGGCGCTGTTCGAGGGGTCCTAGGGAAAGATATGTGGATTTTGGGGGTAGTCTCCTTTTAGGGGGAGCTTCCTGTCCTGTGATGTTTTTTATTTCTATAATAAAGCTCAGCAGAAACTTAGCTCACCCACCAGATAGATATGTTAAAAGTTCAGTACAACATAGAGCCCAGCCCTCTTTAAATTGAGCCTGTCAACTGAAGATAAAGGAATAGCTATGTTGTGTTTTTCTTAACGTGCTGTACTTTGGATCAAGAGGCCTGGGTTCAAATTCCAGCATTAAATCTTGTTAATTGGGACTCAAAGCGTGTGGTGGGCAGCTAGGTAGTATAGTGGATGGAGTGCTGGGCCTGGAATCCAGAAGACTCATCTTCCTGAGTTCAGATTTGGCCTTGGACACTAGCCGGGTGACCTTGGGCAAGTCACTTAACGTTTTTTGCCTCAGTTATCTCAGCTGTCAAATGAACTGGAGAAGGAAATGGCAAATCATTCCAGTATCTTTGCCAAGAAAACTCCAAATGGGGTCACAGAGAGTTGTACATGACTGAAATGGCTGACAAAGACAAGGTGTATGACCCTACTCGATGACTTGATCTGAGCATAGTGCATTTGTACCCACAGTGCCTGGCACATGGTGGACATTTCATAAGTGCCTATTGATTATGCCACTTCTTTCACATAGTGGTTGTGAAAAAGGGGCCCTGGGAACCTCAAAGGTCCTACTTTAAGTGCAAGTAGCTGTTATTTTTCAGGGTTGTTCAGAGTTGTTCAGTCATTTATTATCGGTTTAATTCTTTAATCCTATAACTTTTCTGCTCTTAATGTGCTTTTATGATGTGGGATATACTTTCAAAGCCATTTCCTTGTATAAATATGTTTATGTTGAGATAAGAGTGCTTAAAATTCCACATCAAAAGGAATAACAAAAAAAAAGACTTCAGAGAATCTTTGTCAATATGGTCACTGCAGGTGTCAGCCTATCGGGGGAAAAGGAAGAGAGATTCCCAGTTTGTTACTGTGAAGTTGTGTTTTTTTTTTTTTTGGCAAGTTTCTTTGGGAAGGGCAAGAGTACCAGCTTTCAAAAGTAGTAAATCTAGCTAAAAGAGTAACTCAGCAACTTGTTCCCACTATTTAATTTATATTAAATGCAGCTGTAGACCACCCCCCCCTTGTGAAAATTAGAGATGGTTAAATATCTATGTACAAAAATATGAGGCATACATAATGTTTCATACACAGAATCTCTAGATTCTGACAATCTGGCTAATCCTTCGTATTCTTACTACTTTGATGCTTGTATCTGCTGCCAATGACTCTTCTTGGTCTGTGAGTTTCACTTGTGCAGTGATATCCTACATTTCTATCAGAAAATATACTCCCTTTGCGGAAGCTTCTCAACGAAATCTTGAGAAAAGTCTATGGTGATAGTATTGTAGATCTGGAGATTTATGGGATCTTAGAGATCAGTCTAATCTAATCCTCTCATTGTAGTGAGGAAACTGAAGCCTACGGAGGTTAAGTGTCTTTTCCCTGGTCATACAAGTAATAATTTTCAGGGATGGAATTTGAACCCAAGTCCTTGACTGCAGCACCACGATATTCTCTATCATCATATAAACAAGTTATTTGCAACTATTAATACAAGATCCAAAGAAGTATAAAGATGAGCGGTAGAAAAGGGTAGATGTGGGGAAAATGGCATCATGATGTCATGGAGAGAGTACTTGATGAGGAGTCAGAAAATTGGGTGCAGGTTCTGGCTGTGCTATTTATTAGCTGTGTGAACTTGTTCTTGTCACTTCTTTGTAGCCTTTAGTTTCCTTATTTGTCATGTGATGCGATTAGACCAAAGTGGCAGGCCGTTTCATGGCTCTAGCATTCCATAACTTAGGTTCTAGAAAGGTATGCACTTATACACCCATTTAACCTTGAGGCAAAAGCACAGGCACTAACTACCCCTTGCTTCCAACTGATGCTTTTTATTTTTGATTGTCTGTCTTTAATTAATGATTATAGAAAAATATGGCACATGAATGAAAATTTGGATTAAAAAAGAAACAACCAGCAAGGATTTGAGAAAGTATCTTCTTGCCTCCTATTGTAGCATATCAGTAACCTTGTTTGTTAGGATCGAGATGTCACTCTACTGGCCTAACAAAGGGCTTTTAAATGTCATTGTTTACAAATTTTTCATTACGTATTAATTTCCTGACCAAGGAAATTAATCAAGGATGATTTTTTGCAGATCAATTGAGGCTTTTGGTTCACACCATTATTCTGAAAAGGAGAAGCTTATTCTCTGATGTGGCTTTGTGTCTCTATGCTATGTTAACCTTTTGCATTCAAAAAGCTCATCTCAGTCAGAATTGTCATTAAGACATTCACCAATCCTTAGATGCCATATATATGCATTTAAGGGCAAGTTCTGTTATAACACATTTTCTTTGTTAATTGTGCATTGGGGTGGACAGAGCCAAGATGGCAGAATAGAGGCAGGAAATCACCTCAGTCTCCCAAATTCTCCATCACACAATCTTAAAATAATGTGTCAAATAAAATCATGGAATGGCAGAACCAACCAAAGGTCAGGGTAAAACAATTTTCCTGTCGGGCTGCAGGAAAGGTCTGTCATACCTGGGGGTCAACCGCAGGAGTATAGTACAGACCAGGCTCCAGCAGTATCAGCAGCAGGTTTTGGAGGTGGCTACATTAATGGCATCAGCTTCTGGTGCTCTCAGCCCACAGAGGGTAAAGAGGTTGGACAACTGGTTGGGGACCCTTATTATAGGGGATCCTTCACTGGCACTGGGTTCAGGCCCCTGTGGCATTCCCAGGGTGAAGAATAGCACTAAAACTTAGAGCAGAGAGGTATAGGGTTCCTGGTCAGAGTTCCAGGGTGGCTCACAAGGGAGTAGGGGTCCTGGTCTTAGTTACAAGGCAAAAAGGAGCACTAGCACTTGTGACTGCAGGAGAGCAGGGGACCTGATCACAGCTCCAGGTCTAATAGGAGTACCAGCTCCTGTGGCTACAGGGGAACAAGGTTTCCTCTTAGGTAAACACCAGAGTACAGTCCAGGAAAACAGTGACCACACCTTTCCTTAGATCATAGCATCTTGGAAGCAGTGAAAACTTACAGACCTCCAGAACTAGCTCTAAAAACAGCAGAAAAAAACCTGAAACTTGGGACAGTGCCCCTTCCACCCTGGGAGCAAGCCCAAATTTCACATAAAGTTAAAAGTCAAGAAATAAGCTGAAAAACAAGCAAACTGCAACAGCAGTAACAAAGAACCTGACCATAAAAATTTACCATGGTGACAGGGAAGATCAAGATACAAACTCACAAGACAGCAATGTCAAAACAGCTACAATCAAAGCCTCAAAGGGAAAAAATATGAATTAGACATAAACCCATCAAGAATTCCTGGAAGAGCTAAAAAAAGATTTTTAAAATCAAAGAAGTAGAGGAAAAATTGAGAAAAGAAATGAGAGTTATGCAAGAAATTTATGGAAAGAGTTAGCAGCTTAGTAAAAGAGGTACAAAAAATGACACTAAAGAAAATAGCACCTTACAAAGCACAATTGGCCAAATGGTATAAAGGGTACAAAAATTCACTGAAAAAGAACTTCTTAAAAAGTAGAATTGGCCAGATGGAAAAAGAACTCACTGAAGAAAATAATTCCTTAAAAATTAGAGTTGGGTTATGTGGAAGCTAATGACTCCGTGAGACATCAAGGAACAATAAAACAATGTAAAAAAATAGAATAAAGTGTGAAATATCTCATCAGAAAAACAACTGACCTAGAAAATAGATCTTGGAGAGATAATTTGAGAATTATTGGACTATCTGAAAGCTATGATTTTTAAAAAAAAGGAGCCTAGACATTTTATTCCAAGAAAATATAAGAGAAAACTGTTGTGATATCCTAGAATCAGAGGGTAAAATAGAAATTGAAAGAATCCACCAATCACCTCCTAAAAGAGATCTCTTTCAAAAGAAAACCCCTAGGAATATTATAACCAATTTCCAGAACTCCCAGGTCAAAGTAAAAATATTGCAGGCCGTCAGATAACACAAGATTCAGCAGTTTCCACATTAAAGGAGTAAAGGGCTTGGGATATGATATTCCAGAAGGCAAAGGAGCTAGAATTACAACCAAGAATTACCTACTCAGCAAAACGGAGTATAATTCTTCAGGGAGAAAAAGAAATATTTAATCAAATCAAGGACTTTCAAGCATTCCTAATAAAAAGATTAGAGCTGAATAGAAATTTTGACTTTCAAATACAAGATGCATATAAAGGTAAACATGAAAGAAAAATCAAAAGATTCAATAAGGTTAAATTGTTTACATTCTATATGGGAAGATGATACTTATAACTCCTAAGAACTTAATCATTTTTCAGTTAGAAGGAATATATGCAAACAGAGGGCACAGGTGTGAGTTGACAATGATGGGATGATTTTAAAAAAATAAAATGAAGGGGTGAGAGAGAGGGATGCATTGTGAGAAAAAGGAAGGGAGAGACAGAATGGAGAAAATTATCTCGCATAAAAGAAAATGAAAGAATTAGCATAGGCAACGAGAAAACAAAACTATCACTCTTTGCAGATCATATGATATACCTAGAGAATCCTAGAAAGTCATCTAAAAAACTAGTTGATATAATTAACAGCTTCAGTTAGGTGGCAGGATATAAAATAAATCCACGCAAATCATCAGCATTTCTATAGATTACTAACAAAACCCAGCAGCAAGAGATAAATTCCATTTAAAATAACTGCAGATAATATAAAATACTTGGAATCCCAAGATAAACCCAGGAACTATATGAACACAATTGAAAAATACTTTTCACAGAAATAAAGTCAAATCTAAGAACAGTCGGAAAAATATTCATTGCTCAGGGGTAGGCCAAGTCAATATAATTAAAATGACAGTTCTACCTTAATTTACTTGTTCAGTATCATACCAATCAAACTACCAAGAAATTATTTTATAGAGCTAGAAAAAAATAAAATTTATCTGGAAGAATAAAAGCTCAAGAATATCAAGGAAATCAATGAAAAAAAATGTGAAGGAAGGTGCCCTAGCAGTTCCAGATCTTAAACTGTATCACACAGCAGTAATCATCAAAACAATCTAGTACTGACTAATAAATAGAGTGGTGGATCGGTGGAATGGAATAAGTACATTGCACACTATAGGAAACAACTGTAGTGATCTTGTGTTTGATAAATGCTAAAATCCAGACTTTGGGGACAAGAAATTACTATTTGACGAAAATTGCTGGAAAAGGGAAAGTGCTTTGACAGAAACTAGACATCGACCATCATCTCACAACTTTTACCAAGATAAGGTCAAAATGGGTACATGATTTAGAAAGAGTGATATCATAAGCAAATTAGGGGAGCATGGATTATTTTACCTGTCAGATTTTTATTTAACAGAAGAATTTAGTACCAAACAAGATGTGGAGAGCATTATAGGATGTAAAATAGATCATTTTGATTATATTAAACTAAAAAATTTCTTCACAAACAAAACCAGTGCTACCAAGATTATAAGAAAAGCAGGAAACAGGGAAAAAAATTTACGGCTATTTTTTCTGATAAAGGCCTCTTTTTTCAAATATATGGAGAACTGAATCAAATTTATACGAATATGAGTCATTCTTCAACTGAGAGTTAAATGATATGAGAGGCAGTTATTGGAAGAAGATATCAAAGCTATAGTCATATGAAAAAATGCTTTAAATAACTATTGATTAGAGAAATGCAAATTAAAATAACTCTGAGGTTCTACTTCACGCCTATCAGATTGGCTAATATGACGGAAAAAGAAAATGGCAAATGCTGGATGGGATATGGAAAAATTGGAACGCTGATGCACTGTTGGTAGAGTTGTGAATTGATCCAACCATTTTGGAGACCAATTTGGAACTAGGCCCAAAGGGCTATTAAAACTGCATACTCATTCACTGAGCAATACTACTACTAGGTCTATATCCCAAAGACATTTTTTTAAAAAAGGAAAAAGATCTACATGTACAAAAATATTTATAGTACTCTTTTTGTGGTGACAAAGAAATGAAAATGAAGGGGATATCCATCATTTGGGGAATGACTGGACAAGTTATGTGGTATATGATTGTGATGGAATACTATTATTGCTATAAAAAATGATGAGCAGGATGCTTTCAGAAAAACCTGGGAAGACTTATATGAACCGATGAAGTGAGCAGTCCAGGAGAATGACTGTACACAGTAACATCAATATTGTGTAAGGATCAAGCATTAATGACGTAGCTGTTTGCAGCAGTACAACGATCTAAGACAATTCTGAAAGATTTATGAAGATAAATGCTGTCCACCTCCAGAGAAAGAACTGATGTAGTCTGAATGCAGATTGAAGTATCCTTTTTTTGGTTTATTTTTTCTTGGTTTTTTTGTCTGCATTTTCTTTTGCAACATGGCTAATAAGGAAACATATTTTGCATGACTGCACATATGTAATCTATATCAAATTGCTTTCTCAAGAAGGGGGAGAGAGGATTTAGAACTTAAAATTTTTGAAAAACGAATGTTAAAATTTTTTCACGCGTAATTGAGAAAAAAAATTTTAAAAATAACTCCCTCTGAAAAATAGGAAAAAAAATTATGTACCAGGAATAGTACCTGCATTTTCTGTGCTGACCTAATTATGCCTTTAAAACCAAAGATCCTATGAATGCATGGGATTAGAGATAGCTGCTAGGATGATGGGGCTCATCTTGAGCAAATTTCAATGAAGTTATGTTGAAATACCATTATTTTATTTGAAAGAATTTAACAATTATATAGAAATACTAGGATGCATTTTTGCTATCTTTGGTAATGAGGGATACTTCTATTTTAATCTTGAATTCTAAACTCTGCCTTTTAAGTAAGGAAATTGAACACAAGGAGAAAAACAAGGAAATGCAAAAATGGCCCCATTTCACCTCCTGTTTAACACCTGGCCTGCAATAGTACAGATCAGATGCTTACAAATGGAGGCACTGGCCCCCTGAGTCAGTTGAATAGCTTATAATATGCTGAGTAGGATAAAATCAAGATTGAATTTTAATAACTTGTGCCATGGTTACTGAATACCCTTTTTGTTCATTTTTTTAATGAAATGAGGTGTTGTCATAGCAACATATTAAAAAGCATTACCTGTGCCTTCCAGCAAATGGTTCTGACTCACTTTAGAAAGTGGTACGTAGTACAGTGAAAACCTGTACATTACACACTATGCATAAGGTCGTTTTCATATAGAGAAGTTATTTATAAACCCCCCTTTGTACTTCCCGGAAAGGATTTGGAGATAAATCCACTTTTTCCTGTTCCCACAATGCTGCTGAAAGTCTTCTTTTCAAGGTCAGTAATGACCTCCTAATTGTCAAATCATTGGAATCATAGGATTTAAAGGGATTAGCCATCCTCAGCAACTACCAACAGACTGCAAGGTGAGGCAAGGGCAAGGTGAGCCAGCCAGCTGAAACAGCAAGGCACCATGCATGAGAGACAGGAGTCTGTGTGAGCCAAGCAAGTCAGACCACTACCACCACGGTGACTGTGATCTCCCAGCAGGTTCTGATAGAGACAGCTCAAGACATTCAGAAATAGCAGTACCCTCAAACCATTCAGACCTGCTTCCTGATCAGCTCCCACAGCTATCATTGGGAGGAGAAATTATTGGGAAGAAGGGATCTGCCTTCTTCATCACCAACAGCAACAACTGCTGACCAGCTGCTGCCAATAAATAGAAAAGCATTGTAGTCCTGGGAGTAGCAGCCACTCCTTCTGTGGAGAAGGGTCCAGCCATCCCCGCATAACCAGCTGCCTCACACAGACCTCTGTAGGAGATTTTAACCCAGGTCCTCTGATTCTCAATCTAGCATTCTTTCTACTATCCTGTGGTGCCTGCGCTGACCACTTGACCCTGCTCATTCTTCTGGACCTGTCTGCAGTATTTGATATAGTTGACTCCAGAGTTAGAGGACTTTTGTTTGAATGCCATACCTACCTGTGTGACCTTAGGTCGGTAAACCTCTTTGGGTCTCACTTTCCTCATGTGTAAAAGGAAGGAGTTGGCCTGGTGATCTTGAAGGTTACTTCCAGCTCTTAAACTGTTGATCCTAGCATCTGATGAGTCTTTGTTCTCACCTCTTCTTCCTTCCATCCCCCAAGTGGGGCTTCTTTGGCCTTCCCTCTTTCTGCCCTTTTCTTTGGTGTTCTTGTCCATTCTTGTGGCTTCAGTGATTCCCCTCTATTTGTATACCTCCCAGATCAGTTATCTCTGGCTTCCCTGATATTCAGAGCTGCACTTTACAACTGCCAGCTTCTCATCTTCACCTGGTTGTTCTATCATTTCTTTAAACGGAACATGTTCAAAAGAAATTCTCATCTTACCCTCTGAAGCATGTCCTTTTTCCTAATGCCTATATTTCCATTAATAGTAATATTGTTCTCACTGTCTATCAGGCTTGAAACCTTGGCATCATTTATGACTCTTCTTCATCCTTTTATCCTTAAGTTGTCAAATTCTTTTACGTTCACATCTGCATTTTCTCATATCTAGTTCCCTTTCCCCCTACTTCACAGCTACCACCCTAGTTTAGTCCCTCATGTCTTCTCACCTACATTCTTTTAATTATTATAATCTCTTTTCCTTGTATCCATCCATCATACCATTTCCAAAGTAATCTTCTTAATACACTACTGTGGTCACATCACCATTGCTCTAAAATCATCCTTGGATCTCCATTAGCAACAGAATAAAGAATAGGTTCCTAATTTTGCATTCAAGGGTCACTACAGTTTGGCTCCAACCTATTTTTCTGACCTCATTTTATGGAATTATCCTCTTGTAGCCAAACTATACTGCTGACTTTTTCCAAAGTCACCTTCTGCTCCTCCCCCTTTTGCATTTACACATTATAATCCTTCATGCCTGTAGTATATTTCTTCTCCCCTACTCCTGATCTTTCCTGTTGAATCCCTTCTCTGCCTTCAAGGCCCAAATCTGATACCATCTCCTCTTTGACAACTTCACTGAACTCCCCAGGTAGAAGTAATGTCACCCTTGAATTTTGCATGCCATTATTTTTCCTAGTTAATAGTAATTCACTCACAGATATTTATGAACTTATTGCATACCAAACAGTAATGGTTTTCTAACTTGTATTATAGTTATTTGTGTATATTTTTCACCCCCCTCCCATTCTTATTCCCAAGACCACATATTTCTTGAAGGCAGGAACTCTTATTAATTTTCGTATGTGTAGTACTGCACATTTAGTACATTGCTATTGAATTGAATCAAAATAGTGAAAAATTAAATATGATTCCTGCTAAGCAATTAAAAGCAAACTTTCAAGAAATTTTGTTCTAAAGAATAGTTCCAAGTATCTTCTTCAGGTGATGCTTGAAGATATTTCACATATGATGGCATTCTGCAGAAGATGTGGGGTTCAGAGAGGGCTGTAACTGAGAAGATGGTGGTTATGTAATGGAGTATGCCTGTGAATTTGCATTCTACTATCTCTTGTAATACTATCCATCACTGAAATGAGACTGTCCATTGAAATGAGTGGTAAAAAGAAGTGTTCTAGACTGTAGTAACTACTTCTCACTAAGCTTTAAGTAACTGGCAGATTCCAGGCAAAGGGCCAGTGGATGTTTTCAGAGAGGGTACATCTGCTCTCAAGACTTATGAAAGGTCTTTTTTTTCACCTCCACAGAAGCATGGTTTCTATAAGAAATCTAATTTGAAATCACATTACTTTTATGCTCACAATTTATACCCCACAATAGATAGCCTTGGAGACAGATTTGTTGAAGATGGGAAAAGACAGATAAAAATGAGGTTACAAGATCTACTGCCTTAACGACTATGACTGGTGGTTCTATTCATATTACCACAGGCCTAGAACAATTCTATTCTCAAGGCCTCAAGAGTGATCAGTCTGTGGCCATGTGTAACAACAATGCTACTTGCAGCTGCTGTGGGGGTTGTAAGACCAATAACACCAGTACACAGGAGGACTGCCAGCACAGGTTCTTTGATCTATTTTTCTAAAGGAAAGCAACTTAAATGGGGCCAACAATCTTACTTTAATCAAACATATCATTCACTTAGTTCACGGGAAAAATCATCACCCTGAACTTCAGAGAAAATACAAACAGCAGAAATTATATAAACAGAGCAAATGCAAACAGCAAAGACCAACAGACAGGGCTTCCAACTGTGTGACCAAAAGCAATACACACATAGTTACCAGAGAGGGAAGCACCAATACCTGGGTTTTTCAAAGCTGGGAAGGATGGGGAAGGGGCTCATTAATGGCAACCTAGAGTCTCATCTTGCTACCTCATACAAACACTCTTCCCATGAGTGAGCCCCAAAGCAAAATGCTAATCTCTGAGTATATATAGGCTTCTTTGGGGTCAGAGGGCATCACAACCCTTGTGACCTAGGGTCATGTGACTTAGGCTTCCATGTGACTTAAGCAGGTTGCATGGGCCAATTAATGGATGGGAAAGATCTTCCCATTAAGCAGAAACACAGTAACAATACACCATGGTACCTTTGAGATCCATTAGACTATTTCCGAAGATGTCAGAATGGAAAAGGGAGCCTGAACTATAACTGCAAGGTCATGTGCTCCCTTCTTTGAAGAAATTAGGAGACTACCTGTGACTCTGCATGTACTGGCAGACTCAGTTGGTATGTTGGTTACTTTGGCTAATTTTTTTTCTCTTCTCACACTTTATTTTAAAGGAATACTCTTTGAGGGGAGTTATTTGAGAAGAAGGGGAAGGGTTTTGTTTGGAAGTAAAGATGATTTAAAGTTAAAAGTAATTACTGGAGGTGAAAACCTGGAAAACTTTGGTCATGTGCTGCCCTTGGAGCAGGTTGGTTTTCTTTATATCCACAAAAAACCAGTACTGGCTGTTTCTTTTAATGAACCCTTTCAGGGAAGCTACTTAACTTCTCTATTGGGCCTCAAGATTTTTCCTTTGCATAACAAGATATAATAACTAATTCAGACTTCCTTGAAGATGCTTCAAAATAAATCCTCGAGTAGGCTAGATTATGTCTCAGTTAGGAGAAGGATATTATACAATCTTCATATAACCTGACTTTTTTTTGTAAGGGATATCGGGAAGGTGTTGTCTTCTGCTAAATAACTCACTTCTTGAAACACTTATTACCTGGGTCTGTTTTTCCTCCAGAAGACCAGCCATTGTTAGTTAAACTGGAATTAAACTATTTATTTGGTAATACAGAATCTTAATGTTTCCTATACAAAAAGAATATATTTAAGTATAAATGTTAAGTATGTTGTAACTGAAGTATAGATAATACAACCAATGGATAATCCAAATTTAATTGAGTATTTGTCTTCGAAACATAGAAATATACAGAGACCGGAAAACTCCCTTTTTATTGCAGACCATCTTTTGTTATAGTTCTTATTTTTCTAGAGTTGAACCATTCTCAAAGGTAACATGGCATATGTCTAGTGATCTGTATAGTACCTTTCTATAGTTTTCCAAAGGAGAAAAGTGGCAGCAGTGTGCTGTTTCCATTGGAAATGCTTCCCAGAGTACTAGCATCATGATTTGTTGAGGTTTACATCCTATACACGCTCCTGCAGATAATCTCAAAATTTGGAAGGGATCTGAGAGGCATCTAGCTTAACCTGTACCAGAAGAGGAACCCCTTACGTACAATAACCCTGGCCAGCGACTTCCCAGGTGATGACCCATGGTGATGGGGAGCTTAACACCTATGAACTAACCAGTTCTACTTAAGCTTAGTCCTAATTATTATGGAGGTTTCCACTGAACATTTGCATTTATCTACTTAGACTAGTAGCCTCATCAAGAAAGCCAAAGCCTTGGCTCTTAGTGATCACTATATTCCTTTCTAAATGGTCAGCAATCCACCCCTTTAATAATACATCCTAAAAGTTTATAAGGAATTTGGATGAAGCTCACCATCCCATAGTTTAAAGACCATGTTACCTTTTGGGGGATGGGGATGGGGACAACATTTACTTGTCTCCAGTCCTATCTCACCTCCATTTCTTAGTCAGTGGTTCAGTAATATAGCTGCTGTTCCTTTCAGTCCATGGAAAGAGGTTCATCCAGAACTGGTAACTTGAACTCAGTTGAGGGCAGCTAGGCAAACTCTCCTGCCATATTTAGCTTAATTATAGCCACAATTTTAGATTTGAGAGGATATGGACTGCACAGTAGATAACTTGACAGGTGGATATGTTCATGAGTATTAGAAAGTTGACTCTTCATTATCACAAGTATCTTCAGCATGGAAGATCTTTTGAGCTCAGGAGTTCTGAGATACAATGGGCTATGTTGATTGACTGTCCCTACTAAATTTGACTTCTATATAGTTATCCCCGAGGTGTAGGATGGAGAAGGGAGAGGGAGCCACCAAGTTGTCAAAGGAAAGAATGAAATTGCCCAAGTAGGAAACAGAGTGGGTCAAGTTCCTACATCAGTCATTAATGGGAAAGATCGCCCGCACTTCCAACCTGAGAACGATGGGGACATTGTCTTAAAAAAAAAGTTAAATTAGCTTGTCAGCTTCCTAAAACTTGTTGCTCCTGAGTCTGACTTGCTCCATCTTAAATGAGGAATATATAACTATGGGTACATTATGGTGTTGTAGGGAGAGCATTAAACTTAGAAGGAAGACCTGAGTTAGAATCCCACTTCATACCTTTACTAGCTGTGTCCTTGGACAAGTCATTTAACCTCTGGAAGGCATGAATTTCCATACCTATAAATAGAGATAATGATAGCACCTACCTCACAAAAATTGTTCTAAAGGTTTCATCTAAGAGCATTTTCAATCCCTGAAGTGTTACAGATATGCCAACTATTACCATTACTACCACCACCACCACCAGCCATAATTATTTTTTCTGGAAACATTACTATAATGTTTTCTAAACTTTTCTAAATGTTTTTGGCTAAGAATTCTTTTGGTTGGAAATACTTTCTAATCCTGAAATAGAGTGAGTGGATTCCTTATAGCAGAATAGAATTTATGGTACTCAGTATCCCTAAATGGGTGGCAACACCATAAACTAAAGTATAGCCATCAGATGCCAACTGAATTCAACATCTAACAAGGTAAAGAAGGACTTCTGTAAAGCTATAATTATTTTACAAAGCAGCCACAAAAATCTCAGTAATGGTATTTAAATGGTTCAACTTATTATGTAATGTACTCTTCTTTCAATTAATTTTATTGGGGTTTTTAAAGTTATAGAGAATATAAAAAACTTCAGAGTATGATTTCTTGAATATGAGCAAAACAAATAAAAAACCTGTTTTTCCAAGAGAAAGAAGTTTTCTTTATTCAACCTAAAAAGGAGGCTGTCATGAAATTTTCAGGTTGAAAAATAATTGCACATATTCAAGGTTAGAAAGAGTCACATTAGTGACTCAGAGCGTGGTTTGCTAAAAACAACAACCTTATACAACTTGAGTAGAGAATTGGAAAGAAAGGGCTTAGTAATATTAAACAGTTTTGTTGTTGCACTTCAGAAATTACTTTGGGCTCCCTGCCGTACGGAGACATTTATAGCTACAATATAAGAAAAGTGAATTTGTCTTCATACGTACATTTGTAAAGAAGGAAGTCGCCACTTGGAGCTGAGTATGAGAGTGTATCTAGAAATAGGGTCTTGTTATTGTCAGTAAGGATTTGCCTTACAGTAACTTTTAAAACTGAAAACTTTTTGCCAATATTCCCATTTTTCAACAAGGATTTTTTTAAAAGGCTCGATTATTTTCATATACATTTATATATACACATATAGATATATATACACACACATACATACACACATTATATATGTACATATGTATATTCCAGTATATGTATTTGAGCTGTCTTAGAAGAAAAGCCACATATAAACCCAAAGTTTTTAGTGCTTACCACTACATAGGAAAGCAGATAATTGAAACAAGTACTTGGCCATATCCAAATTAAAATTTAATTAAAAAAAAGAAATAAATACTTGAAGAGTTAGTTCCCTTCATTATGCACACACATCTAATTAGGACATTTAAGTTCCTTATGTAAGTCTGGCACTTAGATCCTGAACATCTGGCTTTTGCTTTTATAGAAGTACTTTAAAGGAAAGGTAGGTACAAGAGTCATAAGCTTTTCAGATAGTCACAGATCCTATAGTCCCATGAAGAATTAATACCAAATGAACATATAACTAATGAAAAATGGACATATTGCTCTCTTACTCTATACACAGAAGGCGTTTAATACATGTTGGATAAAACTGTCAGTGTCACAACAAACCAGAACCAGAACCAAAGCCCCCCAAACCCAATACCATAAATTTAGGACCAATGAGGGTATATTGAGTTAGCCAGAAGGGAGCCCCGTACACCATAGGCAGAAACTCCCCAAAGGAACAAAAGGACAAAGCTTATATAGGTTTCACTTTAGGCAGGAGGTGAATTGGGTGTGAGGTACCTTTTGGTAGGGCAGCCTTTTGCCGTGGGCTAGCAAGAGAAAAGAAAGGCTTTTCTTCAGGTTCAGCCGTCCTCCTAGGTAGTACTGCCCTTACTGTTCCAGCAGTAAAGAAAGTCACAAAGAGAGGAGTGGGGAGCTGCAATACAAACAGGGTCACGGCAAGAGAGAGGAACTAGAGGCAAAATGGAGCTGCTAGCTTTCTCTCCTACCCACAATAGTTTCATCTCATGTTTATCCCAGTTCCCACTGGCACCAGGAGAGTCTCCAGCATTTCATAATAACATCACACTTTGGGGTTTAAAAAACATGTTCCCTGCAGTGACCTTGTAAGGTTAAGATTGTCCTAGAAGAATTATCTCCATTTTGTCGATGAGAAAACTGAGACTTGGATGGAGTTGGCATGCCCAGGTCTGTGCTTCTTGTAAGACTCAGAGCCTCAGTTCTCTCCTGAGTCTCTCCTGACTCCAGACCTAGGTCCCTTTCCCTTTGCCAGCTTGTTCCTGATTACAGGGTAGCTTGGGAGTGGTGTCTCGGTGTAAGGTGTCCCTGACCTGCTTCCAAGAAGCCCTGTCAGTGGGGCCCTGGAAATGCCTCAGAGGTTCTAGGGTTCACTCCCTCAGCTCTCTTTGATAATCTGGGGCTTTTTTGACCAAGTACTTAACCATCTTTCCACATTTTAGTCAATACACCTTGCCTCTATCCTATCTATGAGAAATGAGAAGATAAGGTAACATTATTATTACTTGAAAGAATCACGACGGCTTATTCTTTTAAAAAAAAGTTTTTCTAGTGTTTCAAACCAATTGCTTCTTTTGATCTTTATAGCACAACTTATGAAATGGGTAGGTCAAATATTGTTATACCTATTTCACAGATGAATAAACTGAGGCCTTGGGAAGTTAAGTGACTGGGACAACAACTCTTCCAGCTAGGCTGCTTGATAGAAAGACTTAATTATTTCCCTTTTTGATCATGTATCCCATTCAACTCAAGCTCACAAAATCATAGGATTTAGAGCTAAAAGGGACCTTAAAATTCTCTAAGTCAGTCTGCTCATTTTATATATGAGGTAACTGAGGCTCAGAGGGGCTAAGTGATTTTTCCAAGTTCATGCGTAGTTTTGTGTACAATAAATATACAGTCTTCCTTAAATTAAGTTTCTTTAAATATCTTACACATATGCATCTGAATTTGTCCTTAAACTTCCCAGAAGTTGTTTATTACCTTTAGTTCAATAAGAACTGATACTCCTTAATGTATTCCAGTTAGCAAGCCATCATAGAATGGTTTCTTTTTCTGATCCATACTTTACCAACATACAACATGAAATCGTCAAACTTTTTCTAGAACCTAACCCAACCAAGGTTTTGAATATGTTCTAAAGTTTTATCTCTATCTTTGACTTGTGGTACCCTAAAAAGTACATTTTCTGTGGGGGAAAAATCTTTGCTAATATCATTTTGTAAATTAACCTAGGCCAAAAGGTTCTTAAAATGAAAATCTAATTTTACAAAATGGCAAGATATTTTATTTTTGAAATCTTGCTATTTTAACACTGTATTGTTAGGTGTGATTTTTGACATCCAGCATTGCAAAGCTGTAATCTAACCAGATGCCATTTAACTTATGGTGCATTTTGTCAGATACTATTTTATGCAGTATATGGAATGCTTAATATAGATTCTTCAGCCCTGAATCTGTCATTGTTCAGGATTGCATGTAAAATTGTCTTACATAAATTTATGATGCAGTATCTTTTGTAAGGAATTAAGATGAATGAGTCTTTGAATATCAGTAGACTATATGTTCCTTGAGTACAGGGGCTATATTGTTTTTATCTTTGTATTCCCACTGCCCAGGGTAACTTCAGCTTTTTCCATTGCCCTGTTGTTTATCTTTCACTTTTGGAGAGCACCTATGAAATCATGGGTGATGTCTTGACTTTTGAGTGAATTGGATTTGGTGAGGCAGAGTTGCACAGAGTCATCAGCCTCACTCTTCTGGAGTCATCAAGTCCAGTGGCAAGACAAAAGTCAGGAGGACTGGCAATGGTCTAGGATGCAGTGGGTGACCTTAATGTGTTCAAAGTCTTACCAAGCTCTAAGGGCCTTCTTCAGCTGCTTTCGTGGCCATTGGAACAAATTGTTCTCATCCACCTATTCCCCCAGTGGAAGTCTTCACATGCTTGGCACAGATATCCCCCTAACTCCTTGATGGGTTTGAGACCCCTCAGTTACTCTCAACCTGGGTTAGCCTGTCTGCTAAAATGGTTTACCAGGGTGTGGCCACTGTGCATTCGATGGCTTCTTGGAGCCACATGTGAGAGTTGAGTGAATCAGGTAGACACCAGAGATGGATGAGTAACCCTGAAAAGGGCTAGGCCAGCCTTCATACCAGAGGTAGTAGTCCTCTATCTGTTACTTTGGACACCTTGCAGGGTATGACTGACATTGGTTATGTGGATAGAGTTATGCGTGGGAGGCTATCTCAGTGCAGATCCATGACCAATCCTGGAAGAGCCACATGGACCACACATATTTTACTGTTAGTGGGGTCATCATCAGTGCCTTCCTTCGTTATATACAGAGGATGCAGCATGGCTAGTTGTATTATTTCTATCTTAATAGATATTATAGGATAGGATATAATTGAAAAGTTTATATCATAGAAATAACAACAAGGTATCTTTCCATCAGGGTAGCAGCTTAGTTGAAAGAGTGCCTAGCCACCTATGAACAAAATACCTGCTTAGTATTTTGTTATGATAGTATCTGAGAAAGAGAACATATAGATCACCTGAATCCATTTAGTGACTAGCATGATGTCCCAGAGGGGTTCCATTTGACACTGGAGCACTTTGAGTGTTTAGGTGAATGTCTAGTGTTGATAACCTAACAAGGAGCTCCTTTTGAGGCCCAGGCTTGGCATCCCACCTAGGCATTTCACGCCTTGAGCTTGATCTGCACCTGCCTTTAACTCTTCCTGCCATGGTCATAGAGAAATAAACAGCTTCTGACCAGTATGGCCAGGAACTGGGCTTTCCGAGCTGTCCTCGTGGGAGTTGAAGTCAAGGCCAGCTGGTCCTCTCTTTATTGAAGCTGGCACTTTCAGTGCAAGGATGAAGACTCATTGCTGCCCCATTCAATAACAGTTTAGATCCTTTAGCTCTAAGCTTCCAAGGGCAGCAGCAATTCTGTGCCTCTCTTAGCATCTCCCACAGAGCTCTGCAGGAAGCACATGATTCATTGAGAATCATTGCTTCTCAAATGAATTTGCTGAATTAGATGCATATTATTTGAAGTCGAATTTCTTTAGTTGAAGCTTTGATTGATGCTTTAACTTTGGAACCAAAATCGTTGTTCAAACATTTGTAAAGGATGAGCATTTTAAGACTGTGTGTGATGTTCCTACAGTCACAGGTATTACATTTCTGTACTTATTTCTCATTACACACACACGCACACACACACACACACACACACACACGTGCCTTCTTTCTATTCCCAGTGCATAGCATTTTATTCTTCATTTCCATGGCTTTGCATGATATGTCCCCTATGCAGGAAATTCTCCATTCCCATCTGCGCTTAGTATTCCTGGCTCCACTCAAGGCCCAACTCAAGTACTGAGCTTTAGGCAAGGCCATTTCTAATTCCACAGTTGCTGCAGGTTCTCATCTTCTACTTCCTGAAATCATTTAGCATATATTTATATTTCTGTGCAAGTCCCTCGTAGTAGAATATAATCTCCTTGGTGGTTGCAACTATCTGTCTTTCCCCAGGGCTTAGTACATTTGTTGTTCAGTCATTTTAGTTGTGACTAACTCTGTGACTCCATTTGGGTTTTTCTTGGTAAAGATACTAGAGTGGTTTGCCTTTTCCTTCCTTCAGCTCATTTTTACAGATGAAGGATTAAGTGACTTGCCCAAGGTCATAGAGCTAGTAAGTACTGGAGGCCACATTTGAACTCAGAAAGATGAGTCTTCCTGATTCTAGGCCTGGCACTTTATCCACTGTGCTACCTACCTGCCCTCCAACACACAATAGATGCTAAATAAATTCTTGCTTAATTGAATTACTGATCTTGGCTCTCTCTGTGCATTTGAAGAATATGCCTCAGCTTAGCTGTTCTCTGGCAGTCAGATGGTTCTTTTTGATGTTTCATATACATGAATATACACACACACATTATTGCCTCAAAACCTTTGCTCATGCTATAGTCTCATTTTGAATACCCCAATTCTACTTAATGCAAAGTATTGTTTTCATCCTCAAAATTCCTGTGAACATTTTAAGTCTTCCACTGGTCTTGTGTGTATTTCATTATAACTGTGTTTTATTGTATTCAAATTGTTTTTAATATATGACGTATCTCCTTTATTAGGTTTTAAGGTCTTTGAGGTCAGGGACTGTGTCACTTACCTCTTTGATACTCACCACACTACTAAGTCCAGTACTAGGCATAGTGTAGATGATTAAGAAATACTTACTGAGTTGAAGGGTTAATTTTAAGAATTTTGCATTGGACAAACTGCAACCAGAGAGACAGAGTCTACTCGGAAGCCAATGTATGTCAGCATTGTGATGTTTTTCTTTGAAGATGTTTCACCTTTGTCTGCTCGTGTTTATGTGGGAAGTGCTTAGGATCCTAAGGTCAACCGACATCCTTCACAACTTTGTTTTTCCTTTCTGTTTTGCAGAGTCAGCAAACAAAAGATTTTGTTTAAAAGAAAGTACAAAGAAAAATAATCAAAGCTGAGATTCTGCCTTTACTTTAAGACAGAATGGGTGAATACAATAATGGAAGAGGAAAGGGAAAAAAAAACCACAGTGCTGTGTAGTTATGACAACCACTCGTAGCTCCAAAGAAGAGATAGGAGAATGTGCTTTCCTCTCTTCTTTGCAGAAGTGGAGGACTAGGAATGGGGGAAGCAGTAGTACTGTCAGACTTGGTGAATGTGTTCAAAATTGTCTTTGGTGATTTACTTTTTTCCTCTTAAGGGGGATATGGTGGCAGAAGGGAGGAGAGACATACTAAGAAATGAGGGTGATATACGAACCAAAGGTATTGATTAAAAGAAAAATTGAGTGGAGGATATTAGGCAGATTGATAGAGAACTGAAGAAATGAGGCAAATTTTGCTTTAAAGTTAGGAAAGAAGTTAAAAATGAATAAGTGATATATGGTAGCACAGAAGTTTCAAACAGTGAAATTTCAGTCTGCTCTGAACCAGCACTCAGATGCCCTGATATTCTAGGTTTGCAAGTTCTCAGCCATTCACGCAAATGAATTGGCTGTACTCTCAGGAGACTTCATCACATTATGTTTAAGTCTGAACTTAGAAGGAGAGTGCAGTGAGCTCCAAAACTCCTTTCTGTTCCTTGGTAGGACTGCCCCTTTACAAGTAATAAAAAAGACAGCAGAGCTAAAAATGATACCAGGAATTTGGGTAAGGAGTAGGTCTCAAACTTAGGAAGACAAGCAGTCCATCCTCATTGTCCCCAAGAGTCCTGAGGCTTTTGTCAAATGGGAGCTTTTAAACTCAAGTCCAGCTTGCCTTTGCACTAACAGAATGGAACACATTGAACAATCAGCAAGCATTTATCAAGTGCCTTCAACCTGCCAGGCATTATGCTAAGCCAGGGGGATGCAAGTACAAGGAACAAAATAATCCTGTAATAAGGAATTTCCATTCTAATGGATAAAATGATAAGTGCCTATATAATCCATACAACATAAGGTGAATAAAAATATATAAAGTAGTTTAAATACAAGGTTGTACACTAGTGTTGAGGAAGGGCACTAGCATCTGAGGGGTTGAGAAAGGCTTAATATAGAAAGATGGTGTTTGAGCTGCATTTGAGAGGCACTCTATGAGGTGGAGGAAAGGAAGGAATGCACTCTAAGCAGATGGGACAGCGATTTCAAAGGGGAATCTATATCTCTGTGTATGTATATATACGCATATGTAAGAGATGTGGTGGAGCAGTGACAAGACTTGTCAACTGACTAGAGTTGGGGGGAGGGAGAATGAGCAATCAAGGATAATGCCAGGCTTTAAAACCAGGAGGCCAGTGAGGCTTCAGCTTTGATTAAGCCATGCATATAATATGTACAGAGCACTCTCACTTTTTTCTTACTTGCATTTGGACATAGGTGAAATGCAAGATTTGCTTGTTTCTTTATCTTTTTAGAGATCTCTGTAAATACTTGTTCTCAGGGGGCTGGTTTATGGCAAATAGAGCATATCCCCCCCACTCCCCACTTTCCACCCCAACCCATATCTGTCCTCTGTAGTTTTAATGCTAACATATATAGGAAAACACATTGGGCATTAAGAAAAGGCACAATGTAAATGTTATATGGTGATGTGGGGTGATGTTATCATTCGACATCAATGATGGTCAGATCTACAAATCTGTCTTTTCCACTGGCTAGCTGTGCAAACATGCAATCACTTGACCTCCACATCTGTTTCAGAATAAGGATAATGATGCCTGTATAACCTAACTCACAGTGCCATTTTGGAGAAAATGCGTGATAAGTCTTTAAAGCATTGTAGAAACGTGAACTGTAATGTCAGACGATTTTTTCTTGTGAAGGAATCTTCCGGCAAATTGTGAATGCTCTTGTTTCATGTCTTTAATCTTTCATTTTTTCCATTTCTCATTATTCCTCAGAGTGCTGAACAAATTGCTGTGCTGTGTAGGAGCTTTAACGAGGCCCAGCCAAACTCAGACGGCATGGAAGGACCCAAGGAGGCTCAGGAGCCACCCCCAAGGCCGCTGGCTCGGCACCTTTCTGATGCAGATCGACTGAGGAAAGTTATCCAGGAACTCATGGACACAGAGAAGTCCTATGTCAAGGTAGCAGAAAATAAACTCCTGGTGTATGAGCTTGTGTACTTGTCCCCTAAATCACTAAATAGATGCCTGTTGCCTGAGACCATGGGAAATCAAACAAAGGGAAAGATCAGAGATGAAAAGGAGGCACTATAACTCTGAGGGAAAAAAAGTTAAATTCCTGTGTCTCTTGGTTTCCAAGGTAATAAAGAAATTTAAACAATGGAAACAGATATACTACAC
>CM053627.1:90131577-90226714 GCA_028646595.1 Phalanger gymnotis | reverse complement strand
TCAACACACAGATTTCTGTCTGACAAAATCACAATATGCAGTTACCAGAGAAGCATCAACATCTGAGTTTTCTCCAAAGCCAGGGAGCTCATAACAATGGCTGGCCCAGAGTCATGGCACCACTCCTTCTGTGGCTCAGAGCTCCAAAAGAGAAAGCCAACCTCTGGGTTTATATATCTTGTTCAGGATCAAAGGGGAGTCACACATGCGACTCACCCATGTGACCTAAAATTGTCACAAAAATGCGACTTAAACTCATGTGGTCTAAAAGCCTCTGATGCCACAAACCTGTCACTCAAACCCATGTAAACTAGGCTTTCCCTTTAAGCAAGGAGGTCATCAAGGACTCCTAATTTAATCAAGGAAACTAAGGCCAAACTTTTCAAGGGCACTTGGTTGAATAAGTGCTAAGAGCCCATATTGATTGCCAATGCAACCATTCTCACACTTTGTTAGTTAACTGATCTTTGCCACATTTGCCATTATTCTATTTTTTTCCTCTCAAAACCACAAAACTTGAAATTGTATCTTCTCAGTGTAAATTTTATTAGCTATCAATCCTGGTTTTGGTCCAAAGAAATGATTGACATGTAGCCCAGGGGAATGTTTCCATTGCAGTTCTTGGATCTCTGGGGAAACAAAATGCCTGAATGACCATTTGTCTTTGTTACAGCAAAACTAATTGTCCTAGAGCTCCGTTTTCCATCATATTGTTACCCCTATAGATCATTTGGGTAGTGGAGAGATAGAGTGAGCAGTCATTTAGCACTCGGGAGGGCAAGCTTGCTTTCCCAATGAATTACCTGTATCCACTTTCTGCTGCTCCTTTTCATCCAGGTGGCTTAGAACTATCAGGTACTGTCAAGTTAGGCTTAAGCATCTTCTACTGTTATAGGTCTACTGTAAGGTCGACATGAATCAATAACATAATGGAAATTGAAGGAAGGACAAAAAACTGATGAAATTTTAGACTACATTAATAGAAACATACTGTCCACATTCAGAGAGGTTATAGTGTTCATTCCTGTTCAGGCAACACCCAGAGTTTTTTGTCGATTTTGGGGTGCTATATTAAGGTCCTTGACAAGATGATACGTGACTAAAATAGAGCAAACAAGTTGCTGAGTAGTGTACTAAAAAACAAGTCGTTGGACTAATAGTTGAAGGAATGGGGAAGACTTAATCTGGAGGAAAAAAGATTTGGGGGTCCATCTTTGAATATTTAAGGGGTTTTCGTATTGGAAGACATATTCTACTTAGCAGAAAATGGGTAGAAGCTACTAGGACTGGGGTGGGGAACCTGAAGCCATAAGGCTACATGTGGCCCCCTGGGTCCAAAATTTGGATTCAATCAAAAGGCCACACTTAAGGACCCAGAGGGCCACATGTGGCCTTAAGGCCACAGGTTCCCCATCCCTGTACCATGAGATAAATTTTGGCTCAAGACAAGTTCCCAGTAATCAGAGCTGTCTTAAGAGCTGGGACAGACTAGAAGTCCACTTCAGAGGCTGGATGACCACTTGTCTGGGTTGTAGTAGGGGGAATTCTTGGTTAGATTGGGGCTGAACCAGATGACCTCTGAAGCCTAGTACAACTCTGAGTCCATAAGTAGGGCTGCAGGACTCAGATTTCACAGATAGGAAAAAGGCCTAAGAGTTTGTGTAAAAGAGTCTCTCTCAAAGTGAATAACAAATCTGAAAACAAACCCCAAGGTTCCTAATTCTTTGACCACTAGACAACATTGGTGTTCTAATGCCTGTCTATACTTTTAACAAATGTAATTCGGTAAGCATTCATTAGATAGCTGGCATGTTGTGCTGGTCATAAGGGAGACTGAAAGATGAAGCCTAATTTGGTTGTTTCACTAAAACAGCAAAGGAGACGTTGAGCGTCCTGAAGAGTGATGCCCCACAGCAGGGGAGGCCAACAAAAAGAGTCATCCTCTCTCTCTGTCTCCAAGATGTTCTACCCTTCCTTTTTCTCAGAGTCTCAAGCATCCTAGGGCTCTGCCACAGCCTAGCCCTGGAACCTCTGCGTGGTGGATCCTAATTACTCTTCCTGAGAAATACCACTTGGCACAAGGCCTGGCAAAATGCCAAACCCCCTGGTGTCCCATGTGATTTGTACCTCCCCACCCCCTGATGGTTTTGGTGTCTTTTTCTGTACTAATGTTTAACGTGGAGATTTAGCTGTTACTAGGACTGCTTGATGTGACCTGGGTCCTAGCGGGGGCCTTCTGATTTTGAGCAGCTGAGCCCTTGTCAGAATCATGGCCCCATGACTTTCCTGTCACCTTTCTCCAGAGCGGCCCACTTTGGAATACATTACAGCTACTCTAAGAGGCAGGCATGGGAAGGAGGTGAATTAGAAGAATGGAATACAAACAGTCGTATGAAGGAAAGTGAATGAGAATGAAAGGAAAAACAGTCCTATGGGGGAAGTAGAGAGAAAGACTGAAATAGTGTTATCATGCTTTATGAATTGAGATTCATTTAAACCTAAAGTTCTCAGTAAGTTTATCTGTTTATACTGATGTTCATTATTTCTGGTAAAACATTTAACAATGAATAATAAAATAAGATTATAAATTGTAGAGAAGATGGTGACTTGAATTAGTAAGGGGAGTTTTCTCACCTGGGATTTCCTTGTGTCAATGAAATTGCAAGTCTAGACATTTCCTTCTCTAATATTTTTAATCTACACTTGAACCTGAGTTCAAATCCAGCTTCAGCCATTTATTAGTTTGTGACCCTGAGCAAGTGAATTAAATGCTCAGAACCTCAGTTTCCTCACCTAAAAAATGAGAATAATAGTGGCACCTACCTCACAGGGTTGTTTTAAGAATCCAGTGAGGCAGGGGCCGCTAGGTGGCACAGTGAGCAGAGCACCAGCCCTGGAGTCAGGAGGACCTGACCAGCCTCAGACACTTGACACATTTAGTAGCTGTGTGACCTTGGGCTAGTCACTTAACCCCAATTGCCCTGCCTTCCCCCCTCCAAAAAAACAAACAAACAAAAAAAGAATCCAGTGAGGTAACATATATAAAGTGCTTCACAAACCTTAAAGTATTATATAAATGCTTTCTGTTATATCATACAGCACTGCATGGTTGCAAAACACTTTTGATATAGCATCTAATTTGATTCCTTTTGATGTTGCTAGGAGCTGGGTCAGGCAGGTAGGGCTACCCCTATTCTATAGAAGGAGAAACAGGCATGAGTGGCACATCCAAGCTCACACAGCTGTAGACTCATAAAATGCTAGAGCTAGAGTGAGCCTCAGAGATCATTAGATCCCCTTCCTTTAGATGAGGAAATAGGGTCTCAAAGAGAGGAAGATGACTGACCATTGTCTGTACTGCAACTTAGTTGTCTGACTCTAATTATGTTATGGTTTTGCCAAATCATTGGAGTCAAGAGACATCATTCTAGTCTTGTCTCTACCCCTAAATATCATATTTGGCCAGGACCTTAGATTTTCTGGGCCCCAGTTTCCTCATCAGAAAATATAGGTATTGCAGTGGAGCAGGGGTGTGTGTGTGACAGACACAGAGACAGAGAGAGAGAGGAGAGAGGTTTCACCTATGAATCCATAATCTAGTCCTGACCATTGTTTGTTGTTATTATATTTCTAACAGTCATTTCCCCTCACTTAGCCTCAGTTTATTCATGCGTAAAATAAGGGGGTTAGACTCTAGTGATCAGGGATTTTTCACCTTTTTTTTGAGTCATCCAATCCCTTTGGCAATTGGATGAAACTTATGGGCTCCTCAGAACAATGTTTTCAAATGAATAAAATAAAAATAATAAGATTACAAAGGAAAATGATTATATTAATTTATAGTTATCAAAACATTTTTTAAAAGTTCACGGACACCAAGTTAAGAACTCCTGGTCTAGATGCTCCCCAGGATCATTTGAAACAAAATGTGGTCTTCACCCTTCCAGCTCTAACACTGTTAAAATGGATCATCTCTTGTGGCCAATGTGGGATTGATGAGCCTCCCCTTTCTTGTCTAGGTGGGTTCCCAAAGTGTAGATACACTCTGTTTATTTATGAGTAAATAAAATGAATAAGAAGCAAAAGATTCATTCCAATATCAAATTGTCAGGATCTTGCTTTCCTTTTACTTAAAATAGTCTGTACATAAAGTGCTTCAACTTATCAATGCTGTTAGGGCACTTGTATGAGGTTTCAAGTGGTAGATAATCCAGAAAGGTTTTTGTGGATGTGGATGTCTCCAGTGTTTGGGGCATTTATAATACTTTTCAAAACCACATTGTTAACCACATTTTCCAGCTTCCCCATTCTTTCCACTTTCCCACCCCCTCTGCCGGGTCTCAAGTCAACTCCCACTGATGCAGAGGGAGGCAAAGCAGAGCTGGGCTCTTGGAGAAGATGATGGTTAATTTAGACCAGTGGTTCTTAGCCTTTTTTGTTTCATGAACCCATTTGGCAATCTGGAGAAGCCTATGGACCCTCTTCAGAATAATGTTTTTAAATGCAGAAAACAAAACACATAAGTATGAAGGAAGGAAAGAAAGGGAGGGAAACCCCTTTATTAAGCACTTATTATGTACCAAGTACATGTTAAATGCTTTACGGATACCTAGTTTGGTCCTCAGAATTACCCTGGAATGTGGGTGCTCTTATTATGCACATTTTACAGTTGAGAAAACTGAAGTACACAGAGGTTAAATGACTTGTTTAGGGTCACACAGCTAGTAAGTGTCTGAGGCTGGAATTTGAACTCAAATCTTCCTGACTTCAGGCCCAACACTCTTTCCAATCTACTATCTAGCTACTTTGTAATAGGATTACATAGGAAACCAATTATATTAAAATGCTGTTATTAATTTAAAAAAAACAGTAACAACAAACTAATTCATGGACCTCAGGTTGAGAAACATCAGTAGACATTTCTCTGGGTAGGCAGGTTATTAACTTGCTGGCTCATTTGGAATCTGCTTTTCCAAGGCCCTGTTTGGCTAGTGTAAACTGACGTCTTATTTGTGTCAATAAATCTAATTCAGCAACACAGTCAAGAATTTGAACGCAAACAGTTGAGTGTATTTTTTTTTCAGGTAGATGAGAAGTAACAACTAAATCTAATGTCAAGAAATATAAAAAGCTAGAAGCCTAAATTTCCTAGTGAGAGTAGCCTAAAATGGAGGTGAAAGAAGATCCCTTGGGAATGGGGGAGTAGTCTGATAACTCGCTTTGTTTGGTTTTTTTTTTTTGGTTTATATTTGTGGCATAGATAAAGAATAAGTGGTTTTTGTTTTTGTCTTTCAGGATCTGACTTGCCTTTTTGAATTATACTTAGAACCACTTCAGAATGAAACGTTTCTTACTCAAGATGAGGTGAGAAATCCTCGTTGTCTATGGTATCACAACAAAGCTGTCGCCCCCTGACTTTTTCTTGAATTTGATCACAGGCAGGTACTTATCAGAGGAGCTGCTTATCAGGCTGAACATGGGAACCATGACAGAACCTCGGTGTCCTGCGTGTGTTAACTTTGGAACTTAGATTCTTATCGCTGCTATTTGATGAAAATATTTTTCCCAAGAACCATCTTTGTAGCTAATTTGATTTCGATCATTTAAAAGCTTTTAAATTTCGTGTAATCAGGATCATCTCTTCTCACATTTGGTTAAGAATTTCACTCCTAGACATAGCTGAATGAATGAATAAAGCATTTATTAAGCAATTATTATATGCAAAGCACTGTGTTAAGCATTGGAGTGCCGAACAGAAGATGTAGTCCTTGCTCTAATGGATGATACAGGAAGCTTTCCCTAACCCCTCTGAATTCTAGTGCCTCCCCCCCTTTTCATTATTTTCTATTTATCCTGTATATAGCTTGCTTTGTAGATATTTGTTTGCATGTTGTTTACCGTATTAGATTGTAAACTCCTTGAAGGCAATGACTATCTTTTGCCTTTTTTGTATCCCTGTTACTTAGCACAGTGCCTGGTACATTGTAGGTGCTTGATAAATGTTTATTGCTTCATCGGCTATAACACAGGTATGGACAGATTCAGCTCAGCTGGAAAAGCCCCACAGTCCTTAGGATGGCGTGTCAAAGCATATGTTGATGCTTCTTCTTGAATGCCATTTCCACTGATAAAATCCGTTTCCAATGTTGAGCCACTTGACAATGCCAAGGACTTTGGTGGCCAGGACTTTCTTTTCTGGGTCTTTAAAGCTCTGGGACCTGTAGGAGCGGTTGCTAGGTTGCATCTTCACAAGGAATGTTTCCTAGGATGATGGATGGCTGAGAGCGATGGGCTTCAAGCATTGCCCTCCTGATAGTTGTTGGGTTTGGGTCCTGGGCTGTTCCCAGTAGGATCTGAGAGGAGATGTTGGTCAAGGTGGTAGTGCTGGTTGGAGTTGCTTGGTATATACTGCCTCATCCTTCTTCTGCATCAGCTAGGCTGCCTTGCCTGCCCTGTTTGGGAGCAGTTCGTGGGGATGGCTGGCTCCTTTTCCACAAGAGAAATGGCTGCCCATTCCCAGGGCTCCTGTGACTTTCTGCTTGCTAGTGGCAGTTGGTTAGCAGTTGTTGCTAATAGGGATGAGGAAAATGGGCCATTTTTTCCCAATAATTTTTCCCCTCAATGATATCTGTCAGGTCTAGGCTAGAAGCTGGTTTGGTGGTTTGGAGAGCATCATGGTTCCCAGGGTCTTGGCCTGTCTCCGTTAGGGTGGTCCTCGTGGTTTGACTTGTCTGGCACACTGTCTCCTATCTCTCCCTCTGGGTGCCTTCTTCCTTCAGCTGCGCTGGCTGAAAGATACCACCATCCATTTTCTTCCCAATTTTTAAATGATTTGACAGGTATCTATTTGGAACTCATTGTGGTATATGGTATAAGATGTTGGCCTAAACAATTTTTTTGGACAAATTGCTTTATTGTGGCTATATTTAAAATGTATTTTAACTCAGAATTCTATTTTTAGCTCTTCATTCAGTAGCATCTCTATGAAGGTATATTTTGTGGTATTCATTAAAATATAATTTATATTTATAATTGATCAATTACGTATTATTTTATAATTTAGAACATAAATTTCCTTCTTTGGATGTCAGGATATAGTTATATCAGTTTTTCACCAAATGCTATATTGTTTGGTATGAGGTCTTGTGAAATAGTAGGCACTTAACAGATATTGGATCAAATTGAATTACACCGGTCAATGGTAGATTTTGCAAATATGAAGTATCAAGATTATGGATAGAAAATTAGCTTCAGAGCACGAGTTCAAACCTTGACTTTGACACGTAGCAGCTCTGTGACCCCGCACAAGTCTTTTAATCCATGTTGCCCCCAGGGAACTCTACACTGTAAATTGAAGAGCAGGTGATTATCTGCATTGGCAAAGGCAGTTTCCTCACTGAGAGTGTCTTATACCAATGAAATTGCATCTGCTGAAATGGAGAGGTTAGCACTTAATCTTTCACTGAAATTCAACCAACACTAAACACCTATTGTGTGGTATTTAAACACTCATGTTCTATCCTCTATTCTCATTCTGATTTCTTTGCAGATGGAGTCCCTTTTTGGAAGTTTGCCAGAAATGCTAGAGTTTCAAAAGGTGTTCCTGGAGACCCTGGAGGATGGTATTTCTTCATCCTCTGACTTTAACATACTTGAAACTCCCTCCCAGTTCAGAGTGAGTGTTTTAGATTTGCTGTTCTAAAGGAAACTAGTCAGATGCTTGTAGAGAATCCTTAGATGAAGACTGACCTTTTTATAGCATTTTGTGTTTTCTGAAGTCTCCATACAATCCCATCTGAAAGGTGGTACAGGTTTTATGTTTCATTTTGGAATTGCAAGGAACCCTGCCAATGCCTTGAGTTTGTAGGTGAGGGAAAAGCCAAGCGACTCATCCGAAGCCACGGGCCTGCTGTAAGCCACGGAGTTAGGACAGGGTCCGCTGCTATTCGCATACAACTGTGAGGCAGAACAGTAGCTGGGATTAGGTGACGGATAGGGAAAAGACCTGTCCTACTGGACTGAAAGGTGGATAGTCTGGCCGGAGTTTAATCCTGTTTTAGATGCTGCCGGCCCATGTGACTGGGCAATTCACTTTGTGTCAGTTTCCTCATATGTAAAATGGGGATAATAACAGTACCTCTCAGAAGGTTGTTGTGAAGATTAAAGGAAATACTGGATGTAATAAAGGGGTTTGCAGCCTTAAAGAGAATCCTAGAGCCTTAAAAAGAGATGTATGAGAGGCAGTGTGGTGTGGTGGAGAGGGCGGACTGAGAATCGCCAGCTTCGATCTTCACCGAGACCCTGGGCACGTAACTTTGGGATCTCTGGGCCTTCATTTCCTCATCTGTAAAGTACCTCTGTTACCCACCTCACAAGATCCTAAGCGTCAAAGTCACTATTGTAGCACAGAAGAAGGGGATTGACATGAATAATTAAAGCCTCTGTTTAGTTATCACCAAAGTTATACTGAAATCTTCATTAGAATAGCTAAAAAGTAGCTTGTCCACTGGAGGTGCCAGTGAATGCTGAGCTGGCTGAAAAACGGGCAGCAGGACTTAGGAAGGAAGGCACAGAACAGGCCTTAGTTATTCCACAGACTGGATGGGAATCTCTAAATGATCTGTCACACACACACACACACACACACACGAGATACTCACTTGAGACTACTTCTCTGAATATGGCAACTATACTTTTAGGCTGACTAAACTGAGCAAACACTTGATTGTATCCTACTAATACTAATTAAACCTAATTTTACTGTGGGGGAAAAAACGTGCTCTAATATATTCTGCTTTTTTTCTTCCCTCCAGAAATTACTCTTCTCCCTGGGAGGTTCTTTCCTTTATTATGCAGACCATTTTAAATTGTACAGTGGATTCTGTGCCAATCATATCAAAGTACAAAAAGTTCTAGAGAGAGGTAAGTGGCAATTCTGGGCAATATTCCTATGTACTAATTTCTTTTATTGATGTGATAAATGGAAAGTCTGTAGTTAGCAAGCTGACATAGTAAGGAAAGGAGGTAATATCCCTGTGGACTTAATCTTTTGCTCTGTTAATTAACCCTCCCCTACCCCTTGCTGCCAATTTTTTAGCTTCTTTTTATGTGAAGTCTTCCTTCAATTAGAATGTAAACTGCATGCAGGCCAGGACTGTCATTTCATTTCTTTTTGTATTTCCAGCTCTTGTATTCCCACAGTGTCTGGCACATAGTAATGCATACTGACTTGATTTGCCTGTGGCTTTGGTCTTGAAAGTGATACTTAATAGAAAATCTCTAATTAGCTAATACTCAAAGGACAATTATTATTATCAGGTAGCAGCTAATAACAAAAAATATGTCTTCTGTTCTACAATGATGTTTACATTGGTTTTCCTTCATGTTCCCATTGCCTAAACCATATCTTAATCTAAATTCCTACCCAAATGTTCAGGATGGGGGATGATGAATTTAAAGTCAGAATCTACAGAGATATTCTTTAAAGGCGAAAAGGCTCAGAACCAGCAGATTTTCTATTACAATGAAAAGTTCTATATCAAAACTATTTGGAAAAGACTTACATCCATCATAGCCCATTCTATGCCAGTTCTCATGAAGACTTTCCTTTTCAAAGGTCAAATATATTTTCATTTGCTCAATATTTTATAGGGAGAGTGCTTTTCAAGTAGTCATTTATACCAAGGGACAGGAAAAATACAAAAGAATGTGTGGGTCTTCGTTTTCCCACCTGAATCTTCCTTGGGAGTAAACTAGTGTAGGAAATAATTTTTGCTTCTTAGTAGTTTTTTTCAGTTTACTTATTAATTTCTCTATGAAAATACCTTCCCCCTACTTTTTATTTATTTCAAATCCAGATGGCAAATTTTCCATGCTTGAACTATCCGAAGAAGCTGGATTTGGTTTTCACTCATTACTTTTTACATTTGTGGCATCCCTGTTAAGATAACTTTTATGGCAATAATTTAGATGTTGAGACTTTGCTGACTGGATGCTGTGATACACTTATGCATTGATGATTCTTTTCACCAGAGGACATATTAGAATAAATAAAATATCTAGTTACTGAATTGGAAAACACAAAAGTATACCAGACACTAAAAATAAGCAGTAAGTATTAGAGTCGGGAGGCTACTGCTTTAATTCTTCCATCAGTTTAGTTCAGGAAACATTTATTATTGTGAACATGGCAACATCCCTGCCCTCAAGTTGCTTGCAGGCTAATTGGGTCAGATACGGCGTGGATACACAATTTGATAAAAGCATAGATATAAAGAGTTATCCTTGTTTGATAAGGTGACTTGGAGTTGCAGCTGCAAACAAGAGTCTCTTCTTTTGTCTCATGACTTACAGCTAAAACAGATAAAGCATTTAAGGCATTCTTGGATGCCCGAAACCCTACGAAGCAGCATGCCTCCACGTTGGAGTCATACCTCATCAAGCCTGTTCAGAGGGTTCTGAAGTACCCTCTGTTGCTCAAAGAGCTAGTGTCCTTGACAGACAATGAGAGCGAGGAACACTATCACCTGACAGGTATGGGACCACTGTCTCATATTAATGTACTTTTAGAAAAGGAAAAGAATACATGTAGCTGTATGACTTTTCTCTCACCTCTTTCTTGTGCCTGTATTCTCCCTCCCCGCCAAAATTATTTGTGAATCTGTTTAGTTTTAGGTACTGTTACAATTTTAGAAATGTTGGTAACATTCTAGAAATAATTTTTGAACCCGTGATGATAGAAGCATATGCAGCCTACTGAATGGATGGGATTTCCTGTCTGTATTGTATCCACACTCAGCTGATCCAAAATGCTGGGGGAGGCTCCATCTTGTGGAGGTCTACTGGCAAAACTCAGTTTAAAACAAATATTTTGCAAGGACCAAATGCTTGTGCTTTTTGCATGCTCTTCCTGGTTTTTATCACTTTGTATAACGTCAGAGATCTAGAGCTTATAAATATATGTCATTGATTACAAATAATATGTAATCATTTCCCTTTGATATAAAGGAGAGTGCTCTGTTGACAAGCTGAAGAGATATCTAGCCTGCTCTTCACTACTCATACTTTCAGCTAGGAGAGATAAAGAAAATGACTGAAGAAACAATTTATTATTAAGAATTATCTTTCAGGAGTAATGGGGCAAGATTTTTTTTAAAATGGCTGAATTCATCTCTCTTAAAAGTCATTCAAGATTTAGTGTTCAGAGCAGCAAAAACCATGGCTACCTTTTGGAGAGAAATATATAGATCCAGGTTTCCTTTGAAATTATACCCTTTTTTTAAATCATCAAAGCTAATCCCTAGATGAAAGGACATATTCCAGTGCTAGTCAGTGTCTACGAAATATCTACCACAATTATAGAAACAATAGTTTCTGTGAGAAACTAAATAAATTAAACAGGGCTACTTCATGTGAAGAACACTGACTTTGAAGTTGTACCTACTATCTTACTTGCTTTGTGACTTTAGGGAAATCATTATACCTTTTTTGTGTTGCTATTTTCCCATCAGTCCCCAGAGTGCCTCCTAGCAATGTAGCCCACATAAACTCTGTGTATGCTCATTTATCCCAACTTCCATGCCCACTGATGAGTCAGGTCCCCAGAGTTTGGCTGTGTCTTCTCCTCAGGGGTCTAGGGGTAACCCCGAAGGGTCAGGGCTGATTGTTTAAAGGTCAACTTCATCCCTCACTTGTGCATGTCTCTACAAGATTATCAGATGAGAATTGTTTTGCCAGTCAGCTGGCTTTTAGAAAGGCACATTTATTAAGATAGTACATTAAGAATACTTATAAAAGACATACCCCCCAAAGGTCTATGTAACACATACACACTGCAGGGGAAAGTGGGCTCAATTTTAGAGAGCATGGATGGCAAAAAGGTGAGTCATATACTCTGGCTTCTGGAAGTCTTTTACTCCATTTGTAGTCTTCTTCCCTTGTCCTTAAGAAGTTCTCCTTTTGCCCAGAATGCACTTCTGCCAGCTGTTTGAAAATTCCTTTTAGGACACTGATGGGAAGGTGGGAAGTGTAGCATCCTCTGGATATATAAACCTTAAAGCTCCATATAAATATTTATTATTCACTGAGTCTTTCATTTTATGTATGAGGAAGTTGAAATCCATTGCCAAGGGTCACCAAGCAATTTAGTGGCAGGGGAAGGACTAGAGCTTGGAATTGCTGATTCCCAGTTCATTGCCCTTTCCACTAATCCATGCTACTTATTTACATATACTGAAATTAGCAAATGTTTAGGCAAAAATTTACCTTTATGATTAAAGTAGTTTTTATTTTTCAATTTTATTTTATTTTTCAATTAGTTTTCTCTCCCTCTCCCCTCCCCAAAGGTGTGCATAATAAAACAATCCAATTCCCCCATTTTCCTGAATGGTAGTCTTTAAAGCTTTGTCATCGTGGATCACAAATGTAATGGCTGATCCCTAGAGTTGGAAGTATCTTGGTATATAGTGGCTTAAGATGAAAACATGTGATTTGAGAAACTGCAGAGCCCTACCAAGAGGTAAGACTGAGTAATGCTGCTATGTTTAGACTGTCATTAGTCTTTTTTCCTGGCTACTTTTAGAGCCTTCATATTATGACTACGGATAGCTTTACAAACACACATACGATAAGGTAATTCATTAGTGATATACAAAAGATAAATGACATTTGTTTTTAATATTGCAGAAGCACTGAAGGCAATGGAAAAGGTAGCAAGTCATATCAATGAAATGCAGAAAATATATGAAGATTATGGCACTGTGTTTGACCAGCTCGTAGCAGAGCAGAGTGGGACAGAGAAGGAGGTAAGGCCTTTGGGGTTCTCTCATGTATTGTATTTATGCATGAGGTGCAGTCTAGAGTAGTTGACTCCTTGGGTCAGTAGTGGCCTGACAGGTCATCTCATCTGAGACTGAATTAAAGGAAGTCTTTGTAAATTGATTTATAATTGACCTCTCAGAACAGGTTAGATTGCAATTGTAATAGTCTGTTACCAGCTTATATAAGAGGAAAGCAATGAAGCTTTTTTTTCAAATACATTTTAGACTCCGCATATCCAAAGTTTAAAATTTTATTTCAGTTGTATTGCCTTATTATTTGTCTTTGCATATCATGAAATGCATATGAGAAACAATGTAATTTAAGCCTGAATGTAATTTAGCAGGTTCTTACTAAATATTCAGTTTAGTGGACATTTATTAGGTTTCTGCTGGGGCAGAGTACTGTGATACAACACTTAATTACCCACCTTCATGGTTCTTAGACTAAGTTCAGTAGGGGGATATAACATATAGAGCAAAAGGGCCTGGAATTATGATGTTAGCGATATGGGGATTTCCCAAAGAGAAAACTCTCTGGATCCAGGTGGGGCAGCATCTTCTCTACAATTGCTAGTCTTAGAACTGAGAAACGAACTTCCTTTCCTAGGGTTACACAGTCCATAGGTATCAGAGGTGGGATGAAGACATGTCTTTCTGTTGTTCAGGCCAGTTTTCTATCTTTTGCACTACCTCTTATGACATACAGAAATGCTGTAATAAAAATTAAATTACATTAAAGAGGTGCACATTTAAGTACTATGGCGATATACAATGGGAATAGTTGATTATGGACTGGGGGAATCTAGGAAGGTTTCAAGGATGGATTTAATATTTGAGTTAGATTTTAAAAGATAGGGAGGAGCTCAACAGATAAAGGATAAGTAAGGTATAAGGGAGAGTGTGAACAAAGCTTTAGGCATGTGAGTGGATGGGGCAAATTTAGGAGACAAGTAGTTCAGCTTGGGGGCAGCGAGGTGGCACAGGGGATAGAGCGCTGGGTCTGGAGTCAGAAAGACTCATCATCCTGAGTTCAAATATGGCCTCAAACTCTTACTAGCTATGTGACCCTGGGCAAGTCATTTAACCTTGTTTGCCTCAGTTTCCTCATCAGAAATGGCAAACCACTCCAGTATCTGCCAAGAAAACCTCAAATGGGGTCACGAAGAGTTGGACATGATCAAAAATGACCAAACAGCAACAACAAAGTTCAGTTGGAGCACAGAAAATGGGGTAGGAATAGTATGAGATGAAGCCAAAAAGATAGAATAGCTCAAGATTATAGAGGGCCTTGAATTCTAGGGAAAGAGATTTGAGAGTCAATAGGGAGCCACTGAAGATTTTTGAGCAAGGGGTGATGTGACTAAATATTGTATTGTTTAACAGTCAGATAAAAACACTCAGTGAGTTTGTTCTGTGTGCCAGGTTCTGTGTGGGATACAAAGAAGTAGAATAGATAGTCCTTTGCCACAGTGACTTTACCACATAATTTGAGAGTTAATATATATCCTAATAGAAAAACAAATAACATTCCAAGATAATAATAGAAAAATACACAGTGAGTGATGGGCCCATTGCTACCAGAATTCAGAGTATAGAGGGATCAGTGTGGACTGCTAGGGCACTTGGACAAAGCTTCATGGAATTGGGGGCTAGGGCTTAAGATGGCTTAGAATTAGAGAACAAAGAAGAGAGGCCATTCTAAGCTATGGGAAAGCATGAAAGGTGCAGTTTGAGTAGAGCGGTCTGGGAGGAAGAATGGAAAGATTAGGGCAAGTTTACAGAGGGAATTTGAGGAGGTGATTGTAAAGAAACATAACTTTTTACCAGCTTATCATTTAATGTTTCCTTGACATCCATCTAATTGGCTTAATTTTTTAAGCAGGGCAATTGGTTTGGGGGTACCTGCTAATTTTTTTAAGGTTAGTATAACAAATGAAGAGAGTGATCTTAGTTTTGAAATGGTGCCTACCCATTCTAAAAGTGAAGGAGAGAGAGAGAAGTGGGTGCAAAGGCTGGAAGTTTAAGTGGATTTTAGCTCGAGGTAAGGAAGAACAAATGGTCCAGCAATGAGAGTAGGAATAGGAATGAAAGAGTCTGCCTTAGTAGGTAGTGAACTTGCCTCCCTGGAGGAATTGACGCATTGGGCAGGAAGTTGGACTAGATGACTTCTTGCGTTCCTTCCAGTTCTGAGATTCTGGATGTCATTTCTGTGCTCTTTTCTGGTTGGTACATAGCTCTTTTTATATAACCCTGCTTTTAACCTTCTGACAGGGAACAAAATGGCCTAAGGAGAAAGAGACTATTTGGAAGCCAGCAGGAGTTTTAAAAACACTAATGTCCTAATTCTGTCCATTCCTGGCCTCATAATTTTTGTTAATAGGCCTGCAGAGGTTTATGAATTAGGGAAGATAAGTGCACTTAATCCTGGACCATGCATTAAAGGGTCAGCATGGACACTGCAGTCTTATTAATGATGATATACATGCATCATAGGACTCATCTCCTGGGTTTATAGATTATAAACTTTATAATATAGCATAATAAAAAGAAATACTTTCATAGATTATTTCCCATATCAGCTCAGTATTCTCTAATACTTTATGTGGCAGAGGAGGTGTTGACTTGCATTGGTAGAGGGAGTCTCCTCATCTGGGAATTCCCTACAGCAATGAAATCCCAGGCCTGGTGTCTGTCTTCTGTCACTATCATCTATTTTCTAAAACACCTTCATATTCATGGCACCCATCTTAAGTCTTAAATTATGACAGAGGGCATGATAGTGTGCATGTAAGTGCAGTCGGTCGTGCAAAGGAAAATGGAATGAAGCTGAGTGGTAATCGTGTATGTTCTTTTTTTTTTTTTTTTTTGACAATACAGGTTACAGAGCTTTCCATGGGAGAGCTCCTGCTCCACTCTACAGTTTCCTGGTTGAATCCCTTTCTGTCTCTAGGAAAAGCAAGGAAGGATCTTGAGCTCACAGTATTTGGTTAGTATTTAATTAAAGACTCAGACTCTGGAGCAGATAGCGCTGACAGTGAATGGAGAGTCCATCTCTAGCAAACCACTAGATTGGCCAACCATCTGATTTTGATGTGGAAGTTAGCGTAGAGCTCCTTGTCGTGGTTTGAGTTAGTAAGTGACATAATGCTGGTCCCTGCTGTTTTAAAGAACGTGTCAGAGTCTTATCTACATACTTATTATCTTGTCCTCATCTTTCCCTCCCTACCCCTTTCACCCCAAGCTTTCAGCTTGGTAGTCCTCACTAAAAGTGATAAGAACAAATCTCCTGAAGCTGTTTAGAAACCTGCTCTCTTATTATCCTGCCATTTTAGTCTTAGCAAAGTTCTCCCAAGGACAAGAGAGCAAGTGTAGATAGTGTTTAGTTACTGCAGTGAACACTGAGTGCTTGTCTCCTCCTCTCCCCCTTCCCCAAAGTAAATGCCATGTTCCATTTGAGAGAATAGCTTTTAAATAAGCAGGTTCTTCTGCATAATTCAAATATGAACAGAAGGAAGCACTATCTTTTGCTTCATATCCTGGCATAGTTTGATGTCTTATAAAATAACATTTATTTTGAAGGGCTTTGTTCCATTTTGGTTAATTCCTTTTCTTTTTCTTTTCCTTTTTTTTTTAAGTTTTTAAGAGAGCTGTCATACTGGTTTATAAAGAAAATTGCAAACTGAAGAAGAAATTGGTAAGACTGGAAATAATAATCATTAAAATTACCCTTTTCCATGTACCTGACCTTCATTCTTGTGTTATAGTTAAAAAAATGCATTAGCTAGTTTTACTTATTCCTGACATAGGAAAGCAAATCATATGCATGAGGCTAGAGAAGTCTTGGAGCCTACCCCACAGGTAAAACATGTCCATTTTAGCAGCTGTGGAGAAGGACCTGTGGGGCAATTGTTATCTCACTGGCAGGGACCTTGTACCTTAGGTCATTCCTAGTATGAGAAATAACAGTGAGGAGAATAAATGCAGTGTAATGGTGGGAAAAGGCAGAGAGAAAGAACAACTGTAGTTGCTAGGCAGGGGCTCTTCCAATCATGACATTAAAAAAAGAAAAAAAAAGATTGGTGCTTGTGTGTAACTGACAAGAAACCCCAGCAGGAAATAGAATGGAGAGAAACTAAATGCAAAACGAAATGTGGGCAGCTCTCTTTTGCTTCAATGTGTTGTCTGATTATAACCACAAAGTTATAGTTACTGAGAATATGATTTTTTTTTCCATCAGAAAATTTACCCAACTGGCCACTAGGGGTTTCAGAGCTTTAGAAAATATAGCATATGAGCCATGTGATGAATCAGGCAGTTGACCAGCATCTAAGTACTTATGTGCCAGGCACTGTGCGTTTAATAGACTATAGGACATATGTTAACATATAGTAGCAATGTACAGTTCTAAACAGAACACAAAAGTTATCCAGAGACACTATAACTAAACAGAAGGAAAGCAAGTGTGTAGTTTGAGAGCACTGGACTGGGAGTCAGAAAAGCCAAGTTTAAGTTCTGATTCTCTTATACACTAGCTAAGTATAATAGCTACCATTTTACTTCTCATAGGGTTGTTGGGAGATTCAATCTATGACTCCAGTAGTCTTAAGTACTCCCTCCATCTACCATACATATGGGAATTAGAAATACCAAGGGCTTCATTTGAAAAAATGTTGGCCAACCAGGACTTGTTCACATAAAGGATAATGCTTGTTAACCATATTTTAATGCTTTTTTTAACCATGTTTGTGAAATCTACGTTTTGCTTATTTCCTTATTAATTATAGGCCAGTCTCCTGAATCAAACCAACATCCAGTTAGCTTTTAGACCTGAAGTGTCAGCTGAGATAATTCATACGTTTGGCAGGTCTTTTTTCCTGTTGACATTACTTTGGAAACTGTATTTTCACTGTTTTTCAGACTGGGGCTTACTTGAATTCTGACAGGGTCACAGAAGGGAAGAGTGGTATCTATTTATGCCAGACTATAATAGGCTAAAAGAAGGACAAATAAGCTTCTTCCTCTTCCTGTGTACTTCTTTTATGCTTTAAGTGTTTGCTACAGTGTCAAGGAAGGGCCTGATATTTGCTGCTAAGTAACAGCATCATTGACAAAAAGTATGATGATATTTTTCATTCTGGGTAGTGAGATAACAAGTAGCAAAAGCAGACACAAATATTGTTATTATAAACTACTTAAAACTAAAAATGGCTTATCCTCATTTGAAATGGTGGCTACTTTGCCCATTTTGACATTCGAGACAGTTAACAAGCATTAGTGTCTTTTATTTGCTAGGCGTACTTGGGAGCTTGTAATATAAACACAGAATTAAACAGCCCTTACTCTTAAAGAACTTCTGTTCTCCTGGAGGGGACAACATGTTCATATATAAATATACACCAAATAATAAACGCAGAATAAATAAAATAAATACAAGGTAGTTGTGGATTAAGTGTACTAGCGGTTAAGGAGATTAGGAAAAGTTTCCTTAGAAGGTGGGGCTGGAGCTTGAAGAAAGTGAGGGATTCTATGAGGTGGAGGTGAAAAAGGAGTTCATTTAGGCATGGCGGATGGCTAGTACAAAAGCATGGAGATTGCAGATAGAGTGCCATATGTGAAGAAGGCAGGAGAGGCCAGTTTGGGTGGACCATAGAGTGTGAAAGAGAATTATGCATGAGGCTAAAAAGATCTGTTGGATCCAGGTTGTGAAGGACTTTAAAAGTTTGTGTTTTATCCAAGATGCCTCAGGAAGCCCTGGAGTATCTTGATTAGGGGAATGAAATGGTCAGATCTGTGCTTAAAGAGAATAATTTTGGTAGCTGTGTGGGAGATGGACTCAAGTAGGGAGAGACTTGATGTAGGGGGACCAATTAGGAGGCATTAGTCTAGAGGAGAGATGATGAAGGCCTGAACTAAGGTGGTCTCTATTTGAATAGAGGATTAGATGTCAGAGGTGCTGTGGAGGTAGGAACAAGATTTGGCAAACGATTAGATGTGTGGAGTGAAGAATCGAGGGTAATGCTGAAGTTATGAACCTATGAGAGTAGAAAAATGATGGTGCCTGTGACCGAATTGGGACGTTTGGAAGAGGGGAGAGTTGGGGGGCAGGGGCAGGGAACATAGTGAGTTCATTTTGATCATGTTCAGTTTGAGATATAGCCAGGATATCCAGTTTGAAGTGTCCAATAAGCAGTTAGCAATGTGAAACTAAAACTCAGGAGAGAGATTGGAGCTGGATAGATTGATCTTGGAATCATCTTCATAGAAACAATAGTTAAACCCTTTTAAAGAGGGGAGTTGATTAGATCACTAAAAAAAAAAGTATACAGAGATTAGAGAAGATTGAAGACAGAGCTTTGGAAAATACTTCTAGTCATAAGGGAGAACATGGATGATGAGTTTGCAAAGAGCCAGCAAAAGAGACTGGAGAGTCACTAGGCAGGAGAACAAAGAGAGAGCAGTGTGATGAAAACCTAGAATGCCGAAGAGGAGAGGGAAGGGCAGAGAGAGGAGCAATGGTGTTAAATGCAGCAGAGAAGTCGTGAAGGATGGGGACTGAGAAAGAACCATAAGATTTGGCTGTTAACAGAGATGGCTGGTAACTTTGGAGAGAGAAATTTCAGTTGAGTGCTGAAGCTGGAGCCAGACTGCAAAGGGCTGAAGACTAAGCGAGAGGTGAGGAGTGGAGGAATGAAGGTAGACAATGAATGATAATTATCGGCAAAGGTCGTCGGTATCTCAGATAAATCAGTTACAAATGTGGATGTTACACATAATTCCCATTTTATTTAAATATGGGATATTTTATTTAAATATAGGATATTTTATTTAAATATAAGATATTTAAAGGTTTGGGTAGATGGAAGACTAGAGAATGGAATGGTGAGAAGTTTTCACTGGAGGATCAGTCAAACCCTTCATAGAGGGGTATAGCAGCTAGCTGTGTGACTCAGGCCCAAGTCATTTCACCAGTCTGCCTCAGTTTCTTTATCTTAAAATGGGGATAATAATAGCACCAATCTCCCAGGGATTGTTGTAAAAATCAAATGAGATAGTTATAGGTGATAGTATAGTATATAGTATAGGTTTTATTTAATATTTTATTTAAATATAGGACATTAGAGAGTTTTCCTTAAAAAAAATAGCTTTTTGCTTTACCTCTTTTACCTAGCACAAAAATCAACATTTCTACATAGCAATTAACAAATTCTAGCAGGAGATAATAGAAGAGAAAGTTCCAGTCAAAATAACTTCAAGATGCATTTAAAAATCAAGAAGTCAACTTAGCAAAGCACAGTGAAAACATATACATATATAATATGTAGTCACATATGCTATATATTAACATATGATGTATTCATTATATATAGTACATATTATATATTGACTTGATTATCGTAATATAACAAAATATATTCAATTGAATGTTTATCTACACACACAGACACACACACAATTCCAAAACATTCTTTAAGAAATTCAAGGACTTAAATAAATGGAGAGATATTCAGAGCTCATGACTGAGCCACACCATTATAATAATGATGTAAAAATAATGATATAGATTTGGTGCTACAGCAATCAAAATACAAAAAAAAATCATTTGGAGAAATAAAAGATCTAGAATCTTAATGAAAACAATGGAAAAAAAAGAGAAAATGCCCTTCCAACTTTTACTTTTACTCAAGGTCTAAATGTTTTGATGTTGAAGAACTGTTTACATTTTTCTTTTAAAAGAAAAATCAAAGATAAATTGTTTACTTGTGGAAAACTGAACCACTAGGGGAAGCATTAGTTTTGGCCATTTGTCTTCCTTTTTCAAAAACCTTAAATGATTCTGGAGGGTTTATAGGGTAAAGTCCAAGCTCTTTAATATGGCATTCAAGGCCTTCCAAAAGTTTACTACAATCTGCGTTTCTAGGTTTATCTCTTGCTATTTTACTACATGAAGTCATGCTCAGTCCAGACTTGTGTGTGTCCTGCCTATTAATATAGGCTGGAAGCTCCCTTAGGGTAGAGACCATGTTGTATTTGTATTTTAATTCCTTATCACCCTGAGCATAGTAGAAGCCTAGTTAGTATTATATCAGCAATGAGGTGGTTCAGGGCATAGAGCCCTGGATCTGGAGTTGGGAACACCCAGGTTCGAATCCAGCCTCAGACACTTGCTGACTTTGTGACCCTGAGCAAGTCACTTGATATATTTGCGTGTTTCCTCCATGTAGAATGAGAGTAACACCAGTGCCTACCTGCCAAAGTTGTTGTGAGGATCAAACGAGACATTTGTAAAGCACCTACTACGGTGCAGGGGCACAGAGCAGGCACTCCATATGTGCTTATAGACATGTGCTTCTGGACCTCTCCATTGTCATTTGTTGTGTGATGGAATAGAACCAAGGCAAAGTTCTCTGCAGAGAGGAAATATAGACTGCTTTTCCTGGACAAGAATGCTCATTTCCTCTTCATGGTTTTTCCACTTGTAGCCCTCCAGTTCCCGGCCTTCACATGTTCATGGTGACTTGGACCCATTCAAATTTCGGTGGCTAATTCCCTTATCTGCTCTTCAAGTCAGACTGGGAAACGCAGCAGGTAAAAAAAAAATAATTCTTCACATGATACAGTAACAGGAAAAAGAAAAAGAAAAAAAGCTTATCTGAACAAAAGAATTTTTGACCTCAAAAGGACCTTAGACTCAAGCTAAATTAAACCATCTTTTCACAGAAGATAAAGCGGTGGCCCAGAAGGCTAAAGGAAAAGCCAGCTAGCTAAATGGTAGAGCTGAGATGAGGCCTTCTGACTCCTAGGCTAGGAAAATGTCCACCATAGAGCCAGTTGTAAATTTGATGGTTTTTTCTTTTTATATTGGCAAAGTCAGATGTCAAAGGGTGGTTGTACTTTGTAAGCATCTTTCACTTTCCTCATTTTTGCTACTACGGCTAATTATTTTTTATGGTAACCTTTGATTCTCTGCTGCATAACTTGAAAAGCAGTGTGGAAATTTATTTTTATTTAAGCCATTTTTAAACTCAGTTTTTAAAAATGAGAAAATCTTTAAGTCAGAACAGTTTTGCTAGATTTTTTTCTCTCCATAATTCCCTCAACATTCCCCCAAACCCCAATAACTCTTGACCTGGAAAATGTTTACAAGTCCTTTCTAAAGGGCTGATGTCCCAATAGTGGATTGTAGCCTTGTATAAAGTATGCTGGATTTGGGGCCAGAAGATCTCAATTGAAATCTCAGATCTAATACTTCCTGTATTACTGCAGGCAAGTTACTTAGACCTCTCTGAATGTATTTCTTCATCTGTAAAATGGGGTAATAATATACTTACATAGAGCTGTTACTATTTTCAGTCAACAAGCATTTTTTATGCACTATTGTGTTTCAAGCACTGTATTAGGCATATGGGGATTCAGGGACAACAATGAAGCAAGAGGTCTTTGCCCTCAAAAAAGTTACATTTACTCAAGTCAAATAGCATGTGCATATATGTGTGTGTGTGTGTGTGTGTGTGTGTGTCCATATATTCAAGATATAAAATGTCTTTGGTGGAGAGAAACCTCTAGTAGCTGGGGCATTGGGAAAGAACAATGAAGGAAGTAGTGATGAATTGCATTTTGAAGGAGATGAAGTGTGCTGTGAGATGGAGGGAGTGCATTCCAGGCATGAGGATTGTAATGCTGTGTGTGAGGAAGAGGAAGAAGGCCAGTTTTGTAGGACCAGAGAGTGTTTCAAGGGGAGTACTGTAAAGTGAGGCAGGAAAGATAGGTTGGAGCCAAGCTATGAAGAGCTTTAAAAGCCAGAATTTATATGATGTGTCCCTAAAATCTTAGTGCAGTTTAAGCTTTTAGTAACTTCAGAAGTATAAATGCTATAAACTTATTTTTTAAAAACCATAATTTAAATGTTTAAGTGTATAAATTTCTTTCATATTTGTATAGTCTTGTGAATTCTGAATAATTCTAAAAATAAATTTAGCATGATGGCATAGTGATTGTGTATTGTGTGTGTGGCTGACATTTTCTTAGCCAGGGGCATGGGTAGAAGAGATCCTCTTGCATTGCCACTTTGGTTACCTGATCTAGTTCTGTGAGATTTTTTCTTGTGTGGTCCCATCAAACTGTCATGTATGTCAAAACCTCATTGGTATTTTATTATTTTTTTATTTTATTATTTTTTTAAATATGTTTAGTTTTCAGCATTGATTTTCACAGGAGTTTGAATTACAAATTTTCTCCCCATTTTCCACCCCCCCACTCCAAATGGTGTACACTCTGGTTGCCCTGTTCCCCAGTCTGCCCTCCCCTTCGTCACCCCACTCCCCTCCCATCCCCCTTTCCCTTCCTTTCTTGTAGGGCAAGATAAATCTCTACGCCCCATTGCCTGTGCATCTTAGCTGGGAGCTCCGTGCGGGACAGACCTTACCCAGAGACCATCCAGGCTGTCCTGGGCTGGAGCCCTGCTTCCCTCTGCCACTTTGTGGGTTCTGCAGTTCTAGAATTGGTTCAGAGCCAATTTTTTATAGGTTTTTGGAGGGACTTGGTGGAGAGCTCACGCCAGTTTCTGCTTTCCAGCCACCATCTTGGTATTTTTTTTAAAAAAATTTTATCCATAATAGTCATGTTGTGAAAGAAAACATAGATAAAAACACTCAAGAAAAATAAAGTTAAAAAAGTATTCTCTGGTCTGCATTCAGTCACCATCAGTTTTTTCTCTGGGAATGGATAGCATTTTTCATCATAAGTCCTTCAGAGTCATTTTGGATCATTGTATTGCTAAGAATAGCCAAGTCATTCGCAGCTGATCATCCTACAATATTGCTGTTACTTTGTACACAGTACATTTCACTTTGCATCAGCCCATGCAAGTCTTTCCAGGTTTTTCTAAGAGCATCCTGCTCATCATTTCTTACAGTACAATAGTATTCCATCATAATCACATACCACAACTTGTTCAGCCATTCCCCAAGTGATGGGCATGCCATCAATTTCTAATTCTTTACCCCAAGAAAAGAGCTGCTATAAATATTTTTGCACATGTAGGTCCTTTTTCTTTCTTTTTTAATCTCTTTTGGGATACAGACCTAGTAGTGGTATTGCTAGGTCAAAGGTTATGCATGGTTTTTATATCCCTTTAGGCATAGTCCCAAATTGCTCTACAGAATAGTTGAATCACTTCACAACTCCCCCAACAGTGCATTAATGTCTCATTTTTCCCCCATCCCCTCCAACATTTGTCATTTTCTGTCCCATTAGATAATCTAATAGGTATGAGGTAGTACCTCAGAATTCTTTTAGTTTGCATTGAAGAGGAAAAAATGGTCAATGGTGTCAGATACTATGGAGGTTAAGAAGGAGGATGATTGAGAAAAGACCATCAGATTTGGCAGTTAAGAGATCCTTAGTAAATTTGGAAAGGGCAATTTCAACTAAGTGATGATGTTGGAAACCAGATTACAGAATGTTGAGAAGTGAGGGGGTAGAGGCAAGGATGGTAGAAAGCTTGTTTCTTGTATTGTGACTGTGAAAAAGAGGAGAGGTAGAGGATAATAGTTTAGGGGATGGAAGGAGCGGGGTGGGGCTAATCTGATGGTGGGGAATAGCACTGGGCTAAGGTTTACAATGAGAATTTGAGTCCCACAGCATGATTGGCTTTTCCTTAGTCTCTTTTCTTTGAAGATCCTGGACATGCTTTAGGGTGCTGGCCTGGCGGTAGGATAGAGACTATTTGGAAATGGTCAAGATTGGGCCTTGATTTGTCAGTCTTGACCACTTCTTCCCCCACATCACATACTCACACCCACTTTATCTGTTTGCAGAGCATGGCTCATGCTTTTTATCTGGATTCTTGGATATTGTGAAATGTTGTCACTTTCTAATGCCAAGTTGGCCTAGGAACCCAGGCTAGCAGAAGAGAAGAAACATGGGCCAGGAAATGAAAAGTGAGTGGGGAACTGAAGGGCCTAGATAGAGTTAAGTGAAAAAAGAAAGAGGTAAAGGCAAGACAAATGGTAAAAGAATTAAGAGATAACTGGTGTCTACACAATATACCTAAAGCTTCTTAAAGATATCCTTGTTACAGCTACGAGTACAGTTTAAATGAAATTCAGGAGGAGGTAATGGGATTCAAAGGCAAGAAATTTTGGCTAAAAATCACCTCATCTCTTGATATTCCTCCCAAGTCTTTCTAGCAGGGATACTTATTCTCGGAGATTATGTGGATTCATTGTGTTTTAGTTTTGCCTATTTCTTCTTTTTATAGGGACAGAAAACAATTCCATATGGGAGCTGATCCACACTAAGTCGGAGATAGAAGGGCGGCCAGAAACGATCTTTCAGTTATGTTGCAGGTACTGTTGGGGTCATTTTACTGCTCATAAACTTCAAAGTAATGGAAATTAGATGGGGCAATTTCATTTTGAAAAGTGATTTTTATTTTCTACTGCCACAGTTGTGGTTTACATGAAAGTTAACTTGCAAAGAACTTAGTCCTTCAGTAGCTCCCAAGAACAGCAATGTGTGTGTGTGTGTGAAGACAGCCTAATTAAAGGACAGATTTAACTCCATTAAATTTAACTCCAAATTGAGAAGGCTGAAAATTTAGTCTTAATGAAGTTCATGTTCAGATGTTACAGATAAGGAAGAGGTTGGATGGAAAGAGGTAAATGCCTTTAACACCCAGAATGTGCTTGGTGTTTCCTCCCATTGCAGCGACTGTGAAAGTAAAACCAACATTGTGAAGGTGATCCGTTCCATCCTGAGGGAGAATTTCAGGCGTCACATAAAGAGTGAATTGCCACTGGAGAAGACATGTAAAGATCGCCTGATACCACTCAAAAATCGTGTTCCTGTTTCAGCCAAATTAGGTAAGGAAGAACTGTGCTAGATGTGTACATCTGGAATTAAATCCAGGTTTTGATTCTCTGAAGAATGTCATCCACTATTGTACTCAGGCTACATAACAGCTTTGAAAATTGACAGAGAATTGTGCATTCAGAGCCAGACAGACACATCCTATGGGGTAATGGAAGAGGCCTGTGAGGTAAACTGACATAACTGCACCGTGCCCTTTCTTTTAAAAGGAACAGGTGCCATGCTCTTTATTGATTTTTTTTAATAGGTAAGTTAACTACACTTGTGATCTAGGCATTATCTGTGAGAGAGAAAATCCAAGAAAGAGGTACTGTACCATCGAGCCTTCCATCAGTTAGCAGAGCAGCAGATTAGCGTTCTCAAGAATACAACACAACATTGACAGAAGCAAAGATGACTGTACTTTAGACTCACTGTATGGGCACATTCCTCAGCAGAAATTCTTAAACTATCAATACCATCTGCCAAAATTTTAGTGAACTCATTTCTCTTAGCTTTCATTTTACTGTACTTTTCTTAACCTCAATATATACGTGTCAATGTGTCTTATTTAATTTAATCTTAGCTTATTTAATCTTTATCATATTTACTTATAGATCCCTTTACTTCATTTCTAAAACAAGTTGAGGAAGGGAAAATCTTCCATGTTTCTTGCTCCTATAAACAGTGAACCTCATTTTATCCTTGGCAAATTGCAGTTTTTAACTCTTGTAGTTCTCTAGCTAATTAGAATTTTAAAGGGCAGTGATAATTACTTACAGTGACCAATCAGCAGGCATTTATTAATCAATCACCTACTATATTCCAGGTACTGGGGCAGATAAGGAATACAAAAAAGACAAATGAACTATCTCTGCCTTTAAGGAGTTTACATTCTATAGAAGAAAACGTGTGTGTGTATGAGAGAGAGAGAGAGAGAGAGAGAGAGAGAGAGAGAGAGAGAGAGAGAGAGAATTTTAAGGGAAGCTCTGGCAGCCTGAGGAAATCATAGAATCATAACTTTAGAGCTAGAAAGGAGGCCATCTAGTCTAACCCATCATTTTACAAGGAGACTCTGGCCCCTGAAGGTTAAAAGACTTATCTCACAGATACTAAGTGCCAGAGGTGAGACTGGACCTCAGGTTCACTGACTCTGGAACCAGTGCATATTCCATTCCCTCCTGCTGCTTCCAGGATCATAAAAGGAGATGGAGTTTGAGCTGAGCAATGAAGGAAATGAAGGATTCTAAGAAGTAAGAGTGAAGAAAAGAGTGGCCTTTAGAGGGGAATAGCTTGTGCAAAAGGATGTAGGAGATGGAATAGTGTGTGGGAAGACTTAGTAAAGTCAGTTTGACTGGATCAGAGTAATGAGTGAAAGGAAGTAAATTGTAGTAGAGCTAGAAAGATAGGTTGATTACAAATTATGAAGAAGTGCTTTAAATGCCAAATACAGGAGTTTGTATTTAATTCTAAAAGTAATAGAGAACTATTAGTGTTTATTGAGTAGGAAAGACATGGTCAGTTCTATGCTTTAGTACTATTACTTGGCAGTTGTATGGTGGATGGTCTGTCAAGGGGAGGAGACTTGAGGTAAGACTAATTAGTAGTATAATGCAATTCAGTGGGCCAGAGGTGATAAAGACAGAAACTAAGTGGTGGCTTTATCAGTGGGGAGTATGGAATATATATTGGGTATTGGGGAGGCAGAATTGACAAGAAATTGTGACTTAGATCTCCAGTGAGGAAAAATCAGGAGTTAAGAATAAATGACTTTGAGGTTATAAAATTGGGTGACCAAAAGGTGACCAAAGCAAAGTTTGAAAGAGAAGTTTTGGAGTAAATATAATGAATTCTGTTTCGGCATGTTGAGTTTGAGACATTTGGGATATTCAGTTCAAAATGCCCAAAAGGCAGTTGGTGATGTGAGACTAGAGCTCAGGAGAGATACTTGGGGTGGATGCATAGTTCTGGAAATCATCTGTATAAAGATGCTAATTAAACCCACATGAGCAGAAGTGATGTCACTGAGTGTGTAGACAAAGAAGAGAAGAGGAGCTTGGCTGCAGCCTTAGAATAGTCTTAGTTGGGAGCATGATAATGGATGATAATCTAGCAAAGGAGACTTTAAAAGTAATATATCTCCAATTGTGGCTGCTTAGCCCCTAAGGAAGACCCAGAAACATGAGAAAACAAATAAGATTAAAACTTTTTTAAAAATTCTAAAGCTATTAAACATAAAATAAAAACATTTGTAAACAAAGTAGAACAGAAAAAAATTTATACTTGAAGTCAATAATTTCTCTAACATACATCTTGCTTTTCCTTTTAAACATGTGATAAATTTAGTGTGTAACTTACAAAGTTGCCCAGTTAGGCCTTTTTCTCTCTTCTTTGCATTTAAAAAAAAATGCTTCAATTACCCTTTCTTTTTTTTTAAATTAAAAAAAAAATTTTCTTTCATCTTTCCTCTAAACAACCCAGTTGCTATTCCACAAATGAGGTGAGAGGGACCCTTGTAACAAATAGGCAGGCAAAAAACAAACTCCCAGATTGGTCATGTCTGAAAATGTGTATTTTGTTCTGCTTCTTGAGCCCGTTGCCTCCCTGTTAGCAGGTGGCTGTCACTGATCCTCTGTAATCATTGTTTGTCATTGCATCACTCAGAGTTCTTAAGTCTAAGATATTTTTCTTAAAGATGTTGTCGTCACTGTATCAGATCTTGTCAGTATCATTCTGCATCAGTTCATCCAGATCTTTCCAGGTTTGTGAGATAGCATACTTTTGTAACTTTTTATGATGCAGTAATATACTGTTGCATTCAGATGTTTGTATAGCCATTTCACAGTTGACTGTAACCGTCTTAGCTTTCAGTTCTTCACGGTTATAAAAGTATCTGCTACATCTGTTTTGTGTGAATGGGTCCTTTGGAATACAGGCTTCTGAATAGTATCATTTTATCAACTATGCTCAGTTTAGTGACTCTTTGAGCAAAGTTCCAAATTGCTTTCCAGATGGCTGGACCACTTCACAGTTCCACCACTAGTGTACATACAGTAGTGTATCCCTTTTCCTGCAGCCCCTCCAACAACTGTGATTTTCCCTTTTTATCATCTTTGCTGATCTGATGGAATCTAAAGAGTTATCATTTGAATTTCTCTAGTTATTAGTGATTTGGAGCTTTTTTAAAAATATATTTGTTGATCCACTTGGATTTCTTCCTTTGAGAATGCCTAATCTAATCCTCTGACCATTTGCATCCTGTGAAATGGCTCTTTTTATGTATTTGAGAGTGTGTGTGTGTGTGTGTGTGTGTGTGTAATGGCTATCAGACCTGTATCACAGAAACTTTCTGAAAAGATTTTTTTTTCCTAGTTAAGTCCTTTCCTTCTAATTTTAACTGCATTGCAGTTGTTTGTGCAAAGCCATTTTAGTAGAGAAAGAATTAAACAAAGATTACAATGTGTTATCAAGAATGGAAATTTTTGAAGGCTATTTGAATGGAATATAAGCTTTGGGAGGTCCTACTACCTTTGAAAAAAATCATTTCTGGGTTTGGGGATAGTCTGAAGACTAGCTAATTTGGAGAGGTTCATCACCAGGTTGGCTGCAGGAATGAGCTCTCTTTCTCTCCCTCTCTCCCTCAGTCTCACTACTCATCAGTTCCACAGTTTTGACTTACTTTGTTTCAGACCTTAGGGAACTTAGGGGCTCACCACATTGGTGCCAAGTGTGTGCCTGATCGGCTCTAGCCCAGTGCAGCTCAGAACTCTCCACTCAGCTGACCCATAAGTCAGCTTCAGCTGCCTCAGAAGCTGGTTTTACAGGCCTGTAGCATTGACACATTGCTCCAGACTGACTTTTAAATACTAAGACATGGAGGGGCAGGCTGTAATCTGCATCAGTAGAGGGTGTATCCATGCTGATAAAGTCAATGACATTGAATTCTCACAGAAAAGAAAAAGAGTAACACATTATTTTTGTGCATTGGTAAGACCATAAGAGAACAAGGACAGCATTAGGAGTTAGAGAACTTGGGGTCTGATTCTGGTTATGCTATCTCGGTGGTCTCAAATTCCTCATTAGTGAAATGAAGAGGCTAAATTAGATAATCTCTAAGATCTCCCTCTCCCTCTCAAAATCCTAAACTTAGAGCATTTCAAATGTACCATGGCGAGAAATGCAAATTGTGTTAGGAAAACCATCAAAATGGTATTATTTCATGGAAAAACTCTGGTACAGGTTTAATTCTTTCTTCCTTAACTAACAAAAATGAACATAAATGAGCAAATGCAATAGTCTTGATCTACTCAAACTGTAGAAATCCTGAAAGGAAAGAAAATATACCATACCAGGTTGGCTAGAGATATATCCAGGATTGGAAAGCTATTCAAATAAAAATTACATAATTTTGTGATTTTCCCAATTCTTATTCTTTGAATCAGAGTACCCTTGTCATTAGGCGGTAAGCCCTTGCAGCAGAAGGTACAGGTCTAGATTTTATCAATAACTGGTATTTTGATTTCATGTTGACAAATTTGGAATTTTTGTCCCTCTGACATTTCTTTCCTTCAAAAAAAAAAAAAGGTTAAGCTTTGTTAATTGGCCATTGTGAAAACACTACATCATCTTTTCCCTGCAATCTCAGTAGGAAGTAGAAACATAATTATTGTCCCTTTTGTTGCTATGCTTACCTCTTTTGTACAAGCACCTATAGTTATTTAATATGATGCAATTATCTAAGTCATTAAAAGGTAAAACACATAAAACTTAAAAGCTGAGATGGAATTAAGTGTTATGTTGCTAATGCTATTTCAGTAGTTTAAATCACATTCCTGTATCTTAAGGCAAAACGTATTTTTTAATTGCAGCTTCATCAAGGTCCTTAAGGGTCCTAAAGAATTCTTCCAGCAATGAGTGGACCAGTGAGACTGGAAAAGGAAACTTACTGGATTCTGATGAATGTAGCCTGAGTAGTAGTACACAAAGCAGTGGTTGTCACACTACAGAAAGTAGACAGGAATCCAAGGATTCGTCACCTGAGAAGTATCCACAGACGTGTTCGTCCGATTTTTCAGACAGTCTTATTAAAGAGTCCGATATTCTGAGTGATGAAGATGATGACTTTCATCAGACTCTAAAAAAGAGAAGCCCTACAAAAGACATTGAAATTCAGTTCCAAAGGCTGAAGATCTCTGAGGACCCTGATGGTGGCAGCACAACTGATCAACAGCCCAGAACAGAGGTTGGAAACAATCATAACAATGCCGAGCATCCTAAACTGGTGCGTGGACATTTCTGTCCCATTAAACGGAAAGCAAATAGTACCAAAAGGGATAGAGGGACTTTATTAACGCTACAAGCACGCCATCAGTCTCTTGACAGTAAATCTGAAAATACTAACATTGATTTAAATTCCCTACTAGAGAGAGAATTCAGTGTCCAGAGTTTAACATCTGTTGTTAATGAGGAGTGCTTTTATGAGACAGAGAGCCATGGAAAATCATAGCGCTGACTCTAAAACTTAAATTTTAATCCATATACTGTGTAAGTGGCTCATTTTGCTTTTCAACTAGTGGTAAAATGGAAATTGCTGAAAAACTACTAACTTTGGTTTTGTGCACTATATGTTTTCCCACAAAAGAATAGTTGTAAAGGTTTAAGTTATTTTAATTTATTGTATATCAGAAAAGTAGACTAAGCTGGTCAGAATCTGTAAATTACTTAGTTTATATCCTTTTTTGAGCAGGTATCAAAATTATTTGGTGTCTTTAAAATAAAATTGCATTTTAATTATTTTAAGTTATGTGAAAAAAAGTGGGAAATTTGTGATTAGTTGCTTTTTAAAAGTTTAGCTTTTTTAATCTTCTGGGCATTTTCTTTCAGCTGTTTATCTTTGCTCAATTACGCTTTAAAGTTATTTTTAAATGTGGTTTAGGGGCACAATGTGCAAGAATTTCATTTTTGTAAGGTTACAAGAGAGGCTGTTTATAATAAACATATATATATAAATATATCTATGCAGTATATCTATTAAAAGAACACTTGTACTTTATTCTTATTTGATTGTATTTATTTTCTCTATCAACCTGTACAGTAAAAGAAAAATAAGTCACATCTGGGTACTGGCATTTTTATTAACATTTCTTACTGAAATATTATCCCTATGAATAAGTCTTTAGATAATCTATGTAATGCAGTATCTCTATCCCAAATACAGTAAATGGGAAAAATAATAACCACTATATACGACTTAAATCATTATCAATATCTGTGTCCTTTATAGGCTTTTTGCTTTTGTTTTGCCTGAGTTCATCCCTGAAATTGTAGGCAAAAAGATTTGGATCTTCATCACACATTTTTCTGTAGACATCACAGAGGCTCTTGAAATGCAAGATGGAGAGCTGGGTTGGCCGTAAAGTAGGGTCCACATCAGCCAACATTAACATTTTTTCAGTGCTTTTTGAGCGGTCAGCTTGTGGGAATAGGATTCTGATGAAAAGAAATGGGGAAAAAAAGTTTTATTTAAAGATCTTAAATAATCAATATCCCCCTCCCCATGCTTCCCTGAACTATGAAGAAAGTAGGAATCTGGGTATACGTAGTGAAAGACCGTTCTTTTCCTTTAGACTGCAGTGTTACTATCATTAAAATCTTTTACTGTTAACTGCAGACCATTCTAATCTTATTAACCAATTTATTTATATGTAGTAGCCTTTCTAGAAACAATATTACCCCAATTAATTGTGATGCAGAGGAATTACTCGCTTTATTCTATATGTCCTTCCTTTTGAGTCTTGCTCTGATTGACTCACCTGGCATGACCCATCCTGAGGATGGGTCTGGTACTACTGAGTATTTGTCATCCAATAACCAACCTACTAGTTAAGTTTGAAGATACTTATTACTAGAAGGTTGGCGTTCTATGATGACATTTTGGGCCATAGCACCTCACAAACACCTTCTCTAGACTGTGATCACACCAGTTAACTTTTCCTGTTCCTCCTTGATCTACTTAACGAGTCCATTCTTGTCTGTGCTGGAAGTTAGATGACGTATAAATATCTACCTGACTCAATTTGGGGAAGTGTTTCTCATTCAGAGGACCAAGACAAGACTCCCAAGCCCATGATCAGAGAGCTAGGGAGGTCAGAAACAAAGAATAGAATCTGTATACTCGTAGGGACACAGAATATGGAATGCTAACTATAGGTTAGAGGAAACAGATTCCATGATGGGCTGAAACATGCATTCTCACCAAATCTATCAGCTAATAATTAGCCCAGACAAAACTGAACCACATGATGCTGGAAAAGATCAAGGAGAGGAACTTTAGGAAAGGAAAAACAACTAATCAGGTTTAGTTTCACATTTGCTGTCTAAGTAGATTAATTTGATGTGCAACTGTAACTATCCTGCATATTTGTAGTAATAAACCCCCTAAAAATGGCTGGAAAAATGTGCTGTTTTCAGGGGATAATAAAAGACATGTTTTCCTCCTGATAGCAGGTTAAGTTGGAAGCCAGAAAGAATCCAAGTCTAAAGAATAGAACTAACAGCAGTGAAACATCACTGGGACCCCAGCAAACTGAGACATGGTGTTTGCAGGGGGAAGAACAGCAGGATTTTAACTCGCCAAAGTAAAGTAGTTAAGGTAGTAGTGTGATTTTTACAGAACCAAGTGACAGTGGTGTTAGCTCTATTATTGTGCAAATGAAACTCTGAACTATTCTTTCAGAGTTTGTGCTGATAAGGAACCACCTTTAATTGCCCAAATTATATAAGTGGGCACTTGGATCTATGGATCTTGTCACTTTATGGCACTCTGAAATGGTCTGAACATCAAATAGTCTGTTCCACTCAAAGGGATATTTTTATACCTCAAAATACTTGAAAACCAGGCATATCAGATTATCTAGTGAGGACTTTATAATAATCACATGGTGCAAAAGCCTCCACTTGATCCGTGTAGTTCATTTTCTGAATGCAGATCACAGCCCTTGCATATGCACTGGTAAACAATCCCTACCAACTGCTGCAGCCAACCTTCTGTGGATGAGTTTCCACAAATTTAAGGCGGGAGGGTTTTCCAAGGCAGGCCCAGGCTTCAACAGAGCAATTCAATTCCTGATGAAAGCCTATGCTCACGGACTTTCCAACTTGGTAGGACAGTCAATAGAAGCTGACGGAACATATGCTCTCTCAGCAAGAACAGCAAGAATTCAGGGCCGCCTCCATTTCATGGGAAGGTCCTGGGGCTTAATGGAGGAACCTTTAGATGAGGCTTTTTCGATAGTGTTGAAAGTACTGTAAAACATACCTTCAGAGTTACATAAAAGTACAGAATGAGTCATTTCGTTAAACCACATGTGCTGAGGCCCTTTTGATTAACCAGTTGGCATTTTGTTTTGCTTTAGATTATAGAGATATTATCAATTTAAATTTTTCTCTTGAATGAAATTCCAACCCCAAATGCCAAGGAGCCTGTCAAAAAGGCTCAAAAGAAAACATTTCTTGAGGAAAGACTGAGTTGTACTTGATCTGATGATGGCTGTCTCAACAGAGAACTGCATTCAGTCAAGTGGGCTTTTCTCTTCTCTGCTTCTAACACCTACAACTGACCCATGAGGGATAATGAGGCACAGAGGAGCAGCTCAGAAAGCTTGCATCCTTTCTCAATAGACTGCTGGAGGGCCAGTCTGATTCAGAACTTTCTGGCTTTGGACAATGCTGTAAAAGTACACAGACGTGTTGAGATTCAGGCATATTTGTTTACTCACTTTCCCTTCAGTTACCAATGAGAAGCTGTAGTGCAGCTGTAATGGTGGTGATGGTGATGGCAGTAACAGCAGTAATGAGCATTTCTATATTGCTTTGCAAAGTGCTTTACAAACACCATCTCATTCCATCCTTACAACAACCCTGGGAGAGGGAGGGGCTATTGTTGAGTCGTTTTAGTCATGTCCAACTCTTCCTGATGAGGAAATGGAAGCGAGCAGGGTTAAGTGACTTGCCCAAGGTCACCCAGCTAGAGACTATCTGAGGCCACATTTGAATTCGGGTCTTCCTGACTTTAAGACCAGTATTTTAACTAATGTGTGTAGCTATCTAAAACCAAACAAAGTATACTATATAATGAACAGAGCGTTGAACTTGGGAGTCAGGAAAAACTAGGTTCGAATCTTGCCCTCGACACTTATTAGCTGTGTAACCTTGGGCAAACCACTTTAAAAAAATCACCTAAACAAGTCTCAATTTCCTCATCTGTAAAATGAAGATACTGAGTCATATGACCTATGAGCCTTCTAGCTCTAACTCTGAGTCTACAAACTTTAGAGCAGTGTCACAGCTTAATAACTAATCAGCTTGATGACACATAGCGCTAGTGATTTGTGGCTCATAATTTGTTTTTTTAATTAAATTCTTACTAGTTTGGAGGGCCCATATAAATATACAAGGTGAAAGTGCTAGCTGTGGAGTCAGAGGGCATGGGATCACATCCTGACTCTGACTCCAAGTACTTGTGTAACCTCCCAGAGACTCAGTTTCCTCATCTGTAAAATGAAGGGGATGGGCAAGGCTTCTGAGGTCCCTTCCAGCCCTAGTGTATGATCTAGTAATCCTAAATCCTAATAGGTATTAATTAAAAGGTATTAGATTTGGTATTTCTATAAGGCATGAAGGAGATTAAAAATATGGCGAAAACCTTAGAAGATGAAACATTTGGAGAAGAAATCATCCTAGCCATCCAAGTAACTGAGTTTTCATAATATACAAGTGTACTTCATTAACTACCATTTAATTTTTTTTTTAATATTTTGGAGAAATCTTTCTGAAACTATATGGTGTGAATCAGGATATGCTCATTACGTAGCCTTTTTATTGATGACTGAGGATCATTATTATAAACATCAGTGATTATATACTGTCTCCATGCTTTTAACATCCTCAGGAACTGTTGGGATGGTGTAATTTATCCTTCATCCAATCATCCCAGACCGTTGTCCTTTTTGACTTTTTCTGTGTTCTTCCTTCCTATTAGTTTGTCTAGCTGTAACAGATTCTCTCTTGACGTTGGGAGTTTCTATAGTTTATTGTGAGCCGGGAAACCAGCATTCCAAGCTTGTTGGATTTGTGTCTAAAAAAAGTAAACTGACTATAAGTGAGAGCCTGAATAATGCTCTTAAGAAAGCGAACACGTCTGGGTACATTCATTCGGTGACATCATTCAGGGCCTTTTCCCTTCGCTTCCAGCTTCTTGTCCGTGTTCCAGAGATGGGAAGTGTTAATATCTTAAGAAAGGCGTCAGCATTTTTTAAAATTTGGCTCTGGCTAGCTCAAGTAAATTTTCTAGAGTTTAATGATAGTAAGATTCGGCTCCTTAAAAGGGCTACTTATTCAGGATTGATAAATGAATTCTCAACCACCTTTGTGCGGCTTTGAACTCTGGACACATCTGTTATGAGTATGATAGAAATAACCTATAAATGGTACTTAAAATTCAAATTGATGCTTGGAATTCAATTCTCCCAATCCTGACATATAGTTTTCCTCCTTTGCTGCAGTACTCTTTATTACTGTTGTTGTTTGTCCTTTGTTCTCAAAGAGGACTCATGACACCAGGAAGGTGACACCAAGATTTGCAAGTGAACCGGATTCAAGTGAGGCAGGGCTGTGCAAAGTCATCAGCTTCTCTCTCTCCTCCAGAGCCACGTAGGTCCAGTGACAAGATACAGATCAGGACGACTAGAGATGGCCCCCTCAGCATGTAGTAGGTGCTTGATAAATACTTATTAACTGAATGACTGATTGATGGAAACCAGGCCACAGATGTTCACTTTGGCCTAAAAAAGGCAGTGTAATGTAGAAAAGCACTAGAATAAGGAGTCAGGAGAGCTGGCCATATGTCCTAGAACAAGCATATTGTATAAAACTGCAGAACATACGTCACTGGCTTAGATTTTAGTCATTTTGCTGTTAGGAACCAATTACAATTTGTTTCTATTGTGCCTACTACCTATACTATTACGCTGTAAAAGTACAAAGAAGAAATTTCTTACCCAATCCCATGATGGCAGTATTTCCTCCTGAACTGAAAAGTACTCTGAACAACTTTTTCCACAAGCTTAAATGGCTGATTTATCTGTGGTTGCACTAGTGGAGTGAAATGAACCACTCCAACATCCACCTTAATTGAAAGAAAAAAGAATTGATTCTGATTAATCTTAGGTGAAGAGAGAACAATAACTCTCGGGAAATTTCTCACTATTGTACCAAGTGCCTCTCAAAAAGTATTTATTTTCTCAAATGCACAAAAAATTCATGTGTTAAATTCTAACATCTTCTAGTCTTATAAAATGCTACATTAGCACCTGAGATGATTCAAAGAAATGAGAGCTAGGTACAGCTATTCCACAATGAAATTTTATTGACAAATATTTAATAATGGCATTTTAACATTTTTGAAGGCCGTCAGATAAGGATACCTTGGCTTTTGAATTATCAAAGAAAATAACAATAAGCAGTGACTGACACTAAAGGCAATGGATACCTCAAACTTGGAACATGGAGAAGAAGGTTGGGAGTCCGTCAATCACCACATTCTAAAATCCCACTGGGGGAAAGGAATCAATCACACCAGTTTAAAGCTTGGGCACTAATACTGATTAATGAGCCAGACTGTGCTCAACAATTCAGAACATGTGGTCAAACACTGTTCTGAGAGCAATCTTCAGGGTCCTCAGAGGGCACAAACTGCAGGATTCTTCAAAAGATCAGTAGAAAATGGTGTCACACAAAGAATACTTGACGAGGACAGCAAGAGACTTCAGTTTCAATCTTGGGCCTACCACTTAGTAGTGCTGTGACCTCAGGCGAGACACAACTTCTCTTAACCTCACTTTTCTCCCAAGTTAACGGCTGGGCTGGATGATGTTGAAGTTACATTATGTGACCAGGGCGACGGGTGGGGTGGTGGCAAGGTAGATAAGGTAGATAAAACACTGTAACACATAGAGTCTAATTATCGTCAACACAATTTATAGAAGTTGATTAAAATTATCCATCGACTCTATAAAAACAATGCTGAACCCAATTTTGTGACAAATTTGTCAGCACTAACACTTTTAGTTACAAATGGCCAGATCACCCCCACATGCAGAGGTTAGTCATGAGCAGAAATTCTAAATATTAATCTTGAACTTGCGCAGTGCCTGGCACATAACTGGTATTTATAAATACCTGCTGATTGACTGGTTTTCTAGTTCAGTGCACTCAGCCCTGTGCTGCAAGAGGCTCAGAGGAACTAGTGTTCAGAACTAAATAGAGAACACACATTGGAAGCTTTCAAACTTCAAATCTTAGGTTAGATCAGCTCACTTAATGACATTCAACAAGTAAGGTAAGCAAGGTGTGTGTGTGTGTGTGTGTGTGTGTGTGTGTGTGTGTGTGTGTGTGTGTGTGTGTGTGTATATATATATACACCTTGCTTACCTTACCATATATATATATCTGTACACACACACACACACACACACACACACACACAGCACCTGTTATGGGCCTACAACTGTACTGGAATAGAGAACACACATTGGAAGCTTTCAAACTTCCAATCTTAGGTTAGATCAGCTCATTTAATGGCATTCATCAGAAAGGTAAGCACCGGTATTTGTGTCACTTGTGGGCCTGGATCATCTAGAGTGCTATTTTACAGGGAGTATCCTGAAGAACTCTGGGTTTAAAACCAAGAGATTTTGCAAAGAAAATGTCATAAAGGTTTGCTTTGTATGTTCAATGAACACAATGTAATAGTCAATTCAGTGAGTGACCAAGAATCAATCAATGAATACTCCCAACAATTTATGACAGTACGATTAATTAAAAAGAGGTCTGTCTCAGCAAGGCTGGTATAAAATAGTATCTGGTCACGCTCCTATTGCTTAATTACAAATAACTGGATAAAATTTGAGGTTAAAGTTTTTTGTTTTTCAGTCATTTCAGTCATGTCCAACTCTTCGTGGCTCCATTTGGGGTTTTCTTGGCAAAGATACTGGAATGGTTTACCATTTCCTTCTCCAACTCATTTTACAGATGAGGAAACTGAGGCAAACAGATTAAATGACCTGCAAAGGGTCACATGGCTAAGTAAGTATCTAAGGCTGGATTTGAACTCAGGTCTTCCTGACTCCAGGTCTGGCACTCTATCCACTGTGCCACCTAGCTACACAAGAAAGCAAAATAATTAAATACTATGACTCTAATAATGAAACAAACATCCATGAACCTAGTACGAAATTAGAAAAGAATGTGGCAAAACATCACGTCTATTACAGATTTAGGTTTACTGCTAGTTACTCTGATGCAGAGTGTCTTAGATTACCACAATACTAAAAATAGCTTGTTTCACTGCTCCAGCAAAATCACAAAATTATTTATAAATAATAGAGTGAATTTTAAAATAATTAAATTTTAAAACCAAAATATAACCTGAAATAATCTCATGTTCTCTTTTACTGGCTTAGATAATTAAGAAATACATGAAAACATTAAAACCTTTTAAGATCAGTTATCACATCTAATGTATTTTATATGTAGTTGACACTTGATTGAGTTCAATGTAATAATATTTGCAATTATAAAACAATTACTGATAGTAATCAGATCCATCTTACTGGATAATTTATAATGTAGTTATGGTCAGAATCAATCAGTAAGTACTTATTAAACAAGCTAAAATAAGTAAAGAAATTCACCTTATATTATTTAATATCATTAATAGCAGATTAAAAAGTGATTGAGTTTATCTAAAGCATTTTGCCAAACTTGCTTAATTTTGTAAAGCATTGCATCACTGTAAAGCTGTCTGAGAACTGCTCTGAGATACAAAGGAACTGTAAGATAAACATGAGACATTATATAATGAAGTGCTAAACTGCATTATTGATACTTTAGCTGAACTCAAATTCCTCCAATTTAACTAGCTTACTATTGTCCAACTTGAATGAATGTTCTCTTCAAGTCAGACTCTTTTTACTGTCATCCCCCCTCCTACTCCCGTATGCTCTGTATTTATTAATTTGCCATTCTGTTCAGTTTAAGGAAAACAAATGAACTAGTATCTTTTAATGAAAAATAAAGGCTGGACTTCCAAACTTCTCCTCAGCAAGGATCCTTCTTATTCCAGGCCAGAAACAGAAAATATACAGAGCAAACTGTTATAGCCCTTTCTCCCCAGCTGGTGGAGCTGCCTGTGCCTAAGATTGTGTACCACCATTAGGATATGGTTACCATGAGTGACCTATGTCAGCTATTTTACCTCAAATATTAAAGGATATAATAAGCTCACCTATCCAGCTCTTGCAGGTTTGCCTTTGCTTTCCAACTTATGATATTATGGTGAGAGGGGGGCATGCCCTTCTCTACTGCTGAATCATATTTATACACACATACACACACACACACACACACACACACACACACATACACATGCACTCTTGTCTTAAAACAGGCTTCTACCTAGAAAGTTATCAGCACACATGCTCCTAGGATCATAGATTAGGACTAGGAGAGATGTTAGAGACCATTTAATCCAACCACCATAAAAGCAAATCTCTCAGCTAGATTATATCTATCCTCTCTACAGAGCTATCAAAGTGATTCACCTAAAGGGAAGGTCTGTCCACATCACTCCCCTACTCAATAAACTCGAAGGCATCCTTATAACTTGAAGGATCCAATGTAAATTCCTCTGTTGGGCATTAAATATTTCATAATCTAGCCCCAATCTGCCACACATTCATGCAAGCTTAATTCCAGCCAAATGAATCTTGTCACTGTCCCTTTTACATAATTCCCCATCTTCTACCTGTATGCCTTTGCACAGGGTATCTCCTGTGCCTAGAATACATTCCTTATCTCTCAAAATCTCTAGTTTCCTTCAGTTACTCAGTGAAAAGGTACGTATTAAGACTACTGCTACTATGTACCTGGTACTATACACTAAGTATTGAGGATACAAAGAAAGGCAAAAACACTGTCCCATCTCTAAAGGAATTCACATTTTAATGAAGGAGACAACAGGAAATAACTGCAGACATATAAAATACATATTGGGCAAACAAGATAATATCACAGGGAAGCCACATATCTGATGTGGAAAAAATCACCACATATTTCCTTTTTCAAAAATATTCAACAGATTAAGGAGGCCTCAGAAAAGCAATCTGACTTGTTCACAGAGCAGGATTAAGTATCATATAATTAAACAATTTATTCAGTTTATTTGAGCATAATAAATGCTCATTTCAAATCTTTACAGACTCAAATCTTAAATTGGTCACCCTGAATTTCTTTGAAGCTCCCCCATCAACCTTTCTACATCCTTCTCCATGTGCAGGTACTTTGGAGCGAAATAAAAGAGTAAAGATTTACATCCAATAGTAAATTGCCTTGAGGACAATATTGATCCAGGACCTAGTTTTGGGCTCTATATTGGCAGTTATCCTTATTAAATTTTCCCTTAAACATAAATTTTACTTTGTTATAACTGGCTAAGAAGACACACATCAAACTTATTCTAACAGCTACTGAGGCTTTCAGCCAGGCCTTATGCTTATAAGCACTCTTCCCCAAATCAAGAGATAACTGAGAATGGTAAGAAAACAGAAAAAAAAAAAGTTTCAAATATATGCAAAATGATTTCAAAGAATTATAGATTTGGTGTTGGAAGGTCCACAAGAAGTCATCTAGTCCAATCCCTGAATTTTATATACGAGTAAATTGAGGCCTAGAGGAGTTAGCTGACTTGCTACAGGTTACACAGGTAATAAACAGCACAGCTGAGACCCTAACCTAGGTCCTCTAACTCGAAATAAAACACCCTCTTGATGAACCTTGCCTTTTCAGGATTTAACATTCTTTTTTTTTTTTGCAGGGGGGAAGGCAGGGCAATTGGGGTTAAGTGACTTGTCCAAGGTCACACAGCTAGTACATGTGTCAAGTGTCTGAGGCTACATTTGAACTCAGGTCCTCCTGACTCCAGGGCCAGTGCTCTACTCACTGCGCCACCTAGCTGCCCCCTAGGATTTAATATTCTTAAACCAGTCCCATACTATTGAGACTCAAATTAGACTTTAGCCAATACGAAAGTAATTTAAAGCTTACTTACTATTATTAGGCATTGAAAGTCAGTGTAAAGTGACTGAAGTGAAGGCTGGACTTAACAATTCTAGATGTAAGAAATGTAATTGAGGAATATTTTTCTTTCTTGATTTAAATCTGCTTAATAGCTGGAATTCCATATATATGTCAAAACAACTGTATTTTGTCAGGTACAAACTACAAAGTCTGTCATGAACAGCTGAGGTTTGAAGCCCTTCAAAGTTGGCAGGCATTTCATTAGATTGCATTCCCCCGAGAGATCTTTGAGAAAGCAGGATTTACCTTTAAACTACAGTGAGGTACTGAAGTAAACTCTAGCAAAGGAAAAAAAGACAGAATGCCAAGTGAAGCCTGGAACGAAGTGCTAGGAGATTTCCTTGGAGGAGGGATCCTGTTAGTTTTAGAGATCAGGAAAGGCTAGTCTTGAGAAGCTGTCAAACGCAGTATTAAGAACATTGGGGCATGTCATTGTTTCTCAGGAACAGCTGAAACCCCACCTCCTCAAGGACTATGACTGAAAACCTAAGCAGCTTTAGACAAGGAACTTTGATTTTTTTTGGCTGAAGTTTCTTCTTTTGTAAAATGGGGATAAAAAATACTTACACGCATATTTCACTGGGCTCTTGTGACAGTCAAGTGAAATGATGCGTAGAAAGTATTTTAAGTAACCATAATATGCTAAACAAAGCTTCATTCCTTTTGCTGGGAGCATAACCATCTACCCTGTCTTCTGTGATCAGAACCCTTGATTTAGACTGGGAAGAGAAAATTTGGGGAACCTTAAAGTTCCAAGGAAACTCAGAATCCATCCCAATTGGTACCTGAACAAGAATCTCCTCTATGACAATAAGGGCCAATCTGTGGTCATTTGGCCTTCACCTGAATCTTCAGTGAAAAAGACATCTTCATTTCCTGGAGCAGTCCACTCCAACTCTGGCCAAACTCCATCGTTGACAAGTTCTCCCTTACGTTAACCTATTTCTACAAACAAGTACAAGGCATGATGCTCATCACTGAGGATATTAAGATGTAACCAGCAGCTCAAAGCTCACTTGACTTTCCTCATTAACAAAGACTAATTATGTAATACTTTGTGCTTGGGCTTGAGAGAGGAGAGACCTTGGTCTTCTGGCTCCCAGCTTACAGAAGACTGAAGTACTAGATTCCCTTCAGGAAGACATCCCTGAAGAGAGAGAAAGACCCTGGGAAGAAACCCGCAGAGATAATAATGATAAACATCCTTACCTTTCAAGAGCTTTCCTGCGGGGGATACTTGTAAGCAGATAAGTAAATACAGGATAATTTGAGGAGGCCGAGAGAAATGACAACTAGCAGAATAAGAAAAGATTTTGCAAAGGATGAGCGGATCTTAGATTTTGAGTTGGAAAGGGCCTCTCATAAGGGTCATCAAGTTCAAGAACTGGTGGGAGGCAGAACTGAGGCAAATTGGTATGAAAGGAAGTAGTAGAAAAGAAATGGGTTTTTACCTCAACGGATGGCAATTTTATCACCACAATTATAGGAGACGCAAGTCTGCTTGCAATAGGAATGGTAAATACTAACTGAAGTGGGGTACCATTTCCAAGTATCCTAGATGACAGAAGACAGTGTCATTTTGTTCTCTCTAAAGTATCAGGGAAGAAGGGAGATTAGGCAGGGCTTCTGGATCGGTAAATATCCATGTTACCCAACAATTATTCCTTTGATTCATCCCAGAACAGTGGACTATGATGAATGGCAGAACATACTCTGCTCATAAAGCATGCACTTGGTTCCTACTTGGGGCTGGTATCTAAGGTCCTTCTCTTGGCTGGTGTTTTGCCATTGAAAGGCCTAGTGTCTATGTGGTTAACAATTATGGAGCACTGAAGAACTGCCCGTTTTCTCAAATTGTTTGGGAAAGCTAAGGAGAATAAATACAAGATTTCCTTCTTGGGCACTCAAATCAGTACTAATGAAGGACTGCAATGTAACTGGTGATAGAGGACAGATGAGATGCGACTTCCAAATGGTTGTGGCACAAGAAGGCTTCCAAACTCTATTCCTGAGAGGATCTAAGGCAAGAGCTTTGGAGCTAATGAAAACCTCTACTCAAAAGGGTGCTTGGTAGTAATGGAGGACTGTGGTCCTGTTATGGTAACATAGGCACAGAATAAGTATACACGTTCAAAGCCAGATTTAGGCTGCCTGTCTTCAACTTCCATTGCATATTTCCTAATACTGCCCCGTGGAGCCAAGCAGAACAAATCTATTCTTCCTCAAAGGCAGCCCATCAAATACTTGAGGACAGCCATCATACCCATATCCCCCTAAGTATCTTTTTTTTTTTTTGGTAAATAGTATTGTATTTTTTTTCCAATGACATCTAAAGATAGTTTTCAACATTCATTTTTATAAGATTTTGAGTTCCAAATTTTTCTCCCTCTCTCCCTTCCCTCCCGCCTCCCAAAGATGACAAGCAATCTGATATAAGTTATACATGGGCAATCATGGAAACATATTTACACTTTAGTCACGATGTGAAAGAAGAAACAGAATGAAAGAGAAAAGCCACCAAGAAAATTTGAAAATAATATGCTTCAATCTGCATTTAGACTCCACAGTTCTTTCTCTGGATGTGCATAGCATTTTCCATCATGAATCTTTTGGAATTGTCTTGGATCATTGTAGTACTGAGAAGAGCTAAGTCAATCACAGTTGATCATTAAACAATGTTGCTGTTACTGTGTATAGTGTTCTCCTGGTTCTGCTCACTTCGCTCAGCATCAATTCATGTAATTCTTTCTAGGTTTTTCTGAAATCCACCTGCTCATCACTTCTTACAGTAAAATAGTATGCCATTATATTCCTATACCACAACTTGTTCAGCCATTCCCTAATTGATGGGCATCCCTCAATTTCTAATTCTTTGCCACAACAAAAAGAGCTGCTATAAATATTTTTTGTATATGGGAGTCTTGTTTCCCTTTTTATGGTCTCTTTGGAATACAGTAATGTAGTAGTGGTATTACCGGATTGGTATGCATAGTTTGATTACCTTTTGGGCACAGTTCCAAATTGGTCTCCAGAATGGTTGGATCAGTTCACAACTCCACCAACAATGCACTAGTGTCCCCATTTTCTCCCACATTACTCCAACATTTGTCATTTTCCTTTTCTGTCATATTAGCCAATCTGATAGGTGTCAGGTGGTATTTCGGAGTTGTTTTAATTTGCATTTCCCTAATTAATAGTGATTCAGAGCATTTTTATATGACTATAGACAGATTTAATTTCTTCTTCTGAAAACTGCCTATTTATATCATTTGATCATTTATCAATTGGGATTCTTAAGAATTTGACTCAGTTCTCTATATATTTGAGAAATGAGGCCTTTATCAGAAACACTGGCTGTAAAAATTGTTTCCCATCTTTCTGCTTTCCTTCTAATCTTGGTTGCGTTCGTTTTGTTTGTGCAACTCTTTTTAATTCAGTGTAATCAAAATCATGCATTTTGCATTTCATAATGTTCTTTATTTCTAGTCTGGTCATAAATTCATCCCTTCTTCATAGATCTGAGAGGTAAACTGTTCCTTTCTCTCCTAATTTGCTTATGGTATCACTTTTATGTCTAAATCCATGGACCCATTTGATTTTATCTTGGTATATGGTGCGAGATTTTGGTCTATGCTTAGTTTCTGCCATACTATTTTCCAGTGTTCCCGGCAGTTTTTGTCAAATAGTGAGTTCTTATCCCAGAAGCTGGGGTCTTTGGGTTTATCAAACAGTAGATTACTATAATCAGTGACTACTGTGTCTTACGTACCTAATCTGTTCCACTGATCTACCACTCTCCTTCTTAGCCAGTACCAAATAGTTTTGATGATTGCTGCTTTATAAGATAAGTTTGAGATCTGGTGTGATTAGGTCACCTTCTTTTGCATTATTTTTTCAGTAATTCCTTTGATATTCTTGACCTTTTGTTCTTCCAGATGAATTTATTATTTTTCTAGCTTTATAAAATAATTTTTTGCTATTTTGATTAGTAAGGCACTGAATAAGTAAATGAATTTAGGCAGAATTGTCATTTTTATTATATTAGCTCAGCCTGCCCATGAGCAATTGATACTTCCTAATTGTTTAGATCTGACTTTGTGTGAAAAGTGTTTTGCAATTGTGTTCATATAGTTTCTGGGTTTGTCTTGGCAAGTATATATGTAACAGAAGAGGACACAAAAAGCAAATAAATAAATAAATAAATAAAATTGATACAAAGAGGGCATAAGAGTATATATTTTATATTGTCTGCAACTATTTTAAATGGAATTTCTCTATCTCTTGCTGCTGGACTTTATTGGTAATATATAGCAATGCTAATGATTTATGTGGATTTATTTTACATTCTGTGACTTTGTTAAAGTTGTTAATAATTTCAAGAAATTTTTTAGTTGAATTATCTAGGATTCCCTATGTCTACCATCATATCACCTGCAAAGTGTGATAGTTTTGTCTCCTCATTGCCTATTCTAATTCCTTCAATTTCTTTTTCTTCTCTTATTGCTAAAGCTAAAATTTCTACTACAACACTGAATAATAGTGGTAACAATGGATATCCTTGTTTCACCCTGATCTTATTAGGAAGGCCTCTTCTAGCTTATCCTCGTTACAGATAATGCTTGCTGATGGCTTTAGATAGATGTTACTTATTTTAAGGAAAATTCCATTTATTCCTATGGTCTCTAGTGTTTTTAATAGGAATCAGTACTGTATTTTGTCAAATGCTTTTTCTGTATCTACTGAGATAATCATATGATTTCTGTTGGTTTTGTTATTGATATGGTCAATTATGCTAATAGTTTTTCTAATACTGAATCAGCCCTGAATTCCTGATATAAATCCTACCTGGTCATAGTGTATTATCTTCATGATGAATTGCTGCTAATATTTTATTTAAAATTTTTGAATAAATATTCATTAGGGAAATTAGTCTATAATTTTCTTTCTCTGTTTTGGCTCTTCCTGGTTTAGATATCAGTACCATATTTGTGTCATAAAAGGAATTTGGTGGTACTCTTTCTTCCTCTATTTTTCCAAATAGTTTGTACAGTATTGGAATTGTTCTTTAAATGTTTGGTAGAAGTCACTTGTAAATCCATCTGGCCCTGGAGATTTTTTTAGGGAGTTCACTGATGGTTTTTTCAATTTCTTTTTCTAAAATGGGGTTATTTAAGCATTTTATTTCCTCTTCTGTTAATCTGGGCGATTTATGTTTTTGTCAATATTCATCCATTTCACTTAATTTGTCAGATTTATGACATACAGTTGGGCAAAACAGCTCTTAATCACTGCTTTAATTTCCTCCTCATTGGTGGCGAATTCATCCTTTTCATTTTTGATACTGGTAATTTAGTTTTCTTCTTTCTTCTTTAAAAATCAGATTAACTAAACGTTTATTGATTTTATTGTTTTTTTTTTCATAAACCAGCTCTTAGTTTTATTAGTGCAATAGTTTTCTTACTTTAAATTTTATTAATCTCTCCTTTGAGTTTCAGAATTTCTAATTATAGTGTTTAACTGGGGATTTTGAATTTTTTTTTTAGCTTTAATTGTATACCCAATTAATTGATCTGCTCTTTCTCTATTTTATTCAGAGATATAAAATTTTCCCTAGGTACAGCTTTGGCTACCCATAAATTTTGGTATGTGGTCTCATTATTGTCATTCTCTTGAATGAAGTTGTTTATTGTTTCTATGATTTGTTGTTTGACCCACTCATTCCTTAGGATTAGATTATTTAGTTTCCAATTAATTTTTAATCTATCTTTCCATGGCCCTTTATTACATGTAATTTTTATTACATCATGATCTGAAAAGGATGCATTTACTATTTCTTTCTGCACCTGAGTATGAGGTTTTTATGCCACAATACATGGTCAATTTTTGTGTAGATGCCATATATCACTGAGAAAAATGCACCCTTTCTATATGCATTCATTTTTCTCAAGAGGTATATCATATGTAACTTTTCTAAAATTCTATTCATCTCCTTAATTTCTTTCTTGTTTATGTTTAGACTTATTCATTTCTGAGAAGAGGTTGAGGTCCCCAACTAGTATAGTTTTGCTGTCTATTTCTTCCTGTAGCTCGCTTAACTTTTCCTCTAGAAATCTGGATGCCATACCACTTGGTGCAGATATGTTTAGTACTGAAATTACTTTATCTATGGTACCTTTTAGCAAGACGTCGTTTCCTTCTTTGTCTCTTTTAATTAGAACTATTTTTGCTTTGACTTTGTCTGAGATAAGGACTGCTACTCCTGCTTTTTTTTTACTTCAGCTGAAGCACAATTTATTCTGCTCCAGCCTTGTATTTTTACTCTGTATATGTCTTTTTCCCTCAAATGTATTTCTTGTAAACAAGATATTGTAGGATTCTGGTTTTTAATCCACTCTACTATCTGCTTCTGTTTTATGGGAGAGTTCTTCTCATTCACAGTTATGATTACTGTGTAGTTCCCTCCATTCTATTTTCCTCCTGAACTTTTCTCTCCCTCTCCTTCCCTGTCCCCCCTCATCAATGCTTTTGACCACCACCTCCCTCAATCTGCCCTCCCTTCTATCAGCTCCTCTCTTTTTCTCCTCCTCTTCCCCTCCTACTTCCCTACAGGGTAAGATAAATTTCTTTACCCAACTGAGTATATATGTTATTCCCTCTTTGATCCAAATCCAATGAGAGTAAGGTTGAAACAATGCTCAGCCCCTCCCTTCTTTCCCTCTAATGTAATAGGTCTTTCATACCTTTTTATGTGATATAATTTACCCCATTCTGCTTTCCCCTTTCCTCTCTTCCCAGTACAATCCTTTTTTTACCTCTTAGTTTTTTTTATCATAACATCAATATCAATTTATACCCGCACCCTCTGTCTAATGTATACCCTTTCTAAATGTCATAATAAAGACAGTTCTTAAGAGTTACAAGTATCATCTTCCCGTGTAGGGATCTAAACCTCATTGAATAACATGGGTTTTTGTTTTTCAATTTCTTGTTTACCTTTTTATGCTTCTCTTGAGTCTTGTATTTGAAGATCTAATTTTCTGTTAAGCTCTGGTCTTTTCATCAGAAAATTTTGAAAATCACCTATTTCATTCAATGTTCATCTTTTGCCCTGAAAGATTATGCTCAATTTTGCTGGATAACTGATTCCTGGTTGCAATCTAAGCTCCCATGCCTTCCAGGACATCATATTCTAAGCCCCTTGATCCTTTTCTGTAGAAGCTGCTAAGTCCTGTGTAATCCTAACTGTGGCACCTTGATACTAGAATTTTCTTTCTGCCTCCTTGCAGTATTTTCTCCTTGAACTCTGTCTTTTTATGGATTCTGTTGCTCCAGAATTCTTTTAGAGGTTTGATTTAATGATATTTCTGAGGAAAATTGGGGAGAGGTCAGACAACTTCCTAACTTCTTTCCATTTTGGCTCTGCCCCCCCCCAAGTCTCTTTAAATTGATCTTCATATGACATGGACATAAGGCTTTTCACTAACCTGAATGAATATCCTCATCTGGACACACTTTCCAGCGCATCAATGCCTTTCCAAAAATACGAGAGGCAAAACTGGCCGGATGACAGTGGAACTATCACATTCTTAGTCCTGGACATCATATCTTCCTTAATAGAACTAAGATTCCAGTGTTTTGGTTTTTTTTTTTTTGCCTTCCATTACCATACTGTTAAATTACATTGATCGCTCACATTCCATCTCTATCGTTCAAACTGTTACCTAGTCGCACTCCTGATTTGCACTTCTAATGTTGACTTTTTGAATCCATGTAAGGCTTTATATTTCTTCCTATTATGTTTTTCCTTATTAGAATCAGTTCAACATTCAAATCAGTTTGAATAATTTTGTATCTTGATTCTGTCATTCAACATATTAGTTATTCTTCCTATCTTCACTGCTTAGCATGAACTCTATCCCTTTATCCAAATCACACAGCATAGGCCTAAGGTTCACTCCATTATACACTGCCTTCTAAGTGGACACTAAGCTATAAAAACCACTTCTTAGGTCTAGCCATTAAGTTAATACAACACCCACATAACTACACTGTTGCCAGATTCATACTCATTTTTTTTCATAAGAATATTATGGGAGATGTTAAACGCTGTGCCACTTTTAGGTCAACTATATCTCCAGCATTCCTGATATAGGAAACTGTTAAAAAAAAAAAAAAGGCAATGAAGCTAGACTGGCGTAAAAACATCCAGATGGATTAGGTAACTCCCCTGAAGTGACACAAGTAGCATACAGGAAAGCCAGGTTTGGAACTGAAGCTAAAATCTGACTATAAATCCAGTACTCCTACTATACCTTAATGCTCTGCCCCTTTTCTTATCTTCACCCTTTATATTCTTTCCATTACAAAATTCCACTGAGGGTAACTCAGTAATATCTCTCACATCTGTCCCTTCTCCTCTAAATGCACTGCCCACATTTTCACCTACCTGGCCTACTATAAAGCCTTCCGTCTTGTCTCCACTCTCCCTACGGTGAGTGAGCTTTCATATCACTATCAAATGCAGTCATATCATTCGATTAAAAAAGAAATTTTATTGAATAACTTTCAAATTCCCTCAAAGTCTTCCACAGTCTGGTACTACATTATCTTTTCAACCTTGTTTTATGGTAGTCTCTTCTCTTGACCCCAGGCTGCGACTAAACTGGACTACTCCTTCTCCCATACACACCCCATACTTTCTTTCCTGTGCCTGCAATGTACTCTCCACCTGTTTCTGTGGAATTCTTACATATTCTTTAAATCCCAGCTCAAATGCCAGTTTTTTCAGAGGTCTTCCCTTATTCCTTCTTCTCCCAAACTAGTAATAACCTTTTTCCCCCATAACTCGAAAAGAATTTTTCTTATATTTTTCATACGCAGTTATATGTAATTTAAATTACAATTATTTATAGCTATTTACAGTTATGTGTCAAGAGACCCCGTAGTATAAGTTCCAGGAAGAGTTGTCAACTAATCAAAACTTTTTATCTTCTTCCAACATTTATCACAGAAGTATGCACATAGTAAATATTGATCAATACTTCCTGACTTTAAGGTTATCATTATAATTATTGTTATTTCTCCTACAACTACATTACTATATTAAGTTTTAAAAAGACTTCAACTGGCAGCATTGTATATCAGGCATATACTCCAGCCAACAGGATCAAAGGGAACATGGACAAAGGCACAGAAGTGGGAAAATGCAATGTGCTAAGCAAATAGCAAATAGATTGCACTGGGTGCAACAAGTATTAAGAGATACCAATATGTTATTAAGTAAAATTAAGAGGAAAAATAACTGTAAGAAACTATAATATTACTATCAAAGATAAAACCAATAAACATAAGAGACATCAAGAAAGGAAAAAAATAAAGTTTAGAAACACTAACTACAAAATGAGGGAAATGTGGCTAGATGGATATTCATTTGGAAAAGATCTGAAGGTTTTAGTGGAATGCAAGCCCACTGAGTCAAGAATGTGATATTGTAGCCAAAAAGTCAATTAGATGTTAGGCTGCATTAAGAAGCATAGTATCCAGTACTAGGGAGGTGACAGTCTCACTTTATTCTGTCCTGTTCAGATAATAACTGTAGGATTATGTTCAGTTCTGAGTGCCACGTTTGAGGATCGACTCTGAAAAAAATGGCGAAGGGCTTCAAGATCATGGCATATGAATGGAATCAGCTGAAGGAACTAGATCTGTTTAGTCTGGAGAAGAGAAGGCTGGGAGGGGTGGAAGTGATAGCTGTCAAAGCAGTCTGAAGGGCTGTCACTTGTAAGATGAATGAGATTTGTTCTGTTTGGATCAAGAAGCAAGAATTGGAAGCAACAGGTAGATGCTGCAAAGACACGAATTTAGACTTGGATTGAGGGAAACCTTTCTGATGATTAGAGCTGTCCCAAAGTGTCAGAAAGATATTATATTTTGCCTCCCTTGTGCCTGCGGAGGCGATGGTTTCTTGGGATGACCACTGGTAGGGCACGCTATATAGGGGAAGCTTAGGAAGGATATCAGGTGGTCTGGATTGACTCGAGAGTTCTCTTCCATCACTGAGGTTCTGTGCTTCTGTGACTAATACAAAAATGACCCTTGCTAAGATTATGAAATACACAAAATAAATTAAAGCTCTGGATGATGGACACTCAACTTCAACATTCTCTATTTTGTGAAGTGGCTAACTCCTAGTAATCTAAAATACAAGAAAACTGCTCACTATATGTGATAAAAGAGAAGTATCTTTTAACATCTGCAAGTTTATGGTAAGAGTGAAATTCTCGTTTATTCGCATGGGTCTTTTATCTACTTAACTGCTACTAATGACCGAAAAAGGTACCCGACATTATAAAAGCAAGCAAGTATTTTCTGGTGCTGTACCGTGGGTATAAATTTCTGAGTGTAAAATAGAGGCTAAAATAAAAATTTTAATGGAATTGTCAACTGTCAAGCTTTCTCAGGTTGGAATATGCACAAACTACTTTTCTTGCATGTCTCAGGACCCCAGTATGTGTGAAGGTGTTTAGAGAAGATCCACGAGCTGATAAACAGACAAAAATGAAATATTTATGTCTCCTAGAGTGAGACAATCTAAAACTAGTGCTCTCTCTAACTACGGCATCATAGTTTCCTTTGGGTAGTATTAACATTTCATAATAAGAGAAAAGGAATAAAGACTGGTACATGACAAATGTGTGTAGGTATTTGTCTACTGTGACCTTCAAACAAAGAGATAGCCTATAATTTATGTCCTGGTTGGGCAAAACAACTCTAGTTCTCAGAGAGATCTCTCCTTTAGGTATCAGAGTCATATAAATGTAGCTCTAAGTATTTTCTGAAACATCCAGTTTACTAAGACTATACTTAAGAAAACATTTCCAATAGTTGAAATTCAAGGGGGAAAAAACTGAACTGTAGACATAATAATTCAAAGTAGTATGGAAACACTGAAGGCACTTTTTCTGAGGGCTACTGACTAAATTTAGAGATCTGAATTTCCCAGAACCCAAATCAGGAGGCGCTTTTAACAACAATCTGATAAAAAATGTCTACAGAATCCTCTTTATCTATTTGAAAGAAATTATGGACTCAATTTGAACACTTGTATTAACTACTTAGAAAAAAAATCAGTAACAAATTATAAGTGCATGATTAAAGCAGAACATTAAAATCAAATCAACTTTGTAAGTTATCTAAATAGCCTCTGCTCAGTGAATAGTGGCATGGAGGCATTTCAGATTTTCAGGTTCCAACAAATCATGTTGTAACAGTAACTCCCTCCTTCCTCCCTGCCTCCCCTTTCCTAATTCTCCCACAGCTCAGAAAATGAGCTAGAGAACCTGGTATTTATCTTCCAGCATGATCAGCAGTTTTTACTTCTCAATTTCATGTGCTATTCTTTATTTGCTACACAGCAAGCTAACTGGTTAGAGAGCTTTATCACCAATTCAAAACACTTTGGAAAAGCAAGCTTTATTTAGTTGACTTTCCTTCTTTGTTCCTAACTGGGCCCAGTTCCTCTGAGAAGATTGATGAGAGTACAATCAAGGTCTTGAAGCATATCCACGACAGGTATGGGAAATTTACAAACCACTGACAATATGACAGATTTTGAATCATGTTTTAGAAACCAGTTTTTAACTCATGTAAGAAACTGGGAGTTGAATTTAAATGAAGTCTATTTTCAACCTTCTCTTGGCAAAAATATCCTCATGTACATTTAACATTCATAGGTTCTGTTATGTAAGCATTTTGTTGTAGGACCTCAAAGTAGCTCTCTATTCAAAACCAAAGGGATCTCCTGCTTTTGCTTACTAATACAGTATTTCTCCACACCACCAACACCACCACCACCATTAAAAACAAAGCATGTCTTTATTCTCTAGTTGACAGAAATTTAAAGGAAAAGGCTGCTGTACTGCCTAAGAGAGGAAAAAAAATGCTCATAAAATGTAACTAAAATTCTAGTGTGCTTTTTATATAAAGAATACTCAACTGCATATAAAGAAGGAAAAAGTCTCTCTTCATGGAGTCTGTTCTTTGAGGAATGTGTTTGAAACCTGGAATTCTACAAGTAAGTGCTATGCTAATCACAAACAATCAACAGGGTTTGATTACATTTGTAATATTAGTTTGGTTTGTACTGTTTATACTGGTTTTCCCAGGCCTGTAATTTAGCAAAGCACGAACCAGTTAATTATGATGAACAATCTGTCTGAAAATGTGAGCATACTAAGAAATTTTTAAAACTGAGTACTGCAAGAGAATATATCAAAACTTGGGCTACAATCTGGAAAATTGAGTATGGTCAGATCAACAGATTAAAAGGGAGGGCTTTTAATTTAGTTCCTTAATCAAAGCTAAAAAATACCCTGTGAGGAAGAGATAACAGAAATGTCCTCTAGAAATTTCCATAGGAGTTCGTAAAGGTATAAATGTGTAGTGAGTGGAGTAGAATTTGGAATGCTGAAAAGCAAATCGTCAAAATCTAGTTCTTGAAAATACTCATCTTGAATGAATTGTAAGGGCATTTAACAGTTTTTACCCACTTGCATTCTACTTTAGTTTCAGCTAAGAAAAGGAGTATCGATAATACAAAAATGAGCCATGGCAGGGCAAACCCTAAATATAAATCTACTTAACTTTAGCCAAGTCTGGGTCTGAACATTAAAATCCTATAATTTGAGGGGGGAAAAAAGCTTTCCTGAGCACTTTAAATGATCAAACCGAGAGGGAGAGTCATTAGTGATGGATGTTAGCCAAACTATCAAACTACAGCAATGCAACTTGGTTATTGATGGTTTCAGTTTATTGTAATCATATGAGAAAAAAACCCCAACAACTGTTACATAATCTATTCCAGACTACTTTAAAAATCATTCTAAAATGTCACATGGTCTGGAATTTCCCAAAGGGACTGCAAGGATCCCTCGGGTTATCAAGAGCTATGTTTAGCCAAGGTAGTCTCTCTCAGTATTGGAGCATTTATGCTTTTCACAATGTCTATGCTTTTAAAATTAGTAAAAATTGCTTATGATAGTTAATAAAAACAATCCATCATCTGCTAAGTGAGTCATTCAAAGAGCCATTCATTGAGTTATTTGTTCGTTTCCTACCTATGCTAACCAATTGTGGGTCACATAAGAGGAAAATGGTGGAATGTTTGCTCTTGAGAAGTGGAATATGGCTTTCCAGAAGCTTAAGAACCGCTGTCTGAAGTACACACAAATAGAAAATACTACTAGAAAGTAGGTATAATTAGTGTAACAGGGGCGGAATGTATCATGAAGTCAGGATTAAGAAAATGCATGGTACAGCAGAAAAATCTACAGGTCAAAAGATCAGTGCTCTGTCATTCCCTAGTTTTGTAATCTTGGGCAAATTAGACAAGCTCTATTGACCTCTGATTATTGCCTGGAAAATGGGGGAGCTGGACTAGATATGGAATTTTTAACCTTTTTTTTTTTTGTATCATGGACCCTATGGACTCCACAGTATAATGTTTTTAAATGTATAAAATAATGCAATAAATGTGACAAAACACATAAGATCGAAAAGGAACCCAAATATATTAAAATACAGTTATCAAAATTAAACAACAACAATTAAATTCATGGGTCCCAGGTTAAGAATTCCTGGGCTTTAAAAATTTTAAGGTTCCTTTTAGCCAGGCACCCTCAGGGTCTTCCCCTCCTAGTTTGATTTTTTTTTTTTGAGTTTTGATTAAAGGGGCCATCCTTTGATTAACTTCTTAAAGAGGCCCACTGACTGAATGGATGTTACCTCACTCAAAGTGATAACCTGAAAAGACCTTAGCCAGAAAGGCCAGGGTCTCCCAATGCATCCTGGGCTATCTCCCATCATTCTGATGAGTAGGCACTGGACCCAGATGGCTTTGGAGGAGAAAGTGAGACTGGTAACCTTGCACAGTCCTCCCTCCGTCAAATCAAAGTCAACTGCAAGTCATGTCATCATTTCCCTGATGTCATGGTCCTTTTCCAGAACGGACAAAAACAACAACAACAAAATCTTTTCATTTACGTTACTGTAGTCAGTATAAATTTTCTTGACTCTGCTTACTTCACTTTTCATCAATATATATAATTCTATGATATTCACATCATCATATCTGTTATTTTCTTACATCACGGTAATATTCCATTCCATTCACATTACATAATTGGTTTAATCAGTCCCTAAACAATGGCCACCTATTTTGCTTCCAGATCTTTGCTACCACAAAAAGTGCTGCTATAAAAAGTTTTGATGTTTATGGAGACTTTTTTTTTTAATCATTGACCACTGTGGGTCTGGTAATAAAATCACGGGTCAAAAGGTATGGATCACTTCTCACGATGACAAATTCCTTTCAAATGGTTATATTGATTCACAGCTATACCAGCAGTGTACTAGTGTTCCATAACCCCTGCAACACTTTTTTTCATCATTCATTGTTTTTGCCAGTTTGCTAGGTGTGAAGTAAAACTGCAGGGTTGTTTTGATTTACATCCCTTACTTTCCTTCTCATCTCCTCTTTGTTTCCTACCCTTTATTTGAGAGTTTGTTTTGTTTCTAATCGTTCCCTTTATCTATCCTTACTTTTATTCTTCCCCTTTCCCTTAGCCACCTTTCCTCCTCTTTCTCCACTGGGTTAAATATACTTCTGGACTCAGTTGTGTACCAACGTATATTCTACCCTCCTTCCAGCAGTTCAGATGACAGTGAGGTTCAGTCATTGCCTACTCCTTGCCCCACCTCATCCCCTTCTCCTTGTTGTAGATTTTTACTTCTGCAACCCAATTGGGTGAAATAATTAGGTGAAATAATTTTCTTCAATCTTCCCCTCGCTCTTCACTCCACCCCACTTCCTTTCCTCCTTTTTCCATTCCTCTTTTAAGATTATCCAAGTATAATAGGACCATTCCTAGACAATTTAATACTTTTTCTGGGACCCTTGAGGATGACAGAATTCTTCAGGGAGAATTCTCTCCTCATATAAGAACGTAAACAGTTTATTTTTGTTTGGTATCTTTAAGATTGCTCAATTATATTTACCTTTTTATGTTTCTCTTGAATTTGGTGTTTCTATGCAATTTTGGTCTTTTTACCAGGAATTCTTAGATGTCCTCTTTATCACTAAAAATCCATTTTTTCCTCTTGTAGGATTATATTCTCTGTTGCCTAAGTTATTCTTGGCTATAATCCCAGATAAATATCATTTTCTAAGCTCTCTGCTCCTTTATGATGGTGGCTACTAAATCTTGTATTATCCTGCCTGTGGCTCCTTTGTATTTGAATACTTTCTTTGTGGCTGCTTGGAGTATTTTTTCCTCTGACCTAGGAACTCTGGATTTGGGGCTATTATATTCTTGGGAGTTTTCATTTTGTAGGTTCTTGCAGGAGGTGACTAGTTGGTTCTTTCTATTGCTACTTTGTGGTTCTAAGAGATCTGGGCAGGGTTTTTTTTTTTTTTGGGTTTCAGTTTCTTAAAATATGTCTAGGCTCTTGTGTCCCCCACCATGGCTTTCAGATAGTTCAATGATTGTTATATTATCTCTCTCTGATGTGTTTTACAGATCATTGATTTTTGCTATATCTTGTATTTCCCTCTATTTTTAGTCTTTTGACTTGTTTTAGTATTTCTTGATATCTCGCAGAGTCATTAGCTTCTATTTGGTTAATTCTAATTTTTAGGAAGTTATTTTCTTCGCTAACATTTTGTACCTTTTAATCAAGTTGTTGAATCTCTTACTACATCTTTCTTCCATTTCTTTTCCAATTCTTTACTCTATTGCTCTCATTTGTTTTTTAAAAGCACTTTTCATTCTTTAAACAAACCAAAAAACTCAACCTCTTCTAGGAATTCTTTTTGAGCTTATGCCCAAACTGTGTTTTTCTTTGAGGCTTTGCTTGTAGATATTTTATAGTCTTTTTCTTCTAAGTTTGGGTCGAGCTACCCTGTCACCATAACATCTCTTTAAGGTGAGATTCTGTTTTTATTTGCTTGTTCTTCCGGCCTGTTTTTTGATTTTGAACTTTTTGCTCTACACACTTCTAGAAGGATTATCTGAAATATGGTTTTGTCTTCTTAGATCCTTCTGCTGCTTTCTGGGAATACTGAACATTGTTATTTCAAGATCTCAAGGACAGCTCAGGCTGGGGACAGACAAAGTGATACAATCCATGGAGAAGTATACTCACTACTCTCTTGTTCTAAGCTCTGCAAGTTTCTAACCTAAGCTTGTGTCAGAGAAAGGTACCTGTTGTCTTGTCCCTGGTTGGACATTCTAGTAGAATGGTGCTGGACCCGCCACTATCAGACAGCTATGAAGCTCTGCAGCTTCAAAGAGAATGAATTGAACCTTCCCTTTGGTCTGGGATTCCAGTCCTGGTTATTATACTTTAGGTTTATTGTACTTTAGGTTTCAGCCTGAGCTGAAAGCTAGAACTAAGTTCCTGCTCTGCTCCTGAGGTCAGAGCCACACAGGTACTGTTTCCTTTTGAACTTGTTCCTTACTCAGTACAAAGTTAGGGCCCACGACTAAGACCACTTACTCCTCTCTGCCACCCTTCGTCACAAGTCCCTTCTTAGTTTCCCTGGATTTGTGACTTAGAACTGGGTAATGAGCAACAGGGCTGCCAGGTGGCACTTGTTTTCTAACCTTGTACTAGGTCAGGGCCCCTCTGGTACCCTTCCTGCCCCAACACACAATCTGGGGCTTCTTTCAGTCTCTGGGTATTAAAATGCTCTATTTAGCTGTTCTTGCCTAGACCTCTACCCTAATGTCCACGGATCATCTTTGTCTCTCTTTGCTGACCTGGCCTAGAAAGTGACTCATGGTTATTTTTTCTTAAATTTCCCAATGAGGATTCAGTCTGGTGCATTTTCTTACTAAAGTATGGCAGGGAGGACACTTTGTGTTTCTGTTATTTTGCCATCTTGACTCCCAAAAATCTATTTTAAAAACTAATTTTTGGAACTTATTTTATTATAGTATAGAATATAATACTTAAGATAGAAGTGTGTTATAGATTTCATATGCATAAATGTGAGTTAGGAAGTATACGTTATATAAGTAAACAACAATGGCTTAACTCCTAAAGGAGATTTGAGCAGATGCAGTTAAATGAATAAAGTACTGGTTTAGGAAAGGGTATCACATATAAAATAAATTTTATTGATAGCTTTTATTTTTACATTACCTAGATTTCCTAATATATTCTTCCCCTTCCCAGAGAGCTATTCTTTATAAAGAATAAAAAAGGTAAGAAAAACAGTTCAGCAAAACAAACCTATACATTGAAAAAATTTGACATGGTCTGTAGTGTACCACACCCATAATCTCACACCTCTGCAAAAGGCAATAGGAAAGAGCCTTCTTATATCTCTTTATTTTAGGCCAAACAACTTTCAATATAATTCCACGACATTAATTTTTTTTGGTGGTTGTTCTTTCCATTTATATTCTTGTAATAACTGTGTACACTGCTTTCCTGGCTCTGGTTACTTCACTTTGAATCAGTTCATGTAAGTTTTAACAGGTTTCTCTGAATTTATTGGGTTCCTTGTTCTTTAGAGTGCAATAATACTCGATTGCATTCACATTTCATAACTTGTCTAGCCATTGCCTAATCACTGGGCGTCTACTTAGTTTCCAATTCCTGGTTACTACAAAAAGTGCTTCTCTACATATTTTGGTGTAGATGAGGCCTTTCTTTTTATCACTGACCTCTATGGGGTATATGCCAGGTAGTGGAAAATCTCTGTGGCAAAGGGTGCAGACATTTTAGTCACTTTGTTCTCATGATTCCACACTGCGTTCTAAAGTGGATCAATTCATAGCTCCACCAATACTGCATTACTGTGTTTGTGTTTTTCATACTCCCTCCAACACTGGGCCTCCCTACTTTTGTCATCTTTGCCAATTTGCTAGATATGAGACAGGAACAATTTGAGGAAAGGTTGAAGTAGCTCACTGGGAAGCAAGATGGTACAGTGCATGATAAGCTAACCTTAATAGTCAGAATGACCCTGGATCAGGGCCAACCTCTGACAGAAAATAGACATAAGCCTACTCATATCACTTAACTTCTCAGTAATCTGGGCAGCTAGGATTCTAAGCTGCACAGAAGGTGCTGACAGAGTTTCTTTCCTCACTTTGGAGTTCCCTATACCAATAAAATCACAGTTCTAGCACCTATCCTTCTCCATAAATTAACCCAACCTTTTATCTCAGTCCTCAATAATTTAGCTATAATATTTAACAAAAGGATATAGTTCATTTAACTTGCCTATATAAAGGCTCAAACTGTTCCTTAATTGTAAAGTCAGAAGACTATCTTCAGGCAAAAGCTTTTTACACAGTTGAAAATGCTGACACAGAGCTCCCACAACTAAAAGACAAAAATCCATGCGAGTAAATTCAGTTCTTTGATCTCAATGCGATTGTGGCCAAGGATGTTTCAGTTTTCTAACAGAATATCCATCTTTCCTCTGAACATAATGGCCATCTTTTGGGCTTGAAGAGAGGCAAAGGAGGCAGTACTCCTAGGAAGTCTACACTCAAATAATCCTTCATATAAGCAGGAAAAGGAAGCATGGGAGAGCTGTGCAGTCCCCTTTCTTAGCTCTCTGACAGAGAGCTCACTCATTCACTGCACGGTCACATTCAGATGTGCCTTCAGATAAGCTCCAACTGTAAATGTCAGCTTTTTTATTCACTCATTCCTCCTTTGTTTCCATTTCTCTGATTTCCATTACTTATCTCTGCCTATTTTTCCCCCTACTATACAGAGCCAGTTACAGTCTTCATTGGAACGACTACAATTTATTGGACAGTATCTACCAGAGAGGTTCGGGCAGACAAAAGGGGACAGACAGATCAACATCATGGCATCAGCAGGTCTACAGCTTCTTGCTTTTATTCTAGCCTTATCAGGCATTTGCGGCATAATCACAGCCACGCTATTGCCAAACTGGAAGGTAAATGCAAACGTGGGCTCGAATATCATAACAGCTATTATTCAACTTCAAGGGCTGTGGATGGACTGCACATGGTATAGCACCGGGATGTTCAGCTGCACAATGAAACACTCAATCCTAGCCCTCCCTGTCTATGTGCAAACTGCACGGACCACCATGGTACTGGCTTGCATTCTCTCAGGTGTGGGGATTTGCATTTCCACAGTGGGCATGAAATGTACACGGTTAGGAGGGGACAGACAGACCAAAAGCCGTACTACTTTTGCTGGAGGAGTATGTTTTATTCTCTCGGGTATATCTGGTTTAATACCCACATCTTGGTACATGAAGGAGATCATTTCAAATTTCTGGGACCCAACAATCCCAGAGCACAATAAACATGAACCTGGAGGAGCTATCTACCTTGGATTTATTTCAACAACACTACTACTTGTTGCAGGCGTGATTTTCTGCACTTCCTGTTTAAAAAGGCATCAAGAAGCTAGGCACTATCCTCCCAAGCAGCAGGGAGTCTTCACTACTCAGCTAGAGAACAATGCAGGCTATAACCTGAAAGATTATGTATAAATAATTGTGTACTATATATGGTGAATGAAATGCCTTAAATGGTTATTTTTTTATCTTAGATTAAAAACAAATCGTAATCATATTTAACTGTCTTCATTAGATGCTATAGTATATTACTATTAACAAGGTATTTTGTATTATAGGATTTTTTTTAACTGCTGGTTACCTTCACATTTAATACTCAAGGTTTATTTGAAAAAGAATTATAAGGCAATTCATGGATAATTAATGTTATAGCTTATTTGTTGAAGCATTAGTTTAAAGTCAATTAACGATGTTCCAAAATGTGTGTTTTTGATGTTTCATTTTGAGTATTCGGTAGGACTAAAATTCAGACTAAAGCTCTGTGTCCTGCTTTTAACCAGAAGTAACATCTGTTTTTGCTTTCCAATTCTCTAACACCATGGTAACTTGTTTTTTGTTTTTTAAGCCACAATATATAATTGCTTGTCAGGACCTGAAGAGCTGTCACTGCCATTCAGATATTGCCAAAAATGTCCCACCAAGCCCCCCACCTGCTGTTTAGTATCTCTGGCCCTCTTTCTCTTTTGCATTTCAAAGGAAATGTTTACATAAGTTTCCAACTGTTGCTAATCTTTCAGCCAAACAGTTCAGGCTAGATCTAAGAGGGAGCAAACTGGTAAATGTCATCAGGAGAAAGAAAATACTTAGGACCTTTAATCTACTGAATATAAGCTATATAACGATAATACATGGGGAAAATAACACGATGTCCTTCCTATCTCCATCATCTATCCAGGGGTGAGCTCTCTGGGAAGTATTCCTTCATTTACTTCCAATCATTTAGATTTTCTACCTCCATTTAATTGTAGATAAACTGTCATATATGTAGGTAACAAATGTTTATTTTCAAATTCTTTGCCCCTTTATTGCCTGGCCTGATTTAAGCAGACAAGACCACTATGTTCTTTTAAATAAATTACCTCCAATAAAATAACTAAAATGAAGGTGTTTTGAATAAAGGAAAGCTATAAATTATATAACTATTTTGTTTTGGTCCAAATCTGTAATGGTATAGGCAACCTGATAAGACTCCCCCTATCAAAGCAGATTACCAGCTGTTTTGCAACTTATAAAAATCTCTCTAAGGTTGGCATGAAGGCACTGAGAGGTTAAGTGACTTACCTAGGGTTATATTGCCAGAATGTATGTGTCAGAGGCTGGCCTTGACCCTTGGTCTGTCTATCTCTACAACACTTTTGTCTCTTACAAATTTAAGGTTACCAAACATCAAACTCTAATCTGGGAAGAGAAAAAAAATCTGATTTGCATATGTCTATTTAGGTAGAAAGGAAACTTAGGACAATCTTGATTTGGGAGGATCCAATAAAGTTGACATATTTAAGTCAATTTTATAGTCGAGTAATATAATTTTCCAATTATTTCAAAGTGCCACAGAAATATTTATTGTTACTTATTAATGTATATTTATTAGTTTATAACATAAGATGATGAATTACAAATACAGTAATGACATTGGAAATAGTAACTTTTATATGTTGCTAATAAAAAACAGGATTTTTGTTTGTCATCTAGGGGAAAAACTAATTTTCAAAACTATTTTGCTGTTCATATTAATGGCTATCATCATCAGCATTATAGTGAAATTTTAAAGGAAGTAACTAAAGTAAAGAAGAATTATTTCATAAGAAAATCACAGATGGTCCTATAGCTGTTCAAAATGTTTTTAGTTTAATTGTTCATGGTCATCATTTTCTAAATGAACAAATGAATCTAAAAAAATGCTGTCTGACAAAAAACTTTAAAACGATACTTTACTTTTTAACTGGAGTAATTTTGCTTTGATGTCTACGATGTTCTCTTTGCTTAAATGTGGTTGGGTTTACATTGCTTACATATGGTTGGGATCAGTTCTCAAATGCACTAAAAGAAAGGAAAAAATGTTTTATATAATCAATCAAATTAGGCCTGGAATATTCTTTACTCTTGATTTTAACAGATTTTCATATTTAGATATGGGCAAGTCTAATGTTTTAGGAATTCACTCAACCAAGCAAGTATTTATTAAGAATTTATTCTGCGCATTTATTCAGCACTTTGCTAAGTTCTGGCATTACAAAGAAAAATTAAAAAGTGCTCCTGCTCTCAAGGAGCTTTCATTCTAAGTTGGAAGACAAATAAATAGATAAATGTAAGATACAAGGTAAATAGAAAGACATTAGCACCTTGGGGAACAAACATACTAACGATGAAACACTGTCAAGTCCAAACTCAAACTAAGACAAGAACTAAAAATCTGTAAAGCTCTGTCCTGTACCTGCTCTTGGTTGGAGGAAGGACATAATGACTCAGACTGATGCAAAATACCAACCTAGGAAGAGCTGAATTCTCTCTTTAATATGCACATAAGTACAAAGGAAATTTAGGAGAACACCTTCATTCAGAAGTACTTGCTTGTTTTGATCTATTTAAATTAACTGTTACAATTTCTGGAACAGACTTCGAGTTTTATTCTTTCCTATGGATAGAGATATTTGTCTTTTAGCTTTAAAGGTTTTCCTTACAGCTTCTGCTGGGTTGTGGACAGCGTGAAGGCATGAGTAAAACAAGATGATACTGATCACAAATTAAGTAGTAAAGGGGCAGCTGGGTGGTACAATGGATAGAGCACAGGCCCTGGGGTCAGGAGGACCTGAGTTCAAATGCAGCCTCAGACACTTAACACTAGCTGTGCGATCCTGTGCAAGTCACTTAACCCAGAGTGCCTTTCCACCCCCACCCCCCAAAAAAAGTTAAGTAGTAAAGTAAGCAGAGAAGGTATTAATATTAACACAAAACTGAAAACAGAATAAACCAAAACAGATAACTACTTCAAATCAATATGATCTTACTATCATTACAAAGAGTGAAACACTATCCATTGCAAGTATGTATTTCTTTATTTTTACAGGGAACTAAAAGTTTGGTTTTACAGAACACTCTTGGTACACAGGCTCACAGATTTATAGCTGGACAAGGGATCTTAAGAGTTCAATCTAAGAAATAAGACTATTGCTCCGGGTGAATGGAAACATGCTAACTTACAACAGTGAGAAGACAAAATTCCTCGGTTCTTTTTTGCTTCCATTTTTGTTTGCCTTTGGATTGGAAAGCAGAGTAATGATAGCTAATAGGGAACTGATACCCAATATGAATAAGGTGATCAGAAGAGATCACTCAGTTGCCCTAAATAGAGGCACCTGGCCACGAGGAATTATATCTTCAGGAACTGAAAGAATAGGCAGATGTGATTGCCACTGACGATATCTGAAGGCGGTGGAGAATGAGATAGATATATATATATACACATATCTATCTATCTATCTATCTATCTATACACACATACACATACATATATATATACACACATGTGTATGTATGTATGTGTACATATGTATGTATGTGTGTATATGTATGTAAGTATGTTATGTATGTATACACACACACACACAAAGACTGGAGATGGGCAAATGCTATCTCAATTTTAAAAAGGGAAGAGAGGAGAAATCTGCAAACAGTAAGCTTGAATTTGATTCCTGGCAAAATCCTAGAATATTATTGTTTAAAAAAAGATGAATAGTGAACACGAAAGCAATGATTACAAAAAGCAGCACTGTTTCATTAAGAACAGGTCTAGTCAAACTAGTCAAACAGTGTCACTAAACTGGTAGATCAAGGAAATATCGTAGATAGTTTATCTAAATTTTAATAAACCATTTGATAGTCTCTTATGCTATTCTGGTAGAAAAGACGTACAAATGCAGGCTAGATGATAGTATAATTAGATGGATTCAAAACCAGGCAAATGACTGGAGGTAAAAATAGTCATTAACAGTTAGATTTCAACTTGAAAAGAGGTCTCCGTGGAGTGCTTGGCATTGTGATGGTTTTCATTTTTAACAATGACTTGAATAAGCTTGAATAAGAGCATAGATGGCACACTCATCAAATTTATATACTGCGAGTTAACCCTCTGGATGCCAGTATCAAAATCTAATAAAGATCTGGACAGGCTAGAACACTGGGCTGAAAGTAACAAGATGAAATTTAGTGTGGACAAATATCAAGTTTTACACTTGTGTTCAGAGCAAATGACTTTACAAGTACAAGATGAGTTACGCTTAGACAGTAGTGTGCCTGGAAAAAAACTAAGGATTTTAGTGGACAACAGGCTCGATGAGTCAACAACATAAAAGGGCACCAAAAACACGTAATGTAATCTTGGACTGCATTTAGTACTGCTGTTGCTGTTCAGTTGTTTTCAGTCTTGTTCTACTCTTTGTGAACCCATGTGGAGTGTTCTTGGCAAAGCTACTCGAAAGGTTTGTCATTTCCCTCTCCAGCTCATTTTACATATGGGGAAACTGAAGCAAATGAGGGTAAGTGACTTGCCCAGGGTCAAACAGCTAGTAAGTGTCTGAGGCCACATCAGAACTCACGACGATGAATCTTCCTGACTCTAGGCCCAGCACTCTACCCACTGTGCCACCCAGGTGTCCACCTTACAGTAGTATAGTATCCAGAAATAAGGAAGTAAGAGTCCCATTATTCTCTGTCATGGTCAAAAGACATGTCAGGTACTGTGTTCATTTCAGGGTATCATAGTTAAGGATGAGTACTTATAAGCTAAAGAGCATTTATAGGAAGGCAACCAGGAAGGTGAAGAGCTTTGAGCCCATGTCAAATGAAAATCCTGAGAACAATGTAATAGCTACATTTAATTATTTCAAGGGACATTATATAGAATAGGGAATAAGCTTTTTCTCTTCGGCCCCAGAAAGAAGTACTATGAACATTGGATGGAGTTTGTACAGAGGTAATTTTAGGCTCAATGTTAGGAACAAACTTAGGACCTTTCAAAAGTGCAATGAGCAGGAGGTAATAGGTTGTGCCTTGTCGAAGTCTTCTGACACAGGTGGATGGCCACTTGCTGGGTATGTTGCAGTGGTACTTTTTTGGGTACTGTTGACTAAGTGTATCCTAAGATCCCTTCCAACTCTAAAATTCTGTGATTCCTAATTTTAAAACATTCAGGAGTTATTAAAGCTGCTTCACCCACTAAAATATTTTACATAAGCAAAAATTAAAATGTAATCTTTTAAATTATCCATAAGCACTCTCAACAGATTGCTTAAATGAAGAGTACTAATTTGTTCTGTAATTATGTTCAATTAAGGATCTGTATTAATATTTTACAGAAAACAAAAAGAGAAAGGATAACTTAATAAGTAACTACAGGAATCTTAACCATAAGAAAATGGTAAAAAAAGGTTTTCAAATAAGATTGATGCTATTTAAGATATGAACATTTTATATTTGTCAAAACTTTAAAATGTTATGCTAAAAACAAATTTAATATTCTGAATAGGTAAACTACGACTTAGATAACAAACTTTACAGGCTCCTCCACTATCTATACTTCAATTTTATCATTAAACAGCACTCTACATACATATGTACAAATCTCTTAAGGAACTTAAAATCTTGATGAGTAGAAAAGATATTCATATACAAATAAAATGTTTAAACAGTAATACAAGGCAGAATATGGCTGTAGAAGTGTTTGTAACAGAGGAAAGCAATTACCAAATGAGAGACATGTAATATATAACTACAGGTAAAAACATGCATTTTAAATCAATTAAACTGAAGAAGTCTTTTTTAAGTACTATTATGTAGCATTTCAGCACAATGCCTGGCAAAAATCAGGGACCTAATAGATGCTTACCGACTACGTATGAGGCACTTAATTTATGATGAAATAATGAAATAGCCATCGATGTGGTTAAAAAAAAAACACAGAACTGCTTCCCAAAAGATAATTTTAAAGATTACAATCTATCTCTGAGGATATGAAATGCTAAATTAACTATGGGACTGATAAAATTTAATTCAGTGACAAGTTTGACATCTACTGAACACCAAAAATTCTGAACAAGATAAACAAAATCCAAACACTGAAGTGTTTTATTTTGACACCTATCCTAAGGAATTCTTTGCCAGATTTAGATATTAACATAGACTTTGGCTAATATGATTTACTGTAACAAGACCAACTAATTGTGTGTTCTATTGAAAATAGCCTACAATTAACAATATGCCTCATCTGAATAAAACTACAACTTAGTACACAGTACTGGTAGCTTCCTCTGATGACGATGACCACGTTTTCCCCCTAAAATGAATATTCCTCTCCTACAGTTATAAAAGTATCAACATTAAGTAGAAAGAGCACTGAACTTGAACACAAAGGATGTGGGGCCGAGTCTTGGCTCTGCCATATTTTAGCTGCACGACCTTGGGAAAGTGACTTAACCTAAATCTAATTTTCTTATAGAATGAAATGGATAATGATTGTTCTGTCCATCCCTCACTGAAGTAGTATGGTCTAGTCAGTGAACACAGACTCAGCTTCAAAGTGGGGAAGATCTAGGCTCAACTCTCACAAATGACATAGACTGGCTATTGAACCCTGGGCAGGTTATAACCTCTCAGTGCTCAAGGCAGTTCTTTCAGACTAAGTTGCAGGAAAGTGATTACCTGCACTATCCCTAATGAAATCACACATCTAGTCCTTATCCTAACGCACACTGTAAAGAGTGCAAATAAGCAGTTATTAAGCGAAATGTAAGGCTTAATTCTAAAAAGTGCTTTGTAAACGATAAATAATAAATGTAAAATATAAATAAATGTCAGCTATTATTGTTATAATCATTAGTTACAGCAGAGATGTCTGTGGCCCAGGGAACTCCTGAGGAGGCCCACACCAGATTAAAATGTAATTGGGAAATGTTTAAGAAAATAAATAAAAATATAATGCAATGGAGACAGTGTTATTTTGTGGTTTTCTAAATCAGCATGTGGCCCTCAGGGATCTATTTCTACTTTAGAGTTCAACAATACTGAGCTACAGCTTCTAAATAGACCACAAATAATAACTAAATACACTGGGGCCAATTATCAATCTAATCTAATATTCTGACTGAACCTGTGTATTTGGGGAATTCCTCTAATGATGCAGTTCACAAACCACCTCTTCTCATTCTTCTGATCCAGATCCTTTCATAACACCTATGCAGACCACCTAGCGAATGTGCTGGAGGCCTTCCTCTATTTGATGACTTTGGGAGTACGAAGGCAGCACTTAGACTGTCTTTTAGTCTCCGGGACACCCAGGTGGTCCTATGTAGACACTCTGATCCTGCCTCATTTATAGTTTCAAATTACTATGGATAGTTATACTGCCTATAAGGCATCAAGTAGGAGTGACAAATAACCTGGAATCACCCAGGAATGTGAAAAATGAGAATGAAGAAAGATTCGTGACATGCAGTGGCAGCCAGAAATAGCAACTTTGCTAGACTTTGTATTTCAGAGCTCTAAGTGTGAATGAGACATTTCTGGGTCTTTCATATTAAATGTCTTAGAGCAGCTCACCATGCAGTGAACAAGCCATTTGGTCCTCACGGACACAAGTAATTTATTTCTTTTGCTGAGAAATGTTGTGTCTATAACTCAGCACTTTCAAATCTATAAATACCAGCATTTAAAACCTAAAAGCTAACATCCAACTACACACAACTTATTCTCAAAATGAGATCTCTTAAATAACGAAACAAGTTGCTTTGTTGAAATTAATTATCTACTTAACAAAACTTTACTTGGAAGACTAACCAAAAAAAATGAACAAGACATATTTTTGTTTGAGATCTATTTTGCTGAGGAAAAACATATCTCAGTCACGAAAAGGATCAAGTGGAAGTCTTATATATGTTATGTTTCTTATTTTTTAAAAAGAAAATAAAATTGAAGGGACTGGTCTGCTTGTGTAAGTTAGGTTCTAGAGTCAGATTTCCTGAGCTGAACTCTCTTTGCTAACAATAACTGCAATTAAAAACTTACCTCTGGTTTGGGTACAAAAGCTCGACCTGGAATCGTAAAGGAATGCTGAACTTTGCAGAGATACTGGGCCATTATGGAAAGTCGACTTCGTTGTTTACTTCCTGTATTGGCAGTCAGTCTCTATGAAAAAAAAAAGGGACTGCCATGTTAGTACCAAATTAAATCAATCAGACAAAATAGAATAAAAGCTTGATTATTTATGTATACTTGGTGGAAAGTTGGTGGCCAATTTGAAAAAACTAAGTCACTGCTTATAATAGCTAGCATTTATATGGTGCTTTAAAGTTTGAAAATCACTTTACAAATAGGATCTCATTTCCCCTCATAACCACCCTGGGAGATAGTGGTGTTATGATCTACATTTTACATGAGGAAACCAAAGTAGAAGAGGTTGTGATTTGATCAGAATCACATAGCTAGTGTGTGTCTGGAACTGGATTTGAACTCAGCTCTGTCTTTCTGACTCCTAGATGTCTAAATGCTTGATGAAGTGATTACACTACTTCTGATAGCAATGACTTACCTTCTCCTACTAATACAATCTCTCCCTTGGCTTCTGTCAAACTAATCTTGCTTGGCTCTCCTCCTACTTACCTGGTCATTCTTTCTTAGGCTCCTTTGCTATATTCTTATCCACCTCATAACCACTAACTGAGGCTCTGTCCGAGACCATTTCCTTTCCTTTTCTGTGTTCCCATGATATCTAAGCTATGGACACAGTTAATTCCATATAGGTTAATTTTTCCCTGAACTACTACTATAGTCACTAAGCTGCTTTTTCAACAATCTGGCTAGCAGCTGTTGTAGGAGTGAAAGACCAACACAAGCCCAACAACAAGAGCTGCCAGCACAGGTTCTTTTGATCTGCTTTACTAAGGAAAGCAACATTAAGGCGTTAACAAGCTTACTTTAATTCAGCATACAAGTATCTCTCATTTAGTTCAGGGGAAAATGCCAGCACCCTGAACTTCAGAACAAATACAAACAAAGTACAAACATCGACAGACAGACCTTGTCTGATTCAAATCCCAATACATAGTTACCAGAGTTTAACAAAGTCCCAATATCTGGGTTACGAGCTGGAGGGCTCTTAGCTACAGCTGCCCAGAGTCTCTGCATCAGGGTGCCACCAAGAGTGAGAGCCTTGAGAAAATAGCTCTGTCTTCTCTTCTTATAGCATTTCAGATGTCATCAAACGTCATCTGAATGACCAGAACTTAGGCTGCTATGATTGGCTCTTGAGTTAGGACCTCCCCTTAGTACCCTGGGAGCTTCACACCCACATAGGCTTAGCATCTAATAGGGGTTTGGGCCTGGGGCTTAGCACCAGACTCAATGAAATACACTGAACTAATCAAAGGAAACAAAAGCCAAACTCTTCAAGGGCACTTGGCTGAACTGAGTGCTAAGAGCCCATTTTGCTTACCAACACAGCTGCTTGTCCGACCATCTCTCTAATACATCCTCCATACCATTGCCAAATTGATAACCCTAAAACTCATCCTTCTACTTAAAAATCCCTAATGACTTCCTGTTGCCTCTAGAATAAAATATAAAAGCCTTGGTGTAGCACTTCCACAATCTGGCCCACACCCATCAATGCTGTTTTCGCTGAAACTATTTCCCTAATGAACTCTGTTGCATTCAAACTGGCCTTCTCACTGTATGCCACATGCCACATCACATCTCTCACCTTTGTGTCTCTGTAGAAATGGCCCCCCATGCTTGGAGTGTCTTGTCTCCACCTCACCTCTGCCTCCTGGAATCCTCGAGCTCCCTTTAAGATATCTCCAACCTACACTGCATGAGAGCCTTCCTAATCATGCCCCGTTGTCAATGTTCTTTCCTTCGTGAAATGTATACTCCTGCCTATCACAGTGCCTTACCTATTCTTTAATAAATATTTGTTGGTGGCGTTTACATGCCTTTCCAGACATTTTTTTTTTTGGAGGGGTGAAGGCAGGACAGTTGGGATTAAGTGACTTGCCCAAGGTTACGTAGCTAGTAAGTGTGTCAAGTGTCCGCTGGATTTGAACTCAGGTCCTCCTGACTCCAGGGCTGGTGCTCTACTCACTGTGCCACCTAGCTTCCCCCAGACATTTTATTTTAATCCCATATACTTCAGCCATCTACATTCTTCCCCAAATTTGACATTATACCTACGCCTGGAATGCATTCCCTGATGCTTAATTTATAACTGACCAAAAATAATACTACCATAATAAAAAACAATACCCCCACTATAATAGAAAACCAAGAAAAGTAGAAGCACCAATGTAAAGAAAAATATGTTGAGAAAATAAAAGAATATTTTGTGTAAAGGATCAGAATAAGGAACCAACAGTTATACATACAGACATACACATAAACACACACATACAGATACACATACATATGTGTATGAACATATGTATATGTGCATGTCTATCCCTCTATAAATAAATACATAAATGTATTGTCATTGATTTTTTAAAGTGCTTGGTTTTAATACTGGTTTTATAGAATTCTCTTTTATAACAAATTAAGAAAAACATGTCTACCACAGACCCATGAAGCAGAAAAACACACATCAAAAATTCAAAAAGCACAATTAAAATGCGGGTTTTAGAATACTCTTACCATATGAAATTTAAAAACTCAATTAGCCAGAGATAAAGAGTATCAGGACTGCAAGGGACCTTGATAGTCACGTTAGCCCAAGCTAGATCTGAGGATTCTCCCCTGAAACACACTCAAATAAGCAGTTACCTACTAGAGGACCTTCAGCGATGAGGATCTCTCAAGGTAGTCCACTCCCCTTATGCACAATGCTTTTATTGTGTTTTTCCTTGTACTGAACCAAAAATCACCAACTTATAATTTCTCCCTACTATTCCAAGTTCTATTCTTTGGAGCTAAGGAAAATAAATTAATCCTTGTTTTTCATGATAGAGCTTAAAATACCTTAAGTACAATTATCTTTATGAACCCCCAGTCTTTTCTTCTTCAGGCTAAACACCCTTATTTCCTTTGAGAGATGCTCCTATGGCATACTGCCCAATCTCCTCACCATCTTGGCCACCTTCTTTCAAATGCTCTGCAACCTGCCAGAGCCCTTCCTAAAATGTGGTACCTGCAACTGAACACAATAAAACTCTATGTAAATTCTTACTAGGGGAGATTACAAGGACCACCATTTTCCATTATGAACTTTGTGGTTCTATTAATGTTGTTTAAGAACAATTTAGCTTTTCCTTTTTTGCTACCACATCACACTGGTAACTCAGCCTGAATTTAGAGTACACTAAAACAACCAAATCATTATTATATGAATTGTTGTTTAACTATGGCTCATAAATCCAGTACTTGTAAAGCTAATTTTTAAGATCTAAATTTAGGACTTTACACATATTTCTACTTAATTTCATTGCATTCAATATGGCCTATTACTCTAGCCTTTAGGATTATTTTGAATCCCAATTCTATTACAAAGTATGTTAGTTATCTATCCCAGTTGAATGTCATCTTCAAATCTCATAAGCATAAATTCATCTGAATCACTGGTGAAAATGATGAATGGAATGGGACTGAGGATAAAATTCTTTTTTAAAATAAATTTATTTGTTTATTTTTAGTTTGCAACATTCACTTCCATAATTTTTAAAATTTTCTCCACCTCTCTTCCTTCCTCCCTCCCCAAGATGGCATGCAATCCAATATAGGCTTTACATATACCTTCTTATTAAACATATTTTCACATTAGTCATGTTGTATAGAAGAACTAGAACGAATGGGAGGAAGCATGAGAAAGAAAAAACAAAGAAAAGAGAGCAAATAGTATGCTTTGGTCTACATTCAGACCACAATTCTTTCTCTGGATGTCGATGGCATTTTCCATCATGAGTCTTTTGGAGGTGTTTTAGGGCCTTGCATTGCTGAGAAGAGCTAAATCTATCAAAGTCAGTTATCGCATATGGCTGACTGTTACTGTGTACAATGTTCTCCTGGTTCTGCTCACTTTACTCAGCAACAGTTCGTATAAGTCTTTCCAGGTTTTTCTGAAGTCCACCTGTTCATCATTTCTTTTAGCACAATAGTATTCCATTCCATTCATATACCACAACTTGTTCAGCCATTCCCCAATTGATGGGCATCCCCTCAATTTCCAGTTCTTGGCCACCACAATAAGAGCTGCCTATAAGTATTTTTGAACATGTGGGTCCTTTTCCTATTTTTATGATCTCTTTGGGATACAGCTCTAGAAATGGTATTGCTGGGTCAAAGGGTATGTACAAGTTTATAGCTCTTTGGTCATAGCTCCAAAGTGCTCTCCAGAATGGTTGGATCACTTCACAACACCACTAATAATGAATTAGTGTTCCAATTTTCCCACTCTTCTCCAACATTTATCATTTTCCTGTTTTGTCATGTTAGCCAATCTGATAGGTGTGATGTGGTACCTCAGAGTTGTTCTGATTTGCATTTCTCTAATCAATAGTGATTTAGAGCATTTTTTCATATGCCTATAGATATCTTTAATTTCTTCCTCTGAAAACTGCCTGTTCATATCCTTTGACCATTTAGAGGATAAAATTCTTTAACAAAAAAATTAAAAATATATTCCTCAAAGAGATGGTTACATATTTTCCAAATAATATCTTGTCCTAGATATTTTTCTCATGAAATCCATATACTATTGTATATATGAAATATATTCCTCTGTTCATACCAGTCCAATATACATTCTCTAATATGTGAATGATAGTCTTCCTCTAGTGACCACAAAAGGCCTAAAGAGTTTAACTGTATCTTCTTAAACAAGTTAATCTAAAGACAAATTATTCCAGTTTAACAGAAAGAGGTAATATTTACTCCAATTCATTAGTGAAAGAAATGGAGACATAAGAGTAATAAAGTGCTTTGTACAAGACTTCATAGATTCAGTGTCAGATTCCTGTTCATAGGTCGCAGCTATTTCTGTGGTTAATAACTCATACAAAAACTCAAAGGCCTTCATCCATGGATAAATTATCATAACAAAAGGTCAGTACACCAAGCTATTTAATTTTAAGTACAAGAAACTTCTGACCCCTAAACTTTGAGTAGTATATCTAAGTATGCAAAAATAAGAAGTTAGAGAAATTAAAGACCAGACTATTTCTTCTCTTCAACAACCACAATCATTTTAACATGAATAAGATTTACCCTCGAAAAGCTGTAGCAGTTAGCCATCAGAGACAACGGATCTCATTCCTCACAAGTTGCCAAAGGCATCTAATAATTTTATAGTTACTCATCTATCTTCAAAACTCCTTAATGGACTGTAAAATCTGTGAAGACCAGGGCCACATTTTAACTGAATGTTACAGGTCACCTAGAACCCATCACAGTCTTCTGCTAAACTGAAAAATCATGGCTTTACTGGGAATTACATATGCCAGTTCTGGCTCCAGCTCAGCCACTACTCGTTATTTGGCCCCTGCTGCCTCACCTATAATATGAAGGGTGGAACATATTAACATCCCTTTCAGATATAAAATTCTCTGATCCTATTACATGATCTGTCACTGTTTGTGTAGATGTCTGCATGTCCTTTAGTAAGCATGTTTTCCAGTACTTCCTGCATTTTAATTCCATATTACAAAGAACAAAGAAATGCTCTATTTATCTTGTGTTGTAAGGGAACCAAAATGATTCTATACGTAAGTAATAAAACTAGTCACTAACATTTGCATACGGCTTATATAAAATTCTCAAATGACAGATGACTCTTGAATGAATGCTGAACTTCTCTAAAGCAGAAAATGTGCACCTACAGTATACGTGTTAGGTGTAAAATAAAGATTAGCTCCCCAACAATACTTAATCATACAGTTACATCTCAAATTGGGATTTTTAATTATTTGGACAGGAATTGGGACTGAAGTTTTCCTCTGTTCTATCTAGAAAGATGTGACTATAGAGAATAAGAATGAGCTCAGAGTAACCTCTAATTCAGGGCTTCTTAACCTGTGGTCCATAGATAGAGTTGAAGGGATCCATGAATTTGAATGGTAAAAAAAATTACATCTTTATTTTCACTAACCTTTGACCACTGGTTTCCTCTGTAATCTTATGTATTTTATGTACTTGTTAACATTATCTGAGAAGGGATCCATAAGCTTCACCAGACTGCCCAAGGGGTCAATGACACAAAATTAAGAACTCCTGATCTAAATAAATCTACCTGATCAAACAGATTAGAAATTTCCCCTATAAAAAATGATTAGAAGAAAAACACACTGATAAGGAAGCATGAAATCACTTGAACCTAAAGAAATATGGACTCATGAGTCTTGTCATTGGGGTTGTGCTCTCCCATAGTCTTATTTGTTATCAAAATAAAGCATTAAGTTCATGTTGAAAAAAAAAGGTGACTAAACAAACAGACTTCATAATAAAGGTCACAAGAGGCATGGACCTATGAGAACAAACTACTTTGATGGAGTATGGAGTATATGCAAATAATTGGCCAAATGTAAAGTATTTTTATTTATTATTAACACAGGTCCCAAAGGACCTCTAGTTACATTTCTGTTAGCTTTAGTTGAATAAGCAAAATAAACCTGTATTTCTTTAAAAAAAAAAAATCTTGTAAATTGGACTTTTCTAATACAATCATCACAGCTGTGTTACAATTAAAGCTCCTGTACTATGAGGCTTCATCCAATGGTACAAGAGAAAGAAGACTTGGGATGGAATCCTGCCTCTGCTATGTGCTGTCTGTATGATATAGTACGATTTATTTAACCTCTCTGGGTCTTAATTTCTTCATCTATAAAATTAGGAACTTGGATCTATGTTATCCTTGAGGTTCCTTCCAGCTCTAAATCCTATGATCCCAAGACTTCAAAAGCATAGTTTAAAAAACATCCAAAACTTCACAATCTTCATGAGTTGTTGTGACCAAAAAATGTCATTACTTGATGGCCAACCTTCTGCTGAGAAACTACTTTGAACTTAATTAGACTGAGCTTTAGCTAACAGACATAAAGTCTATCACTAGGCTCACACATAAAACCATTCCAGCGTAGGAAGATATGTCAGAATGTATGTGATGTGCTGGCACCAGCTACAAAAACCAAAGGTCATGATCATGCATCAAAATAGGAATTCCATAGAAGATAACATTTAGAGGGAAATGATAGTTTAGTAACTTCATGGGAAAAATTCACTATAAAATTTTTTTTAAAACTGCATGTGAATTTTCAGTTTAAAATGTACATATTGTTAAAACATGTTTTTAGGTTAGAAACCATGTTTTTTTCCCCATTGTGTGTCAAAACTATCTAAAATGTCCTACACAAAATCTAAAAATAATACCTACAAATGTAACATAGGAAAAAGTTTCATGAGGATCTTCTCATGTTGCTATAGAAGTGATAGTGTAATGAAAATATGCCAAAATTGAGGATAGTATTCACATCAATATGACAGCAATAAAGGATGAGTAACAGCAAAAAAACCAAGTCATAGTCATCATTATAAAGATGATTGCTATAACTATGTAAGCCACTGAAATCTTCTAATCATATTTTCCTTGTCTATAAAATAGATACAATAATTCCTTCAACTAGCTCACAAGAGAAGAAGGGTATATCTACATAATTTTCAATACTTTAAAAGATAAAGAGCTTACCCACCTGCCTAAACTTTAGGTCTCTGAAATGTATACTATGTAGATGATTATTGCTTATCAAAGCTGTCAAATCAGGGAGGAAAGCAAGAAGTGAAATTTCTTAATTCAATGAAAATATTTATTGTGATTACTATAAGCAATGTACCATGCTGCATGCTAAGTTTGATATAATGATGAATAATGTCTTTGGCCTCAAGGAGGTTAAAATCTGCAAGAGATAACATGTGCCTAGTAGAGGGGATGGATAAAAATCAACATGTAACATGGACAAAAGAAAGGTGGTATTGGGAGAATTTCAAGAAAGGAGAGATTACTTTTGGCTGATGGTTAGTAATGGGGCAAAATAATAGAAAAGTTCTACAAAAGTTCTTTGGACTTCTAATCTACTCTCAAAGGCTATGAAACGGTAGCTAATGCTCCAAATTTAAGCTTCTCAGCCTCTCTGGAGCCTCTGACACTGTTGGTCACCTTCTCCTCCTGAATATTCTCTTTTTTCTAGGAATTCTCCTGGTTCTCCTACCAATCACACTCCTTCTTAAACTCTCTGAGGATCTCTGCTGGATCCTCAGACAGGCCATGACCATTTACCACGGGTGTCTTAGGGCTCTGTACTAGGCCCTCTTCTCTTTTCCTTCTACACCACTTCACTTTGTGATCTCTTTTCCTCTCATGGAGTTGATCATCTCTATGCTGAAGATGCTCTACCTATCCTGCCCCAACTTCTCTATTATTCTAGAGAGTATCACCATCCCCTCAGTCCATAAGGCTCACAACCTAGAAGTCATCATCAATTCCTCACTATCTCTCACCTCTCACTCCCAATATCCAATCTATTGCCAAGTTCTCACATCTCTTAAAGATACCTTGTTCTCTACTCTGACACTGCCACCACTTTGGTGCAGATCCCTTATCACTTCAAGCCTAGACTACTGCAATAGTCTGCTATGGTCTATCTACCTCAAGCCTCTCCCCACTCTAGTCCATTCTCTATTCAGCCACCAAAGTGATTTTCATAAAGGGTGGGTCTAACAAAACTGCTGATTCCTTATTGTCTCAGAATAAAATACAAAATTCTCTTTTTTGGAACTTCCGGGGGCAGAGTGAAGATGGCAGGGCAGAGGAAGCACTATAGTCAAGTTCTCCTAACATTCCCTTCCAAATAATTTTAAAATAATGCCTCAAATTGAATTCTGGAGAGGCAGAGCCAACAAAAGGTTGAGGCAAGACATCTTTCCAGCCTAAAACAACTGAGGAAGTCAGAAGGAGAGATCTGTGACATAGGGGTAGGGACAGGCTGGAAGCCCATATGATAGCAACCCAAGCTGTAGGACTTGGCGGCAGCGACAACGGCAGCTTCAGCTCTCAGCCCAGAGATGGTAAGGGGATTGAGCAGCTGGGTTGAAAGAGATTTGCTAGCACTGCGTGCAGGACAAGGCACTGGTTGGCAACTCCACTGTGTATATCTACTGCTGAGCTGAAGTTCCAGGACAGGAGAGATTTTGGTCACAAGGGATCAGGAGATGTAAGGATCAGCAGTCTAGGTCCCTTTCCAGGTAAGGATAAAAGTGCAGACCAGCAGAGAAGTGATCACATCTCTCCTCAAATCACATCACCTTAAGAGTACTGAAAACTTCCAAACCCCAGAATTCTCTCTTAAAACAGGAGTGTAGAAAAAAGCCTAAAACTTGGGAAAGTGCTCCTCCTGTTCCCCTTCTCCCTATGCTAGGAACAAAGCCCAACTTTAATTTAAAGTTAGAAGTGAAGAAATAGGCTGAAAAAATAAGCAAACAACAACAACAAAACCTGACCATAAAAAGCTACTACTGTGACAGGGAAGAGCAAAACACAAACTCAGAAGTAGTTAATGATATGAAAAACAGCTACAAGCAAAGCTTCAAAGAAAAATGTTCATCGGACACAAAACCAACAAGAATCTCAGGAGAGCTAAGAAATTATTTTCGAAATAAAATTTAAAAAGATAAAGAAAAACTGAGTAAGGAAATGAGAGCAAGGGAAGAAAATTTTTAAGACAACAACTTGGTAAAAGAGGCACAAAAAATACTTTAGAAAATAACACCTTAAAAAGCACAATTGGCCAAATGGGAGAAAAAGAGGTAAGAAATTCAAAAAACCTCACTGAAAAAAAGCAATTCTTTCAAAATTAGAATTGAGCAAGTAGAAGCTAATGACTCAATAAGACATGAAGAATAAAAAATTTTAAAAAGTCAAAAGAATGAAAAAAATGGAAGAAAATATTAAATATCTCTTTGGAAAAACAACTGACCTAGAAAGTAGATTGAGGAGAAATAATTTAAGAATTACTGGACTACTTGAAAACCATGATTAAAGAATGAATCTAAACATCATATTTCAAGAAATCAGAAAAGAAAACTTCCTCCAAAACCTAGAATCAGAGGGTAAAACATAAACTGAAAGAATCTACCAATCATCAACTGGAAGAGACTCGAAAGTTAAAACTCCTAGAAATATTATAGCCAAATTCCACAGCTTCCAGGTCAAAGAGAAAATACTTCAATCAGTCAGAAAACAACCATTCAAATATTGCAGAGTCATGCTTAGGATCACATATGATTTAGCAGCTACTACATTAAAGAAGAAGAAGGCTTAGAAGGTGATATTCTGGAAGGCAAAAGAGCTAGGATTACAATCAAGAATTATCTATCCAGCAAAAGTGAGTATAATCTTTCAAGGGAAAAAAAAGACATTTAATGAAATAGGGGACTCACATTCCCGATGAAAAGATCAGAGGTGAAAAGAAAATCTGACTTTCAAACACAAAACTCAAAAGAAGCATAAAAAGGTAAACATGAAAAAGGAAAGGAGAGGCTCAATGAGGTTAAGCTGTTTCTATTCCTACTGGGAAGATGATACATCTAACTTCGAAGAACTTTATCATTATTAGGACAATTAAAAGGACTCTACATAGATAGAGGACACAGGAGTAAGTTGATTATGTTGAGATGATGTAAGGGAAAAAAAGATGGAGGAGAGAAGGGGGAAGAGAGAAGAAGAATGGGGAAAATTATGTCATCGAAAAAAGTACGCAAGGAAGAGCTTTTACAGTAGACAGAAATATGGTGCTGGCAACACTTGAAATTTACTCTCAGCTAAGCTGGTTCAAAGAGGTAACACACACACACACACACACAATTGGGTATAGATATCTAATTTACCCAATATAGAAGGAGAAGGGGAAGTAAGAAAAAAAAAAGGGAGAGAGCGGGGATAAACGGAAAGGTGGATAAAAGATGGTAGTAATAAAAAGCAAAATAGACTTTAGAGGGAAGACAGGATAAAAAGAGAGAAAAAGATAAACAGAAGAAAACAGGATGGAGGGAGATGCACAGTTAGCAATCATAACTGTGAATGGGATGAATTCATCCATAAAGTGGAAACAGCAGAATGGATTAGAAACCAGATTCCAACAATATGTTGTTTACAAGAAACAAACTTGAAACAGAGAGACACACAGAGTTAAAATAAGAGGCTCAAATAGGATACTTCAGTTGAAGTAAAAAAGGCATGGGTAGCAATTATGATCTCAGACACAGCCAAAGCAAAAACAGACCTAATTAAAAGAGATAAGTAGGAAAACTACATCTTGCTAAAAGGTGCCACAGACAATAAAGTATTATCAATACTAAATATCTATGCAACAAAAGGCATAGCACCTAAATTCCTTAAAGTTAAATGAATTATAGGAGGAAATAGACAATAAAACTATATGGTAGGGGACCTCAACTTTCATTTCTCAGAGCTAGAAAATCTCAGAGCTAGAAAGAAATTAAGGAGATGATCAGAAGCATAGAAAAGTTAGATATGATAGACCTCTAAAGAAAACCGAATGGGAATAAATATGAGCGTACCTTTTTCTCGGCTACTTCTACTTCAGTAGTGGCAGAAAGGTATACAATGGGTGCTAAGAATCACAGTTTTCAGATTGCCTACTAATGTAGCCTACCATTAATATAAGTGATCATATTCAAATGTGAGATCATTGTTACGTATCCCTAAAGCACAAGTTTGACCATGTAATGCCCTTGCTCACTGAAATCTAGAAGTTCTAATTTCTTCCATGATCAGACATAAGCTCTTCTCTTTCCCATTTAAAAGCCTTCACAATTTGGCTCCAATCTACCTTTCCACCATTATTGTTATGTTAATATACTTCAGACATTTTTTTCATCCTGATAAATTGGCCTTATTGCTATTCCACAAATACTACATTCTGTCTCTCACCTCTGGGCAGTCCCCATGTCAAAAACACAGTCACCCTTTAGCACTTTCTCTTACATCTCCTCTACTTTTCAATTTCCTTTTGTGTGCTCTCTTTCCCCAACAGATTAGATCCTTGAGGGCAGAAATTGTCTTCTTTTTCTTATTTGTATCTTTAGGGTTTAGCATAGTGGCTGCTTACAGTAGGCACGAAGTAAATAGTTAGTGAATTGAGCTGACTAAACAAAGTATATACAGAGGAGATCTTTGCTGTAGGTAGCTGTTTTAAAAGTACTAATATCTCAAAGTGTCTGAAAGATATTTTTCCCTTTGGTGGGGAAAAATCATCGAGAAATAAAAATAACTACCAACTCATACGTCTACTTTCCCATCTCCACAAAATCATTACGAAAATTCTAGTGTTGAAGACATCCTTGAAGAAAGAATGAGGAAAAAAATAGGTAGACTTTCAAAAATGATAAGCTATATAGCAGATCATATTTTTACAACCATACAAATGACTGGAAGGTAGAGAATACAAGACTCCGTCGTACTTGATTTTTTTTTTTTACTATAAAAAACCATTTGATTTGGTAACACAAAACACTGCCCTAAATGTTTTCTCTAACTAGGTATTTTTCATGCTCCCATCAAAGTCACATGGGAATTATCCCTAAGTTTGCTATTTGCACAATCAGACCAGTGGCTCATCTGATTTTACAAGAATAGTAACAAGACATGCCATACAAATGATTTAATCTTGAATTATTTAAATATGCTATGAAAAAAAATAAAAAATCAGAGATGACTACCGAAATGAAATCAACACCAACTATATTAATTTCATTCCTAGGTTAAAACAATACAAATTAATTGCTACAATAAGGAGACAGAAAGAGCCCAGAAAGCACTTTATTCAGCAAACTTTTGATTTATATACCAAACGGAGAAAGATTAGATGGCTGTAAAAAGGAAAACTGGATTCTCATTTGTAAACTACTATGAAGAAGGATGATGGGAGATCATGAGCAGTGTCACCTCATAAAGCAGTGAGACACAGTGGAGGGTAAAACCAGTCTAAAGAAAGCTTGGCAAAATAGCCAACTAAGCAAATTCATCCCAAGAACACTCAAGGTTGAAAACAAAAGAATATTAGAAAAGATGTGCAAAAATTATTAAAACAAACTCTTTTTTTTCCATCAAGGAAAATGGAAGCATCACACTCGGCCTCTACTGTCACAGTCCCTGACGTGCTTACAGAGAAAGCAAAAAATAACGCGAGCTCACTAAAAACAACAAAGATGTGGAGCTGTACCAAGTATCTACAAAGGAGACACAATTCTGCAGACACTGAAGGAGAATGATTTAAAAGGCTTCTAAAACAGCAGAAGGGTGCGAAGGGATGGAGAAAATCCTGGAACTTATCTGTTTAAAAAAAGGTGGTCAAGAAAACATCAACAGTTATCCACTTAAACTACTTCCAAGTCCCAAAAATCTCTGAGAGTCACCTCCACATGAAATGAATTAATGTATTACATTCCTCAAAGAGTGCATTAGTAAGGAAAAACAGACTTTCACAAGCAATACTCCATAATGGATCACCTTTTTGCCATCTCACAACTACACAGAGATATATAGATATAGAGAATATAACATCTCAAACCAGCCATCCAACTGAATAGGAGAAAGCTCCACTTTATAGCTTCTTTTACAACATGTCTCTCATCCACACATCTGGGTCCAGACAGCCTCATAAAATATGGCATCATATATAAGACATTACCTATTCCCCCTTATCAGTTAACCTCAGGTAAATCAGTGAATATCCTAGTCCCACACTCTCATCCTCCTCAACTAATTATTAGATTCAAAGATACTAAGCACAGATGTGGAAGCAGAGGTTGTCAGTACCATTTTATTCCTCATGAATTACTCTCCTAGACCTCCTGAAAAGAGAATATTTCTAACATGGCAGCTAGGTGGCCCAGCGGATAGAGCGCTGGGCCTGGAATCAGGAAGACTGAGTTCAAATCTGGCCTCAGCTGTGTGACCCTGGGCGTCACTTAACCCTTTTGCCTCAGTTTCCTCATCTGTAAAATGAGCTAGAGAAGGAAATGGCAAACCATTCCAGTATCTTTGCCAAGAAAACTCCGCCCCCAAAAAAAGGTTCAAAAAGAGTTGGACATAACTGAAAACAACTGAACAACAACTATCAACATGAAAGGCAGTATTATATAATGGATAGAAAGCTGGCCTCAGAGATAGAAAGTCCTGAGTTCAAGTGTTGCCTCAACCCATAATAGCTATACAAACTTTGGCAACTCCCTTAACTTCCGGCTGTAGACAGTTCTCTAACAGTCTAAGTTGGACAGAAGGCAACCATCTGCATTGGCAGAAGATGTTTCTTGCCAAGAATTTCCTCTACCAATGGAATCACAAGCCCTGGCCCTCTTCCTACCTCTCTCCTTTATTCCAATACATGGCAAAGATAATTACTTTCCTACACACAAAGGAAAAACTTAGAAGCCATTTTTGGAGCTGTCAGCCCACCCCCTCTGAAAACTGCCACATCATTCCCCAAATCTGCGGCATCCCACTCTTGTCTCCAGGAGGCTGGAAAGAATATCTTTTGAGGAATATTTTGTGGATGCATCATGGCCTGTGTGGGGGTTCCTTTTCCCTTCTCTAGTGCAGTTACTGCACAATTCCTCATTTAAAGTGGCATTTGCCACCAAAAGAATACACTGAAATAGGTATAAGGAAATCAAGTGTTCTTCTGATTTAAAGCCCCCCTGAATACAAGGATCAGTCAGGGGTCCTCATTTATTTGGAGAACATCCAGCACTTAGTTCAAGTGGAAGAGAGATTCCTTAAAGATGATGTGGTCCTCCAAATACTCCTACTTACGGATAGAATTATACTGATTGCATCAATCTCTACAACACTACAGAATCTTCTGGGATCCACAATTACCCCAAAGAGGAGTTTTTTGGTTTGTTTTTTTAACCATCCAAAAACCAAACTAGTGAAGAATACCTATTATCACATCTATGACACATAATTGAATGGACAGAAATTACAAATGGCTAGTAAGCTGGACCCAGCATTGAACTGGAGGTGTAGGACAAGCTGCTTTGTCTTTGGGAAACTGCGCCATGCTTTTAATGACCCTGAGTTTCTCCTTAAAACTAAGGCCCATCTTTAAAACAATATTCTTATGATGATGCCACATGACTCTGTGTCATGGAATATCAGCTCTAAAAATGAAAGCTCTAAGTCGCCTGGAAGTTGAGGAGAGGGACATGATGGGTGGGAGTATGCCACAACATATTAGTAAGGAAGAACTGTGCTGCAGAATCAGTTAAAGTATGTCACCAGAGAGATATATGTCAGGAAAGAGGTATGCTAGGCACATGGAAAGAGCAAGGGATAACTGGCAGACAGCACGTATGTGAAGAAAACCAAGCACCCTGGCCCACTGGGTGAGCCTCTGCGGAAGGCTCATAGTAGGACATCCTGAAAAACTGCATGGATTGGGAGGTTTGGATGAGTTTCAACTACATGGAGGAAGAATCCATATTGATGAGCTCACAGATTCACCAAAGTATGTAAGTACAAGCAGCACCAAATCTGAAATAATGTCAACTAAAAGAGGCAACCAGGATGAACTAAAATGTCCAGAGCCTCACAGCAAGGGGCTTTGTCAGATAATCATCAATGCTACAGCAATAAACTTTAATTTGGCAGACAATCATGCATGTAGAATAGCAGTTTTCACATCAAATTAATCAACCATAGTTTTCTTCTAAGAATATTCATATGATCCACCAGCTCAGAGAAGACATAAGGTAGTGAATCACAGCTAGAGCAGTGAAAAAAGGGATGTATATCCTAATGCTTTTTTAAAACAGCTGATTCACTATTAATCTTGCTTAAGATATTCTAGTTAAATTTTCTCCACCTGTAAAATTAATTTTTGTTTTTACTTAGTTGTTTTCAGTCACATCTAACTCTTCGTGATTCCTTTTTGAGGAATTTTCTTGGCAAAGATATTGGTTTGCCATTTTCATATCCAACTCATTTTATGGATGAGGACCTGAGGCAAACAAGGTTAAGTGACCTACCCAGGGTAACACAGCTACAAGTGTCTGAGGCTGAATTTGAACTCAGATCTTCCTGACTTATCCATTGTACCACCTTGACAACCAAAATTAAGATAATCTCTATTTATTGTGAGTTGAGACTATGAATGACACAATGTGTAAAAAAGTGCTTTGAAATATCTGATTTATAGGGTTAGTACAGTACAAATGGAGACACTGTCTGACATCTTTCAACTGTCAAGTGGCTTCTGCCTCACCTTGTATAAGCAGAAGGGTATGAATTTTAATAACTAGGGAGTGAGTGTGCGTCTTAATGATTCAAATCCTCCCTTTTACCTTTACTCATTTCACTAACATATATCAAACAACTCTTGTGAGCAGACCAACCCCTGGGGGAGATGCAAAATTTATGAACAAGCAAAGGCCAGTCTCAGGGCCCATAAAGCCAACGGTCTTGTAAGGAGCTCAGATACACATACGGACGGCTACAATACAAAATATGATGTGACAAAAGAAATAAAGAAGAGCAAAGCAAACTGGTAAGGGAAGTCCAAGGCAAGCAGAAGCAGGCTCCTCTCACTCTCTGCCAATGCTCCGTCATCATACCACACGTCCCTACTTTTCCTGTTAAAGCACCTAAAGCTTCAGCATCCGAGCTATGAGCGACTTCTGCAGTTGATAATTCACATTCTAGAAGGATCTGGGATTTCAAAGGTACTTTCTTAAAAGCAAAGTAGTAGAAGTATCATCATCCCTACTTTATATCAGACAATTTTATGGCTGAAGTTTACTGACTCTGCGATCACAAAGCCATTAGCCAAACCAGGTCTCCTGGCCCTTTCTACTCCCCGGCCTCATTCTGTACAGTGTACTTAGGTTCAGTGTACCACAGTTACACATAATCTTCCTCCTGGAGTATTCACTACCATAACAACTGATACCACATCTAGCATGTCTAGTTTTTGTTCCATGAAAACCTGACAAATATATATGGCCCATCTGATAACAAAGAAAGTAAGACAACGTTCATTTAGAATCTGATCTCCTGGTGGAGTAGTCTAAAGTCTAGACAAATAAAAGGTTACCTCAGCCACTTCCTTTTGAAAGGTCAAGGTCATCTGTGTTCTGCCATAAACGAAAGGTCCATCTCTTTTAGAAATATTTTCAAGCCACCTAATAATCAGTGGAGTAGACACACTGAAAGGCAGGTTGCCAATAATATACACATTTGGAGGATCTGTTGGAATCAAGAAAAGGCCCAAGATAATTTTATCAATATATTCTGAACACATTTTAAGGATAAATTAAAACTGGGTAATTATTGTACTAACATAAAGCTTTATGAAAAAATGCTTTTCTTGAATTGCAAAAAAAAAAACTGTCCAAAAATTTCCATCGCAAAATCAAAATTAAATCCTAAAATTTTGCACATAGCTATACAGTGACCCCAAAACACTAAGAAAAAAATACACAACATATTAGGAAGTCTAATAATAATAAGTAAAGTCTAATAAAAAGTTGTTTAAATGTAATTATGTTTTTAATGTTTCCAAACTACTATACAACGTAGGTTTTTTCTTTAAAACAAACTTTGCTATTTTGTACCAAATTTGATTTTATTCTCATAAGTGCCCTGAAAGCAATTACAACAGCACTAGTAAAATTCAAAACAACTATGTAAACAACAACAATACAGTCATTTATTTCAACCTACATTAGTCACTCTATGCTTCACTTCTTTCTTTTACAATTAAATGAGCGCCATCCAGCTGTATAATTTTTACGTAGCTATAGAATTAGGATTAGAACACAAGAAAACTGATTGCTACTTAAACTTACTAAACCATTTGTTTTACCCATACTCCAAAAACAGAGAGGGAGACAAACATTTTTAAACATTCCTCAATGCTTTTATAGGATCAGAGATACAGGGCTTATGACATCTTTGGAGGGGAATAAAAACATAAACACACAAAGCAAAATTTTGAACATATGAAGTAAAAAAATTTCAACAAAGAAAAAATAGCAAGTTCTTAGAAGAAAATCATAAAATATTTTCTCATTTACAATGGTACAATTAAGGTGATTTTTAAAAGACTTGTTCAGAGAAATAGTAATGACAATAAACATCTAAAAATAAATGAAAATCACAAGTAAACACTTACCATCTTCCCACTTTCTTCGAAGGTGTTCTGGAAAAGCCTTTTCTAATTTAAATGTCATAACATCCCCATGGACAATTCTCAGTTTTCCAGGTGCTGCATCAGATAGCATCTATTTTATGAAAACCAAATAAAATTCATTAACTCATTTCTGATACTATATAAAAATCTACATATTTTCAATCTCAAACTTACGTGGGAATAAACCAACTTCATAAGGACATATAAGTTCCTCACTCCAGCTCTGCTACAGGTTCACATTATATAAAACTTACAAGCCTTAATTTAAATATCTTCAAAACAGGATAGGAATTCTGACTTACTTTTGTTCTGAACAATGTCATTTACTGCAACAGGCATGTTTCTGCATGCTTTACCCAACTTACCAAATATTTAATCAATGTCACTTCTGTGTTAAGCACTATTTTAAGCACTGGGGATACAAAGATCAGTCATATTTTTGAAGGAAATGAAGTAAAATGGATAGAAAAAGGAAAACAGAAGACTACTAAAGACTCCCCTTTAAATGGTAATATTGTGATTATCACTATACTTATTATTATAACAATTCAACTCAAGAAACATTAAGCACCTACTCTATATAAAGCATTATGTTAGGCATGAGGAAAATTCAAAATTTAGAAAAGAAACAGTCCATTTGGGGATATTACACACACAAAATAAACTATAATACAAAATTGTTATGAGGCTTGATGGGCGGGGCTGTCATTAAGGAATCAAGGAAAGCTTCAAGGATAAGAGTATCATCTGAACTGGGATTTAAAGATTTCCATAGGTAGAATGGAAAAATATTATAGGCCTAGGGAAAAAAGCATGATGAAAGGCAGAGACACAGGGCAGATATGGACTGCTGAACAGACCAACTTGGCTAGAACACAGGCTCCATGGAAAGAGCACCAAATCATGGAAGGCCTCTGAATGCCAGTCTAAGGAGTTTCAACCTTTTTGGGGTAGGCAACAAGAAGCCCTTAACAGACAGGATGAGAAGTAAATTGACCAAAGCAAATTATAACCTTAATTCTAACATGCCTCTTTAAAATGAGTTGACTTCACTGGAGGCTGACACCTGATAGTGACTAAATTTTCATAGGATTCAGAACTGGGATAAAACTTAAGATTATTTAGAGTGGGGTAGAGTGGGGGAGGATCCTAATACTTGTTTTTCTTCTGTAAAATGGAAATAGGTGATTTGTTCATGATCCCACTCTCCCTTCAGCCTTCTATGTCAAGCTACTTTTCATTTCTATCTTCAGAACAGCTTCTATTTCAGTTTAAACTTTGAACAGACAACTTCCATCTAGGACACCACTTTTCTCATTTCACAGATTAAGAACAAAATGGAAATGGAAAAAACTGGATGAAACATATGTGAGAAAGGAGGCAAATGATATTTAAATATTCATTTAACTTTCAAATTTTATTAGGAGAAAACTGCTTATTAAATGTGTCCCCAACCATTTAATTTATTGCTACATCTCAATGTACTCACTGACAATGCTCTAAGGTAACTGTTGCTGCTATGATCCTCAATTTACCAGGATTCCCAAGAAAGAGGGAAGTTTAGCTGAGAACATCCTAGCCTCTACCCCAAACCTTCCCACACCTTACTCTTAGGATATTTCCCTCTCTCCCTGTGTAATGATCTCCAGGCAGAGTACTGGCCTGGAGATCAGAAGGCCTGAAGCTTTAGCCATGGCTCTGCCACTAATGAGCTGTAAAAACTTGGCCACATCACTTTACTTTTCTGGGCCCCCTTTCTTCCTTATCCTTAAAATGAAGTTATTGAACCAGATGGTCTGTTCCAGGTCTAAGTACCTAATTCTATGGTCCATTCCAGACCTAATATTCCATGTTCCATATACCAAAAAGCAGCTCTTCAAAAGAAACAAATAAATAAATAAAAGTCTGGGTACAACGTACAAGTGGATTGAATACTGCCCATTAAATCTACTAAATTATTCTCCCTGAAATACCAAGGGAATCTCCATAAGTTATATCAAGTTATTACTTCACAAGTGCTTCAGGACAGTTACATCTCATTCCTTCCGTACTCTAATAAAAGATGAAGCTCTTCCTGCGAACGTCTCAGCTCATAAAATCATCTCTTTGTCCCTTTCCCACTTACCACTTATGGACTTATGGAATGCTTTGGGGAAAGCAGACTGATTAAGATGTTGGATTCTAGTTTTGAAACAATTTTTTTGCTGGCTGTAAGCATAGATTTAGGTCATCAACAAATGTTCAGCAGGTGTCTGTTGGTGCCAGATATAGAACTATTGATATTCATAGTAAGAAACACTGGCTCTGCTCTAATAAAACTTAAATTTAAGAGGGAAGACAAATAGATGTAACAGGGGAATCAATATAATCAGTACTAAAATGGAGGTGTTGAATCAAATAATACAGCTAGAGATGAAGTTCAAAGTAGTATTTGGATTCAAAAGACCTGGATTCAAATCCTGATGACACTGCTCAACAGCTTTGTGATTGTGGGCAAATTATTTAAGGTTTCTGAGGTACAGTTTTCTCAAGTAAAGTGAGTGCTTCTACTACCTGTTTTTGTGAGGAAAACAGTGGGTGTTATGTAACTGCTGCCATTTATCCCTGTCTCCCTGTTCTGCGGGTAAGGGCAGGACTGCTTCTAAATCTGCCTCTGAGGACCTAATGTTTGGCTAGTGCCAGAGAGGGATGATGATCAGGCCTGCAAGAAGTTCGGCATCTTTAGGCTCTTCTAATGCACTCAGTACAGCACCTGGCACACAGTAGGTCCTTAATAAATGTTGACTGGCTAACTAGGTGGCATAGAACAGGCCCAAGCCAGCCTCCATTACCCTCCTGGCCTTGTTTCTTACTTCTGAACTGCAATAATATCCCCCTCCCCGTGACATTTCATCTCTCTGGCCTTAGCCCCATCCCCACAGCTGCCCACTTTTCAGCTCCCCTTTTATGTTTTAATATCTCCCATTAGAATGTAAGCTCCTTGAAGCCTGGGACTGCCTTTCATTTTGCTTAGCATACAGTGCCTGGCACACAGGAAGGATTTTAATAAATGCTTATTTCCTTCCTCTTAGTACATACTTAATAAATGCTTATTGACCTGACTTACCTGGTAACCTCTCTTTTATCACCTGCCTAGTCAATCAAAGCAACACTCATTCTCCCAGATCTCTTCCTTTTCTATGTTCTCTTGCTCCGGCCATAAGCAGCAGAGAGTAACGGCAGAATCAAGTACACTTTAATCCAGCACCAAAAAAAACATCAAAGCTCAGGCTACATATTGAGAGCACATGGCTTTCAGCTTCTTGTGGGTATTTCTCCCTATATCAATCAATCAGTAAACACCTACCAAGCACCTACTATGTGCTAGACACTGTGCCAAGTGCTGAGGATGCAAAAAGAGGCAAATGACAGTCCCTGACCTTAAGAAGCTCACATCCTAACAGGGGAGACAACAAACAAATACATACATGATGAATAAATAAATAAATTGATTAACAGAGGGAAGGCACTAGATTTAAGAGAGATTGAGAAAGGCTTCCTATAGAAGATGTGATTCTAGTTGGGACTAAAAGGAAGCCAGGAAAGCCAGTAGGAAAAGATGAGGAAGGAGAGTGAGCATTCTAGGTGACATCCAGAGAAAATTCCCAAAGCCAAGAGACAGGAAGGTCTTGTCTGTGCAATAGATGGGAGGCCAGGGTCACTGGATTAAACAGTGGGGGTGGGGAATAAAGTGTAAGTAAGGTAAGAAGCCTGGAAAAATAGAAGGGGGCAAAGTCATGAAGGCCCTTTAATGCCAAGCAAAGGATTTTGTATTTGATTCTGGAGGTGAGAGGGAGACACTAGAGTTTATTGGGGGGGTGGGAGGCATGACATAGTTGAATTTGTGTTCTAAGAAAATCGCTTAGCGACTGATGGAGGATGGATTGGAATGGGAAGAAAGCTGAGGTCAGTAGACCCAACAGTACCTGCGCCACAGTGGTGGCGGTGTCAGAGAAGAGAAAGGGGAATATTCAAGAGATGTTCTGAAGATGAAATCAACAAATCTTGATAACAGATTTGATATGGGCTGTGGCGAAAGGTGTGTGTGTGGGTATGTGTGCCTAAGTGTGTGTTTGTGTGGGTGTGTGACTGTGTGTGTGAAAGAAGGAAGTGGAGAAGATTTAGGGGGAAAGATGATAAATTCTATTTCAGACATGTTGTGTTTAAGATGTTTCCTGAATATCCAGTTTGAGATCCTCATCTCAAAGGCAACTGGAGATGCAAGACTGAATGTCAGCAGAGAGGTCGAGGAGATTTGAGAATTGTCAGCACAGATGGTAATTAAATCCATAGGAGCTGATAAAGGAGAAGAGGACAGAGTCTTATGGTACACCCACAATCAGAGAGCATGAATTGGATGAAGGTTCAGCGAAGAAAGCTCAGAAGGGGTGGTCAGAGAGGAAGAGAATCAGGAAAGAGTGGTGTCCTAAAAACCTAGAGAAAAGAGAGAGAGTGAAGGAGGAGAGAGTGACCAACAGTGTCAATGCCATTAGTTCTGTCATTCTTCATTCAATATGTACCCATTCTGTTTCCAATTATTTTGATATAACAAAAAATGACACATTAATATTTATGAAATGTCTCTTGCTATCAAGATTTCCTTGGGGTAAATGCTCAGCAGTGGATTCTCTGTATCAAAGAATATGAATAGTTTAATAACTTTTCTCATATAATTCTAATTGTTTCCAGAAAAGTTGGAACAATTTTTAGCTTTCCAAACAGTGGATTAGACTATCTTTCCCCAGCCCTTAAAATAGTGACTTTTATCTTTCATTGCCCGTGGTAATTTGATGGTTGTCAGGTGAAACTTGTGTATTTCTCTTCTTTTTAGTGATTTGGATCTTCCCCCCTTATAGTTGTTGAATATTCTATTTCTCTTTAAAGTTGTTGATAATCTTTTGACTATTTATCTAGGAAATTAGTTCTTAGTCTAATATGCTTATGCCAATTTCCGAGGGAAATAATTCTTAATCTATTTATGTCAATTTCCTACATATATTAAATCAGATTTTTATCATAGCTACTCATGAAAAGATTTCCTCCTATTTAGTTGCACTGATTTTGTTTGTATAAAAGCTTTTTAATGAATATAATCAAAATTGTCCATTTTGTCTTTTGGGATCTTTTGGGATCTTTCTCCTTTATTTACGAATCCTTTTCCTAATTAGTTGTGAGAAACTTACCCCCTTCCATTCTATTCTAGGGCTGTGATTTCATAGTTGAGGCTGCTTGTCCACATAAGCTTATTGTGGTATGTGGTGTAGTTGCTGGTCTAGCCCTACTTTTCTGGCCAAACTGCTTTCCCATTTGCACCCCCTACCCCAAAGGTTTTGCCATATAGAAAGTAAACTGTACTCATGGATTTTTTGAAAAGTGAGTTACTGAGCTCATTTGCTTTTCAGTCCCACCTAATATATTCTACTGCTCTACTCCTCTATTTTAACCATCAAATCTAAATAGTTTTGATGACTTCAGTACATAGTTTGATGCTACAAAGTCCCCTTCATTCCAACTTTTTTTTATTATTTCTCTTGAGATCCTAGATATTGTTTCTCTAAATGAATTTTTAAAAATTATTTTGCTAGTTGTATAAAATTCTCCCTTAGTAGTTTGCTTGCTGTAGGACAAAATCTGTAAATAAATTTCAGTATAATTACTTTAATGTGTGGTCCAACTATGATAATAAATATCTCTATTTTTTAATAAATATTCCCTATTTCCTTGATTTCTATAATAAAATCTTTCTTTCTTTTAGATTAATTCATAATTATTATATATATTTTGTAGCTATTTTGAAAATGATTTTTCTATCATTTCCTCATTTTTTTAGTACTGCATAAAAATGCTAATGATTTTTCTCAATTTAAGTATTGCAGTTTTGCATACAGGCAACACTAAAACTATAATTTGCAGGGAAGGTAAGGATATGCACTGACAGCAGAAGTTCATCACCAGGCACTCTCTACACTGATGAAATCACAGGAAGGGAGGAAAAAAAGGAAGAAGAGAAAGAGGAAAGGGAAGAAGGAAGGAAATGGATGAGAGAGGAGGGAGGAGGGAAAGAAGGGATAAAGGGAAGCAGAGAAAAAAGGATGAAGGAAAAAGGGAAGAAAAGGAGAAAAGAAGGAAGGAAAGAAAGACAGACTACCATTTTACTAGAGCTATTAATTGCCCTGATTAGTTTCCTCCCAGGTTCTCTGGAGTTTTCTAAGTAAACCATAATGCCAAATGCAAATAGAGGTAATTGTATATCATCTTTACTGGTATTTATAGTTCTAATTTCTCTCTCTTACTGCTACAGGCTTTTTTATTTAATTAAATTTTATTAATATTTATTAAGTATTCACAGGATACATGACATTATAATTAGATGCTAAGAGCCTAGGGAAGAAAAAAGTAGAGAAAACTTGGTTCTTGTGTTTGAAAAGCATATATCTTAGCTCAAGTAAGATAGGGAAACATAAGTGTCTATTTGTACACAATCTTTGGAGAAAGAGAGATTAGTTTGGGAACAGATTTGAATGTGATACCCCTCTTTCCTAGTAAGGAAAGGTATCACATAAGAAGAAGGAAGCTTTATGTATTTCTTTTTTTTTCTTTTTTCCTCTTTCATATTTTTTATTACTTAATATTTTTAGTTTTCAACATTGATTTTCACAAGATTTTGAGTTACAAATTTCCTCCCCATTTCTGCCCTCCTCCCTCCACATATATTCTGATGGCATATATTCTGATTGCCCCTTTCCCTAGTCTGCCCTCCCTTCTGTCACCCCACTCCCTTTCCCCCCATCCCTTTTCCTCTTACTTTCTTGTAGGGCAAGATAGATTTCTATACCCCATTGCCTGTATATCTTATTTCCCAGTTGCATGTAAAAAAAACCACTTTTTTTTGAGCATCTGCTTTTAAAACTTTGAGTTCCAAATTCTCTCCCTTCTTTCTTCCCCTCTCCCTAAGAAGGCAAGCAATTCAACATAGGCCACACATATATCGTTATGCAAAACACTCCCATAAATAGTCATGTTGTAAAAGACTAACTATATTTCCCTCCATCTCATCCTGTCCCCCATTATTCAATTGTCTCTCTTGACCCTGTCCCTTTTCAAAAGTCTTTGCTTTTGATTACTTCTTCACCCTATCTGCCCATTCCTTATATTGTGCCCCCTTTCTCATCCCCTTCCCCCTACTTTCATGTGGGGTAAGATACCCAATTGAGTATGTATGTTATTCCCTTCTCAAGACAAATCTGATGAGAGCAAGATTCACTCATTCTCCCTCACCTGCCCCCTCTTCCCTTCCAATGAACTGCTTTTTCTTTTTTCTTTTCTTTTTTACTTTTGAACATCTATTTTTTTAAAACTTTGAGTTCCAAATTCTCTCCCCTCTTCCCATCCACCCTCCCTAAGAAGTCAAGCAATTCAACATGGGCCACATGCGTATCATTATGTATAACCTTTCCACAATACTCATGTTATGAAAGACTAACTATATTTTGCTTCTTCCTAACCTATCCCCCTTTATTGAATTTTCTCCCTTGACCCTGTCCCTTTTCGAAAGTGTTTGTTTTTGATTACCTTCATCCCCATCT
>CM053627.1:90107628-90131077 GCA_028646595.1 Phalanger gymnotis | reverse complement strand
AGGTGGGAAACTAAGGTTAAATACAGAAAACTAATGAAGGAAGAGCTGGGAGAGCATTTTTTTCCTCTAATAGAGAAAGGAACTAGGTAATAGTGCTGTGGAGAGAAGAGTTTGTAATTTTCCAGCTTCCAGAACATTCAGGCTGCTTACTGAAGAGGCTTCTGTGTAACAGATTTAAGGGTCTTCAGTGACCTCTGAGCTGCTCCTCTTTCATCCAGTTTCTCCCTTCTTTTCTTCCAAGCTGACCCTAGAATGTTTGGTTTGGCTGAGTAAAAGTAATGCTAATTATAGGGACTTAAATAAACTGCTTAGCAACTTTTTCTACTTCTCAGGCATCACAGTAACAGCTATACACATATTAAATGTGTTATTAACTGTTGTAAATTTTATTTGATTACAACCCTAAATTGTGTCCGCATGTGTTAGTCTTCCTAGTTTGCTGCTGGCGCAGTATGGTTGTCCTCTCACAAATTAAAGACATTTAGACAGGTCTGAAAGGCTCAGGAACCAGCCCTGAAGTTTCTATGGTTTAAACAACCTGTTTCAGTAATATTTTGGGGTACAGTCTTTAGGTATCCTTTTGGGTAAACTCTATAAAAAACTGTTAAAACATAGCGATATATTGATTGTCCATTAACATCCCATTCTTCATCGTTTGCATTCTTGAAGTCTGACTCACCTCTTCCTGCATTCCATCCATAAACAGCGCTGAATAAATAGAATGGAAGATAGACAAGGGGTCATGATAGCTTTAAAGCACGTAGGTCTTTATTCCAGCAGTTGGCATCCTTCTTGAATTTGTAGCCACTTTAAGTTTCCTTTCTGATTGTTTGGTGTAGACTATAATTTTTGGTGATTTTTGAGGTGCACTTATGTCTGAATTTCTGGATAGGTTGCTGAACAAACTTCTGCGTATCCAGCACGGCACTTAGTATAGTGCCTTGCACGTAATAAGGACTAAATGAATGTTTGTTGACTGATTAGTTCTTTGACCGCCCCAGCCTGAAGTGACCTCTCCCTGAGCTTCTGATCTTCTGTAGTATTCATTGTCTATAGCACTAAGAGGGTGCAGAGCACAGCCTGGCCTTAATACTTCTCTCTCTGGTGTACGCTGTAAACTCATTGAATCCAAGGGCCATGTTTTACACGTGTTGTATCACTCGTAGCCTCTTAATTGTAATCAGAGCTCAATAAATATTGGTTGATCGGCTGATCTTACCAAGATGCTGGAGCTTTTTGTTGATCCTGGGTATTTTAGGTCTTTCATGAACTCTAAGTTTCATAATACAGGTAGACTGTAAACACTGTTAAACTGTAAAGTAAACTGTAAAGTAAAGTAAAGACTGTAAACACAAGTTAAAAAAAATCTATGTAGAATTAACTTATGATTTGGTAATATATTTTTGGCATCGAAATCCAATAACTCTTAGCATGGCCTTCTCTTGTTGTTGTTGTAACGTGTGCCAAGTGTGCTCAGAGGGATACATAATCATTTATTATTCTGCTGCTTTCATGAATGATGATGGCAGTTTTCTTTTGCAGATTTACATTGAACTCAGCAGTTGTCATATTAACTATTTACACCTTGGTTCTTGATTTGTACCCATTAACAATTTTGACACTTGAAAATTATCCTAAGGTTATACTTAAAATCATTATAATTTTAAGGCAAATATGTAGTTTGCAATTACCATTTCCCAGGTTTTAAAATACATTCATTTTGTTCAATCAAAAGGCAACGTCTCTATTAGTTTACTTGAAGTTTCCAACTTGGCAGAGAAATATATGTAACAATTACGTATTCCCATGTCAAAAGGCTGAATGATGCAGAAAATACTAAATTCACATGATAAAGTATTAGTTTGTATTGCAAAGTGATATACAAGTCTAGTCCTCAAATGCGACTCTAGATGAAATCCCATCATTTACAGCCTTCTTGAAAAACATCCGTATAATGGCTCTACTTTTGTCAGCTATACCTGTAATTATTGCTGCAGTGTCTTTTGAAGTAATGCAGAACATTCTGAAATGTCTGTCAAGGAGACCTTAATAGATTTCCAAGTTCATAGGATCATAGGGCAGATTTAGATCTAGAAGGTTTCTCAAAGTCATCTAGTTTGACTCCCTAATTTTACAGATGAAGAATCTGAGAATCAGAGAGGTTCAATGATTCATCCAGGGTAACACAGCTAGCAAGCGAGTCAGAATTTGAACCTAGCTCCTCTGACTGCAAATTATTTCCACAGAACTGTAGTTGCTAATGCATTCTTATTCATCAAAGCTAAGAACATATTTGTTAGTTGCATATGTATGTATACACACACAGACACATATATATATCCAAACAACCCTCTCTCCCAAGTAAAATTAATATTTTCACTACTATTTTTTGGAGGAGTAGAGGGAGGCATGACCTATAGCTGTGATTTAAGTGCAGGGGATCTCCCGGTGTAATAACTTCTACCAATGCATATCTGGAATTATGTAGCTTGTATACTTAAATATTTGCCTAGGGGCACTGAGTAGTTAACTGAGTTTTCCATAGCTATATAGCCAGATATTTCTCAGGGGCATGACTGGAACTCAGATCTTCCTGCTTTCAAGACCTGTCTTCTATCCACTGCCAAGCTGCCTCTCCTGGGAAAACCAATTTACTAACACCTGACTTTTGATCGACTCTGAATATGAAAGGATCATACAACCTTACCTAATCCTACTCCGATTCCCATCCCCTCTACCAAATTAGGCCCTAGAACCCCGCCCCCACCCCCCCAGTTAGCTTTCTCCTCAGATACTCAGATACTGCTGTCAGAAAAATAGCCTCCAGTCTTTCTCCCAAATGAAGGCCTCATTCCCTGCTGGTAGATCTACTGCCAAGCCATCTGGAAACTCGACGGCACAGTGAATAGATTGTAGAGTTTAGAATCAGAAAGATCTAAATTTGAATCCTGCCTCAGACGCTCAAGGCTTCAGATAACAGAGATTTTTGTGTCTTACACCTTGATTCTCACATTGGGAAAGAAATAAGATGCTCAGTGTTTGTGAATTCAATGACTACTCGGATATCCTTTAATGCTCTGAAAGAAGACACTAAGTAGAATTTATATATCTCTAAAGCAATTTATTTTCTTGTTTTTGGTATGACATAGGTCACTGTATTATATGATATGATAGTAGTGGTATATTCATTTAGGCCAATTTTTTTTTTACTCATAAACTTTACTATTCACATGCTGACATCATGGCAGTGAGTATGACAGACCATGGAGGAGCCTTGGAAGAGTGTGGCAGTGTTATTGCTATTCTAGTGGACTAGGTGGAGGGGAAGAAGGATGATGATGATGATGATGATGATGATGATACCAACTGACATTAACACTTTATACTTTACAAAGACCTTTTAATACTAAGTACCCTGTGAGATAGCTCTTGTTTAGTGTTATATTCATTCTACAAGTCGGATACTAAAGTTCAGAGGGGCCACTACACAAGTATTAAAGGTCAGAAATGAAATAGGAACCCAGGTTTCTCTACATGCCAAGGTAGCATCACTAAATAGGCTGTAAGTTGCCCTGGGGGATTTAGAAGTGGCAGGGAAAATTTGCCACAGGCAAACTTTTGAATTCATTTTGGATGTCTCTGTGGAGTGTTTTAAATTTTGTACAAGAGGTTCCCAATTTAAATATGGGTTGCATTCCAAATGTGCATTTCTAAATTAGCTGTTTAGAATTTAGAATGCATTATCTCACAGAAATAGTGTTACAAATGATGGTTAGGTTTACAGGTTATTCCTCCCTCTCACCCCTTCCCCCATCAAAAAAAAAGTCTAATCCATAATGTGAATGGACTCTGGGAGATCTGAGTCCTTAACACTAAGCCCTGGGCCCTTCTGAACCCAGAGTCACAGGATAAAAAATTTAGAGTTATAAAGAAGCTCAGAGACTATCAAGTCCAATCTTCTCATTTTACAGATAAGGAAATTACCCATAGAGGTTACTCATCCTGGTCACACCAGAAGGAAGGAAATGATTATTTGTTAAATACCCCCTATGTGCCAGGCACCGTGCTAAGTGCTTTATAAATATGATCTCATTTAATCCTTACCATGACACTGGGGGCAGATGCTATTATCATCTCCGTCTTATAGTTGAAGAAACTGAGGCAAATAGTTTTAAGTGACTTGTCCAGGATCACACGGCTAACAAGGATCTAAGGATGTGTTTGAACCCAAGTCTTTCTGAATCCGGGCCCAGACCTCTATCTACTTCACCATTTAGCTTCTAAAAACAAAACAAATTAGATTGTATAATGTATGAAGGCCTGACCAAGTTCTGTCACTGAATGACCTTGGGCAAATCCCTTAATTTCTCTTGAATATTTTAGCTTTCTGCTTTACAAAATGATGATTTGAACTAGCTGGTCTCTTGAGTCTCTTTCAGCTCTAAAAATTCTATGGTTTCCTAAAAGAGAAGTGGGCTGAGAGTCTGGAGACCCTAGGACCAATTTTGGCCTTTCCACTGACTTTAGACAAGTTATTAACCCCCTTTGGACCTCAATTGCCTCATCTACAATATAAAATAAGAGGCCAGATTAAATTGTTTTTACCAAGCTTTTGACATTCTATGAAATGTAAATTTTAGTGTAAAAAAAAAAATCAGAGTACAATGGAGGCAACTAGTCTGGCCACTGGGTGGCAATCTTGTTCCATGTTAAGGGATTTTTACAGCCTTTCTAACAGTCGCAAAGTTTGAATTAACTAAGCATAGTGAAGTCAGGTTTTCTGAAGAACACTGAAATAAAAGCAGGTCAGCAAAAACAGGACAACATGGAGGAACAATGATAAACAGAACACTGCCAAATAATAGACATAAAACCCCTAAAGTAAATGTGGGAAAACATAAAAGCATAAATGAGAATGGTGGCTTTTAGATTATTTAAAGGGAAACAGGCCAGTAAACTAGACCCCAAATTTATGTTTTCTTTGAAAAGCAAATGGGTTTTTAAACCCTGATATAAAAACAAGTTTATTTTCCAGATTCAGATTTTTGGAGGTTTCTCACACATTTCTTTGACAGAGTTTCAACTAACGAATGTCCTAAGCCAATGGATACTAAGCTGTATGAATCAGAATGTGACAAATAAAAGCAAAGGGAATTAGCCAGCACATTTTTTCTATTGTGTAAGTCAAGCAAAATGGGGGAAAAAAGAGATGCATAAATAGTAATTCTCACACATGCCATTCTAACATTTTAAAATGCATCTTACTCAACAGGTTTTGATGTTCTTGTTTTCAAGTTGATTGTGCCTCTTTAAGGTTATACAGCTTTCTTTTGAAATGGTAGCAATATTCCTCCTCTAGTTAATGACCTACTCTGCATGGTAGGTTGCTGTGCATTCTGTCTCAAAGGCCTGTTTCTGTGGTGATGAACAGGCATCAGGAGAAACGAAGGGAAAGATAAAGGCTTTGTGATCTGCTTACCTCAGTTTCAAGAAAAGGTGATGTTAAAAAGAAAAAAAAAGGCCCCCAAAATGAGGAGGTGGTAGAATTCCATAGGTGTAAGGGAGAAGGCCTGGAGACATAATGGATGGCAGGCTGGAATTCTAACAGGGAAGGTTTTCATTCCCAGATATTGCAAAACCATTTACGGGGCAGTGAAATGAAGGCCGATGGAGAAGGGAACAGAAGGCAACAGCTTGCAATTTTCCTTTGTTGACCGAATCGCTCTCCTTCCCCTCCGATTTTCATCCTAGTTACCTCCTCTCTTTCCCCTCTGATGAATGGAAACAGGTTTCTCGTGAGGGCCAAAGCTTTGGCCTCATGGCTCTGGTTGCTATGGCTGTTCCTTTTCTCCCCTTCACTTTGATACATGAGCTATTAGCTTACATAATCCGCTCACAGGAGGATGTCCTCATTCGAGGGGCATAAAAAGAGTTATATTGCTAAGTAACCCCTTAACAATGAACAGTATTCATTATGCATTTGCTTAATGATAAAATGGCATTGTTTGCTCTATTTCAGGTGGTTACAGCAGATCAAAGGCTCTGAGACCAGGATGTGCATTAGAAGTGCTCGCAAAGAGCACAGGGAAATAATGCTTAGCATTTATGTAGCACTTTATACTTTCAAAGGGATTGGTGATTATTAATTAATTATTGCACACAGTCTCTATGAGGAAGGTCAGTGCTATTAGCTCTATTTTACAGATGAAAAAACAGATAGCAGTTAAGTGAATTCCACCCCCCACTCCCGAATTTCCTATCTCATCTCGAAGTGTAGACCTGGGAAGGGCCCACAGTTGTTAGAAAATTATGAAGCTCTGGAAATAGGAACTCGGTGCCTCTGAACCCTCATGGTTTTCCCTTTGTGAACCTCTGCCCTTACCCCATTTGTACCTACTTTGCACCCTATAACCTGAATTTCTTTTTTTTCTCTCCTACCCTCACTCTACCCTTCCCTATCACCATTCTCTGTGCTTAGCATTTCTGGTTTATTCCTCTGGTTACCACTACAAACCACCACAACAACACACCAAAAAGCACTGCATTTTAAAGTCAGAGAGGACCTGGATTCAGTTCCTGGCTCTGATGTTTTCTACCTATCTCAAAGGCTTTGAGATCATACAGTAAGAGGAGCAAGAAGTTTAAGCACCTGAAAAGAGAAGATTTGTACTCACAGAATAGAGAGGAATGATAATCTGTCTTCAAATATTTAAAGTGCTGTCATAAGGAAGAGGATTCGACTTATTCTTCATAGGCTTTGGAGGGCAGAATTAGGAACAGCGATGGAAGTGACAGAGAGACAAATTTAGGCTTCATGTCAAGGGGAAAAAACACCACCATAATAACACCAATAAGAGTAGTTATAGGAAAATGGAATAGGCTCCTCTGGGGGTGGGATGCCCTGATTTGAAGTTTTAATCAAAGTCTTGACAGGGATGTTGGATTCTTGTTCATATATACTTTGTCTAGACAGCCTTGAGGAGCCCTTTCAGCAACAAGATTCTCTAAATGCTTATATGTGACCTTGAACAAGTTTATGTCTCAGATTTGGGCCTCAATTTCCTCATCTGCAAAATAAGAGGGTTGGGTTAAAAGAGTTTTAGGGTCCTCCTCCCCCAAATCTGATGAACTAAACAACAATAACAAAAACCCTCTCAATACCTCAGCTGTCTTGTATTTCTTCCTCTCAGGTTACAAAGTATCAGCTAGCCAGGAAGAAGAGTCAGGAAGGGCTTCCTGCCCCCAAATACAGTTGCCCCCTCGTGATCACAACATTTTAACTTTAGTCTTAGAGTCTTAAATACTTTAAAAAAAATCTTCTGAGTCCCATATTAAAATGAAAATTCCCCAAGAAGAGTTTTGTATTAAGCTTTTATTAGCTGAGGTCTTAGTTATTAGTTGACCCCTTAATAGAGATGAACACTAGTGGGACTTAGTTTACTCCAATAGGGAGGGAAGTGTAATGGAAGAGATAGGCCAGGGAGCTGACAGGAAGATGGTAGAGTACCAAAATTTGCCCACTTCAGAGTTTTGTTTAGGATTGGTCCTGCAGTTGTCTAATATGGTGAACAAATTAATCTGTGCTCATGCACTAAAGGGAGTCACTTACTTTCGGGTAGAATATATATTTTACCTGTGGTCTTTTGAGGACAATGTCTCCTACCCAGTGTTTTCTAGTCCCGTGGTATCCAAACTGGGGAAGGGAGCTGAAGGGTGGGTGGTATGATCTCAAAGAGAATACGATCAGCCAATCAGAGAGTGATATAAGATAGTTCACATTCCACTTTCTCTGTAATAGCTAATCATGTCTACCTTTATCCCACAATACTCCTCTACTCCACCCCCCACCTCCCTTCTGCAAGCTTCCCATCTCCCATCCTCTCGGCCACTCAGGCAGCTATAATCTAATTACCCAGGCACCCACAGAAGCAATAGTACAAGTGCCTTTGGGAAAATTACCCTTCCTTATACACTCTATATATAACCCCTGCCCCTCATGGCTATAGAAAGCACCTCTTGGAGGGCTGGCTCTGTCTTCATTCTATGGCAGTAACTAGTGGGTAAGAACTCTCCCATCGCCCTCCTCTCCACCCCTTTTTCATTTTGTATGGTACAGAGTGAGTCACACAGGACAACAGGAATGTATAAAAGCTTTTTACCTTATCTTTCCCCCCATATCGATCTCTCTTTTGAATTTCCCTATTACTGTCAAGAGCACCACCATACTTCCAGTTATCCTGGGTCTAAACCTTGGTGTCATCCTTACTCTTTTCCTTACTCTTACTCCTTACTCTTTTTCATCCAATAATCAATGGCCAAATATTTAAAATTTTCCCCTCTGTAGCATCTCTTGCATCTGTCTCTTTATCTCTACTAACACAGCAACTATTGTACTTTACGCTCTGTTGGTCTATTGCAATGATTTCCTAATTGGTCTCTCTGCCTTAAATCTTTCCTTTTTCCAGTCTATCCCCCGTACATTTGCTAAAGAGATTTTTTTTTTGAAACGAAGGTCTGACTATATCATTCCCTTGCTCTATAAATTCCACTGGCTTCCTATTGAGAGTAGGATTAGATATTATTTTGTCTGTACCTCATTTTCTTTATCTCATCATCATACATTTTCTAATGTATATAGTTATATAATTATTAGTACATATAATTAATGTGTATAATTATATAATTATTAGCACTCTGGTATTTATTTAGGAGACAATTGCTCCAGCTCATAAGTTATTTGAATGGTAAGTTTTCTTTTTCAATTGAAGAGGAAGATAGTCCCAGAATGCGACAGTAGGAGATAGATCTCCACTACTCTCCCTGTAAGACAACAAGATGTAGTGTCAAGAACAGAGTGCTCAATAAGAAAATGTGGGCTCCAGTCTTGGTTTTGACACACATAATCTGTGCGACTATCCTGATACTTTCAGGTGTGTTTGGGATCCTAAGGTCCAGTGCAAGGAAACATGAAGCACATGAAGATAGAGTCAGCACAAAGAAAGTAAATAAGCCACCTTTACTAAGGAGAAATACAAATAAGAAGGGATGATAGAAGTAATTCAGATCTGCTTGGTTCCCATAGAAAAGAGTACCCAAACCAGTAAAGTCCAGTGGGTTTTTTATAGAATTCCTATCTTAGTCAAGAGGACCAGACATTGGGAGGGAGAGATCAAACGACTCAGAACCTGGGGGCTGTGAATGGACAGTTAATTTGACATGTGAAACCCCCCTCCAGCAGGAAAAGGGGTTTTGGCAATTACTGCAGGCCTTACTTTGACTGGGGTGACTAGTGCAGAGAGGAGGCTATTGAAGTTCTTATGGTGACCATGGGAAAGTCATTTAATCCCTCCAAGCCTCAGGCTCCTTATCCGTAAAATAGAGATAATAATACTCGCCCTACCTACGTACCTACCTACCTATGAGGACAAGGCTCTGCAAATTTGCAAACACTATATAAATGTGAATTATGACTGTCTAAGCAGGTAATCTTTTTTGTTGATTAGTTTTAAGCATGAGATATTAGCATAAGCAGTACAGCTTGATAGAAGGCTGTCAACTGATTTTAATAAAACTTTCCCAGCAAACAAAGCAGTAAACTGGAACACATACAGATAATTTAGAAAGTATGCAATGTGAAATGTCAAAGGCACTTACTTTCTCTTGACTTTAGTCAGGTTTGCTACACAATGGATCATGTTAGATTTACTTACATTTTCACATTTTAGCACCTCAATGGTAGCATACACAGAAAAGGAAAGCTAGTGGAAATTGGGTATAGTCAGTTACTGAAATGATAGACCTCCATAACCCCCAGTGAAAGTTTTGCATGGGTCTAATGTAGGGAAAGGAGGGAAACCATAAAATGTCCTTCAAGGTAGGAGAAGAGCAAAAACTCTGAGGTGAGATTTTACATCTTTGAGAAGAAGAAAGAAAAAAAAATGAGAGGAAGAAGAAGGTTCTTATGCAGGAGAAAATGTTTGGCATTTAGCAAAAATGGCTCAGGATATGAGAACTTAAACAAAAGGAAGGACCAGGATATGGAAATGGCCACAGGGATTCATTTGGCAAGTTGCTGAGGATCAAGGTAAAAATTTAAAAATAACAGGAAAGCTAGAAACCATCAGAATGTGGTGAATGGAAGGAAACATCTGAGTAGTGAAAACCAAGCATGACATTTGAACAGACTGAGGCAAGCTGAGCATGGATTTGGAGAAACCAACAGTAATTGTCACGTAGGAAGTTGAAAGAAAAGATAACAAGCCCAGTGGGGACCAGTATTTCTTCAAGATTTTTATGAGTCAGTTTTTGCAAAGGACTTTGGTCTCCCTAATGAAAGGCACCATACAAATTCAAAGTATTTTTATTTATATGGGATTAAATTGTGGACCAGTGTTTCTAAGAAAGATGAATATAAAATGAGAAGAGTAGTAGACTCAAGACTAAGTACTGGGAGAAAAAACCTTTGAAGAAAGGATAAAAGAAGAAAAAGGTTTTTTATCCCAGGTTGTCTTTAAAGGGTGACGGATGAGATGAGCAAGAACACTATAGAAAAGCAGGTGGGAGGGGGGAGTAAACCATAGGTTCCATAAGCTGTAAGTCAGTAAAAATAGCTAAAACTTGAAAATAGTTTTTATATGTATATTCATAATATAAATTCTTATATTCAGCTGCTATTTATGCATATTCATTCCAGGAATGAGGACACATTTAGATAGGCCCACTCATTTTGGGTAGATTCCAATATTTTCTACAGCAAGACAATTTATTCAACCAGGTTACAGTAAAAACTCAGCTATCCCTGAAAGACTACTTAGCTATACCACAAGGAACGTGTCATTTAGAATAGCCAAAGATTTGCCCTTATAAGCACCACATATTTGTCTGAATCATTTTAGATATGGATCTTTCTTAAATGCATTCCTTGACTTCCTGAACAAAATTTATAAAATATCTTTTAATCTTTTCTTGGTGACTCAGTGCAATATTATGAACACAGAAACATTAAATCTAGAGCTGAAGACACTCTAAAGATCACTATTCCAAACCCTCAGGTCAGCTAGGTGGTGCATTGTATAGAGCTCTAGGTCTGGAGTCAGGGAAGACCTGAGTTCAAATCTAGCCTCAGACACTTAACTATGTGACTGTGAGCAAGTCATTTAACCTCTACTTGCCTCAATTTCCTCAATTGTAAGTTGGGGATAATTGTACCTAATTCCAAGGATGGTTATGAGGATCAAATGAGATAATATTTGTAAGGTACTTAGCATAGTTTTTGGCACATAGTAGGCATCTAATAACTATTTGTTTCCGTTCTTCCTTTCCTATCTTCTTTCCTTTTATTTGTGCTGTAATAAAATGAAAGCTTCAGGGGCAATTGAGATATGGCTCTAGACTTGGGTACCCCTAGACTAACGTGCTTCCGTATTTTTCTGTCTCCTCTCTTGATGTTCAGGTGTCAAATCTCACTTCTGCTGATGTGCTAGATTCTTCTAACCCCTAATTTGCTGTTTCTAATCCACTGTGGTCTGAGGGACCAGATAATCAAACTTCTTAGGGAAATAACGTGGTTCAAAGGAAAGAGAAATGGACTTGGAGTTAGAAAACCTAGATTTCAGTCTTGGCTTAGCTCTGGGACTTTGCATAAGCAGCCTCATTTCCATGAGCTTCTGTTTCCTTAAACTGAGGATGACATAGCCATACTTACTATGCAGAGGGTGAATATCGTTGGTAAGGGAAACTTTATCCCTTTGTGTATCTGCTGTAATTTTCTGCTAGAAGTAGGTATGTGATAAATTCACAGCTTGCTAATAATTTCACCTTTCTGAAGGCAGAGGAAGGAAAGAAGAAAATGAGCCTTCATTAAGCACTACTATGTGCCAGGCACCATGCTAAGTACTTTACAAACACTCTCATTCTTCCCCACAATAATGCTTGGAGGTAGGTGCTTTTATTATCTCTGCTTTATAGTCGAGGATATTGAGGGCAGATGGAGGTTGAGTGATTTACTCATGGTTATACAGATAGTAAGTATCTGAGACAGAATTTGAACTCAGGTCTTCCTGACTCCAGACCCAATGTTCTATCCACTCTGATACCTCCTAGCTTCCTTCAGAGGAAATAACAAAAGAAATTGCCATTCTAGAACTTCCTCCTCCCATCCCCCCAATCCTCTCCACATGTAAATCAGTGTATTTTGTGGGACCAAACTAAAGAAAGACAAAGGGCATAAAATGGGAGAGGGGAAGTAGAAGGTAGAGGGGGGAAATGTGATGTATTATAGTCAAGTTACAGGTAAACAATGAAGGGAAAATAATTCTTGTTGTCTCCAGTCAGGGTGATGGGCTACAGGAGAATGAGTGAGCTAGCAAAGCAAGAGATTAAAGGAAGGGGGAAGAGGAGAGATCTAGAATCAGTGGTGAAAAGGCATTCCATTGAAGAATGCTCTAGTGGTTGGGAGAGGTCTAGTCTGTAATGGGAGATGAGGACTGTAAAAGAGCCCTACTCTACAAGAGTTTGGCATTCAGGAGGTTCTCAAGTTTTCTAAAGGCAATCAAGCCTACCCTCTTCCTTCTGTTCAATATTTAGCCCAAATTATTATCTCTCTGAAGTTTCTGCCCCAGATATAGGTAATGGGATCAGCTCTATGAACGGTCTATCCAATGGAATATGCAAGTTTAAACAATAGGTATTTTTTGTCCTCTTGGCTTTTCCTGTGCAAAAAGGTGGGCCAAACTCTTTTTGAGACTATAGATCTAATTTAAGAAACTCTGTAATGTCTGAAGGTTTGATGCGATCAGCACAATATTAACCACAAAGATGAGCAATTTGGTGGACATCAGCATTCTGTGTTGGACATCTTCCCTGAGAAGGGGAAAATACATTCAGTGAGCATACACATTTTTTTTCTTAACAATCATCAGAGAATTGGGTCATTGAATAAAGTTATTTCTATTGTTAAATCTTTGATAATTTTGGCAGAGATGTAATGACAGGACCCACTGGTTTAGAGGAGCTGGGGGTCCTCTCTCCCACCAAGTGACCACTCCAACTTCATAAGGATTTAGTCTTGAGGGAACCTGGCCTCTAACCAGAGGGGTAAGACTCTTGTCTTGTACCTGGTTCTTTATTTGCTTATCCCAAAGCTCCAGGGAAAGTCATTTAAAGTTGAGATTAGTCTCAAACCTGGAGTCTCCCTAAAAGTGATCAGAAAGGTACCCAATGTTCATTGTAGGTCAATATTTGTTGTTGTTGTTATTGTTCAGTTATTTCAGTCATGTCTCACTCTTCATGACCCCATTTGGGATTTTCTTGGCAGGGATCCTGGAGTGGTTTGCCATTTCCTTCTCCAGCTCATTTTACAGATTAGGAAACTGAAGCAAACAGGGTTAAGTGACTTGCTTAGGATCACACAGCTAGTAAATGAGGCAGGATTTGAATTTAGGTCTTCCTGACTCCAGGCTCTATGCTCTATCCTCTGCATTGCCTGGCTGTCCCATAAAACGAGATAAGATATTTCCTTCATACAAAAGATTCATAAATGTCCATTGACAAAATCTTGAAACACAAAACAGAAGCTCACAACCTCTATGATATTCTCCCAGAAGTTAGGTACTTAAAACAGTAAAGCATGAAACATTTAGTTGGACTGCTGAACCTCACCTCAGCTATGCATTGTGTGAACAATTTCCTCCAGGTCCATATATACTAGGAAGCCAAAGTTTGGCTTGAGTTCATTCTTCTGTAGGTGGTCAGCTTCTCTGAGAAAAGTCCATCCATCATGACAGCTATTTGGGCATCCACACTTAGGGAAAGACACAGAAGCCACAGAGACAGCCAGAGTTCCTGGGTCTATGTTAGGCTCCCTCAGGAAGTACCTGTGTCCACTTCCATGTGTGAACATCCAGCCACTATAGGTGCTGGGAAGAGAGGAGCCTGTGCTCTTTTCAGAAGGAGTATAAGAGAGATACTTTCAAACTCTCATCCCAAGCTCAGCGGATGGGAAGAAAGAGGGTACATGAGAATGAAGTCATTCCTTTTAAGTTCTACTGATGTGTTTGGAGCCAGGATGACTGAGTAGCATTAACAAGTTCAGTGAGATCCCCTTATCCCAACAAAGTCTAATGATATATGCACTGTTGTTGTTTGTCCTTCATTCTCGAAGAGGACCATGGAGTCTGTGCAATGCTTGTAGACTTCCCACATTTGCAAAGGGGTGGAGTGGGAGTATTTTTTTTACATCTCTTATTTTAAAGAATGATTGTTCTATATAATCTTGCAACATTCACTTTTGATTTTGATAGTGTGTGTGTGTGTGTGTGTGTGTGTGTGTAGTTCTTTCTATTTACATTGTTGTAGTCACTTATGTAGATCTTCCTATCCTTCTCTGTAGTCATCATATTTATATTTTTTTTTGCAGCACAGGAATAATATTGTAATACATTCATGTGCTATGACTTGTTTAGCCATTTTCCAGTCATTGGGCATCTACTTTGTTTCCAATCCTTCACTACCACAAAAAAAGTGCTGCTATAAATATTTTGATCTATATGGCAACTTTCTTCTTATCAATGGCCTTCTTGGGGAGTAAGCCTAGTAATGAAATCTCTGGGTCACAGGGTATGGACCTTTTAGTCACTTTATGTGCATAATTCCAAATTGCTTTTCAATATGGTTATGCTGATTTACAACGTTACCTACACTGCACTAATATACTTATCTTCCTATAATCCCTTCAGCATTGACTATATCCATCTTTTGTCATCCTTGCCATTTTTAAGAATGTGAGACAAAACATCAGGGTTGTTTTGATTTGTATTTCTTTTATTATTAATGATTTGGATAATTTTAAACATATTATTGTTACTAGTTTACAATTCATTTTTTGGGAAAACTGTTCATATCCTTGACAACTTGAACCCGGGAAATGGCTTTTGATCTTACATATGTCAGTTAATTGTTTATGTGTCTTGGATGAAAACCTCTTATCAGAAAAATTTGATATAAAGATTTTTCCCCATTCATTTGTTTTCCTTCCTATTCTAGGTGCATTAACTTTATTTGTGTAGAAACTTTTCATTTTCATGTAATCAAAGTTATCTGTTTTATCTTTTGTAATTGCCCCTGTCCTTTGGTTAAGAATACATCTCCTACCCATAGTTGTGGGAAGCATATGATCTGCTTCTCTTATAATTTTTAACAGAATGAACTTTAATATTAAAGTTATATATTCATTTAAAATGTATTGTGGGATATGGTGTAAAGTATTGGTCAGATCCTGACTTCTGCTAGACTGCTTTCCAACCTTCCCAACAGTTTTTTTTAATCAAATGGAGAGTTCTTTCCTAAGTACTTTATGTTTTCCAGTTTATTGAACACTAGATTATTGAGTTCCATTGTTTCTAATTCTCCTTTGTCTAGTCTGTTTCATTGATCTACCCCTATTTTTAACCAGTATTTAATGGTTTTAATGGCCTCTACCTTGTGATATAGTTTTGAGGTCTAGAAGTGCTTTTTGCCCTTCATCTTTACCTCTTTTCACAATTTCCCTTGATATTCTAGATATTTCATTTTTTCAAATGAATTTTATTATAATTTTTTGAATTTTTTATTCTTTTGATAATTTGATTGGTATAGTGTTAAAAGTTCAAATTAACTTTGATAGTACTACCCAGTTATGAATACTGGATATTTTTCTAGCTATTTAATTTGTTCTTTATTTAAGCAGCATTTTGTAATTGTATCTATGCAAGTATATGGTGCGCTTTGGTAAAGTGATTCCTAGCCTTACACTTTCAAATTATTCAACTTGTTAGGAATTTTTTTCCTTACATCAAACTGAAATTTGCTTCTCTGTAGACCTCTGCTTTGAAGAATAGATTAACACAATTAATCAAAGGGAGATGCTTTCCTCATCTCTTGAAGCAATAGTTTATTGAGCTCAGTGTAGGTAAGGTGACAGGGGTACAGAGTAAACCCAGTTAAGTTGGCCATACAGAGTACACATCATTCTGAATCTACCCTGGAAAAAAAGAACCTGGTCCAGGGAAACATTAAGGAGAAGAGTAGAACTTTGGAAGTCAATGGAGCAAGAAAAACATAATAGGAAATTATCTCTCAGATCCTCTATGCAAGAAATTTTGAGAAAGGAACTCTAGGTAGTAGATAGACCCCAAGGAAACAAGATACTGTTTTTAGAACAGAAGAGTCACTCTTTAGAATTAACAGCAGATATTTTAGAACTCCAAGACTGCTGAACTAGGTTTACAAGTTCTGAGAGAATAGGTTGGGTCTTATGGAAGAAAATGGTACAAATGAAAAGCTCCCATCTTCTTCACTAGAGAGAGAGTTGTATCTTCTCCCCCAAAGAATCTCTGGCCTTGAGGAGTGGAACATGACCTAAGCATCTTGGAAATTTTAAATGTTAAATGGCCCCTTCAAAAGGGAGACAGAACAGCCTCAGAAAAGCAACATGGTAAAAATACTGTATTTGGAGTCAGACCTTGGTTCAAATCCCAGCTCTATCAAGTATTAGTTGTATGATCTTGGGCATCTCCCTGTACTTCTGCAGGGCTTAATTATCTCACCTATAAAATGAGAGTATTGGATCAGATGTACCCTAAGAACCCTTCCAATTATAAATGTATAATTCTAAGAGTATTTGGTATGTGATATGGAACAACAGGGATAACATAGCTTAGTACAGGTCAAGCTGTGTCACTCCATTCTTCAAGAAGCTCATGTGGCTCTCTCTTATCTCTAGGATAAATACGAAGTCCTCTGTTTGGCTTCACAGCCCTTCACGACCTGGGTGCAGCCTGCCTTCCCAGGATTTCCACACGTTACACTCCTTCACAATTTCTACCTACCAGCTAACTAATCTATATTCACTGTACCATAGGGGTCTGCTGGAGGCAGCTCTAACCAGCCAGGAGAACCAATTGTTAATTTTCAGTATGAGCATTTATACCTTTGAAATGAGCAAATGTTATAAACCAGGGCTTGACTTATTGCTTTGGTGACTGTCTAGACTTAAGAAAGTGATGGAGAAAATGTTAACAATGCAGAGTAAGCTTAAAAGTGTGCCATGTGTACTTCTCCCACCTTAGAGCCAGCTGTTAAACATTTACCAGCACAGCCTTGCCCATTCTATTTGTAGTCTCTTATTTATGATTGGAATGTTCTCTCTCCTCACTAATGCCTCACTGAATCCCCAGCTTCCTTCAAAGTTCAGGTGATATTTCCTACAGAAGACTATTCTCATCTCCCCAGTTGCTTGGATCCTCCCTACAGAAATTGCTTTGCATGTATTATGCATTTAATTTTCAATGTTTTTGATTTTCCCAGTGTAAGCTACTAGAAGGTCTAGATGGTTTCATTTTTTGTATATATTCTCAGGGCCTAGCAGAGCAACTGGAGCTTACAACATGTTTAATATATGCCTTTTGACTTGAATTATTGAATAGTGTTTTGCTAGAATCCTCAGCTAAAGAGTCAAACAAGGATCTCATGAAATTTCACCTGTGCAAAGTAGTGCTAAGTTTAGTTGGGGAAGGTCAAGGAGGTGGAGAAGATGGAGATTATCTCTTCATGTGTCTTTATCTCATTTCTAAAAAAAGACTGAATCTGAAAATTTCAGGCAGAGATAGTGGAAAGAGAAAAGGTGAGAAGGCCTGTACTTTGTCTTGTAGCAGAAGGGTAGGGGCTTGGCTTTATTCCTTACCAGGTCATATGTTGTAGATGCCAATTGGGACAAAAAAGATTTTCTAAGATAGTGCCAGAATGCCACCTACTCTAACAGCTGCTGGGGAGGAATCCTTCCATCTTTAGAAAATAATGTCTTTTTTTTTTGTAAATAGAAACTGGAGAAGATTCAAAGACTTGAAGGTTTTAAAATGTTAATTAAGGTACTAAACATCAATTTTTTAAAAAACAGCATGAAAGCTACCAAAACCATGCCATTAAGAATCAATAATTAAATGTTTTCTACAGATTACATACCAGTAAGCTCTAAGTCCTTTTAAATATACATTGATTTAATTTGGAGTATCAATTTCTTAATAGAATTTCTCTACTTCTTCATCCTTGACAATTGTTGTTGTTGATATAAGTTGCAATTATCTTCATGGGGGTCTTTCTGCAAATGCTTATCATAGTTACTTTGATAAGAGATGACCAAATACTTCATGGAGTGATGTTTCTTGTTCCTTTTAGATGCATGATAAAAATGAACCCTGTTAATTCCTTTATTCGCCCCTCATAGGGGAACCTGGGGACTGCTAGGCAGATGGGTGGTACAGTGGATAGAGCACTGGGTCTCGAGTTACTAAACCTGGGTTCAAGTCTGCCCTCAGACGCTTAGCTGTGTGACTGTGGGCAAGTTACTTAACCTATTTGCCTACATTCTCTCAACTGTAAAAATGGAGATCATAATAACACCTATCCAACAAGGTTGTTGTGAGGATCAAATGAGACATCTATAAAGATCTTGGCATTCCTACATAGTAAGAATTTAATATAAATGTTTGTTCCCTATTTATCATCTTCCTGCAACTTTATAATGAGGCCATTAAGAATCCTATGACTCAATTCCTCCAGAACTATGCTCATAGTAGTGGCACATAATAAGTGCTTAATAAATATTTGTGGACTGACTTAGTCACTGGGTGATTTCACACTTAGAGCATCAATAGCTAAATTAATGTAAATAGTCAGCCTCAAATTTGTGTTTCTTTGCCCCTGCCACTGTCCCTGTGATCATAAAGGAGCTGCCCAGGACTTTGTGTTTTAATTGGTTTTGTGGGTTTGTCATGGTCAGAGAATTTATCACCAAGTGGCCAGCCCATGGATAATGAAGTTCTCGACACTTAAGTAGCTAGGCTGGTGCTTGAAAAGCAGACGGTCAGTTGCAGGGACCCTGCCTGCTTTCCAGCAGGGTAGAACCTGCCACAAGGCATGGCCTTAGAAGACCCAGGATCACTTTCATGATGCAGTAAGACATCAAAGTAGGATTCTGTGAAGGCTTAAAAATGATAGCTGTCTAGAAATGGAGGGAACCACTTCAAAAACAACTGAATTTCCTCTCACTAGAGTTCTTCAAACTAATGCACGAATGAGTGAATTTTCTAAAGCACTTATTAAACACTTACCATGTGCCAAGCACTGTGCTAAATAAGTACTGAAATGCTAAATGACCATTGGGCAGGATGTTGGGATTGCATTCTTCTTTCTTTTTTAAAAAAATGTATTTTATTCTGAACTTGAGAAATAAAACAACCATTTCCAAACATAGTAGAATAGAAAAAAAAAGATGATTGTACATGGAAATGCAAATGTATCGTGTATATAACTTGCTATTCCTTTTAAATATATAATAATGTTATTATATAACTTTCTTTTTTCTCTTTTTTTCCTCTCTGACCCTCACAGATGGCTACCATTAGACAGAAATGTGTGTATGTGTATGTGTATGTACATGTGTATGTGTACGTGTATGTATATATGTGTGTGTGTGTGTATATATATATATATATATATATATATATATATGAAACCATTCTACACATACTTCTATTTATCAGTTTTTTCTCTGGATGCAAATAGCATCTTCCTCCATAGGTCCTTTGTAGTTAATTTGGGTATTTATAATAGTCAGAATTACTTAATTACTCAAACTTGTTCTTGCTGTTACTGTATACTGCATATGATGTTCTCTTGGTTCTGCTAATTTCGCTCTTCATTATTTCATGCAAGTCTATCCATGTTTTTCTAAGATCATTAAGCTTATCATTTCTTATGGCACAGTAGAATTCCATCATGATAATATTGGGCAAGATCTTCACTGGAAGACCCGAGGCCCCTTCCAATTCTAGGATTGTGAGAGCTGACAGATAATGATAACATAGCTAACATTTATTTAGCATTTTACAGTTTGTGAAGCACTTTACACACATGATCTCATTTAAGCCTCACAACAACTCTAATGTTGTAATGTATTTTCACCCTTTTACTTATGAAGAAACTAAGACTGAGAGAGGCTTAGTGACTTGTCCGGAATCAGAAAACTAGTCCGTGTTTGAGGTGTGATTTGAACTCAACTCTTACTTTGTCCAAATCCAGCCTTCTACCCATTAGGCCACCTAACTGCCAAATGAAATATATACCTAGTTAGAGATTACTTTTTGAGACTTCTTTTATGGTTCTATGATAATTAACACAGTTCATTTCAAAGGAATTGTAAAAACCAAGTAATTGTTACTAAAACTTTGTCTAAATCAAAGGTTCTTCCTCTCATGTCTATGCATTTGGATGAGAAAAACATCTTTTTTTTTTTTAAAATCAACCTTCAGTTTCCTTTATAATCCTATGCATTTTATTATAGGCACTTAAAAATATATTCTGAGAAAGGGTCTATAGACTTTTACATGCACCAAAGAGGGCTGTGACATTGAAAAGGTTAAGAACACCTTGTCTAATGTGAGAGTAAATTGCTTTGAATGAGGACCCAAGGACTCTTTTATGAATGAAGTGGTTGAGCTATAATACTTGGATTTTGTGAGACCTATTTTAATTGTTCAGAAGCCTTCTTTACTTACTCCTGGGTTCTTGGCTTTGTTGTAGGAGGGTGAAGTTGCTAGATAAGTGGCCCCCAGGTAATTGAGATTTTATTGTTCAATGTGCAGTGAAAAGTTGATTTTCTCAAGTTAACAATCTATTTAAAAATGTTATTGATTTTTACAACATAAAACCACTGGTAATATAATAATTGAGATACCCAAACATACCAGAATGCTAACTTATCAAAGAGAAAGACTACATGAAATGGATAACTTCAAGAAGGGAAGTATCGTAAGTCAAATCATGAAATCTACTAACAATTTTACATGAAAATAAGGCCATAAATGAAGGAAGCACAGTCTGCCCAAATCTTTTTTAGCAAAACTTTTCTATCTCTTTCATATTCAATTTGTTTTTTACTAGTTTTATATAATGACAAACCTCCCTTTGACCTTATTTTTATTCTCTCTGATGCACTTACTTTATTATTTTGTATTTGTCCATATGTTAGATCTTCCTTCCAGACTACAAACTACTTGAGGGTAGGGACTATTTTATTTAAACTTGGTATTACTTCTAGTGTCTAACAAAGTACCTGGTGCACAATAGAATCTTAAAAGTTTGCTAACTAGAATTAATGTGAAAATTTCCCAATTTTTTTTGGCCCTATGTAGTTGAGGGTGGAGGGGAGAGAAACAAGAGTGTAGGTAAGACCTGCTTTTCTCACTTCAGGTTGCCTTTTTGAGTATCTCTCTCTCTCTCTCTCTCTCTCTCTCTCTCTCTCTCTCTCTCTCTCTCTCTCCCCCACTCAGCCCCAGGGCTTGACATGGCAGCTTTCCCTAATTGTTTTGTTTTTGTGGCTACTTTCTCTGTCTTGTGTGGTTCCCCTTATCCAGGTTTCTCATGTGTCTCTACAATTTTTTTTTAAGTCAGAGTTCTTAACCTGGTAATAGATTTCAGGGAGTCCTGAACTCAGCAAAAATAAATAAGTGCATCTTTGTTTTCATTGACCTCTAACTGAAATTTAGTATTTCCTTCAATTATTAATTTTTAAAATGTTATTAAGGGACCCATAGGCTTTCCCAGCCTTCCAAATGGATCCTTGACACAAAAGTTAAGCACCCTGCTTAAATTTTCTAAGCTATTTCGCTATTAGTAAAAACTTAATCCAGAAACATAAGCCTATCTTTTTTTTTCTTTCTTTTCACCCATATTCTTGTAATGTTGGAGGCATCAGAATAAAGAACTGACTTCAGACAGAGAAGACTTGGGTTCCAAGTCTACCTCTGATACTTACTGACCGTGACCCTAGACAAATAACAGACTTTAAGATTCTTTAATATCACAAGTTAGACAACAGCTGACTATCTGTAGTGGCAGAGAGAATTTTTTTCAATGAGAATCACTTACATGAAATCATAGATCTGGTTAAAATTTTTAAAAATATGATGTATTACTGAATCAAGCAATGCTATAATTTCTTTTTTTCCTTTTTAAGAATTGATTTAATATATTTAGTTTTCAGCATTGATTTTGACAAGAGTTTGCATTACAAATTTTCTCCCCATTTCTACCCTCTCCCCCACTCCAAAATGGCATATATTCTGCTTACTCAGTTCCCCAGTCAGGCTTCCCTTCTGTTGCCCCACTCCCCTCCCATCCCCTTCTCCCTTACTTTCATGTAGGGCAAGATAAATTTCTATGTCCCATTGCCTGTATATCTTATTTCCTAATTGCATGCAAAAAAATTTTTTTCGAACATCTGCTTTTAAAACTTTGAGTTCCAAATTCTCTCCCCTCCTCTCTCCCCGCCCACCCTCCCCAAGAAGGCAAACAATTCATCATAGGCCAAATGCATATCATTATGTAAAACCCTTCCACAATATTCATGTGGTGAAAGACTAACTGTATTTTACTCCTTCCTAACCTATTCCCCTTTATCCAATTTTCTCCCTTGACGTCGTCCCTTTTCGAAAGTGTTTGTTTTTGATTACCTCCTCCCCCATCTGCCCTCCCTTCTATCATCCCCCTCTTTTTTATCTTCTTCCTCCTTCTTTCTTGTGGGGTAAGATACCCAATTGAGTGTGTATGTTATTCCCTCCTCAGGTCAAATCTGATGAGAGTAAGACTCACTCATTCCCCCTCACCTGCCCCGTCTTCCCTTCCTACAGAACCACTTTTTCTTGCCACTTTTATGTGAGATAATTTACCCCATTCTATTTCTCCCTTTCTCCATCTCTCAATATATTCCCCTCTCATGCCTTGATTTGATTTTACTATTTTAGATATCATCCCTTCATGTTCAACTCACCCTGTGCCCTCTGTCTACGTCTATGTCTATGTCTACGTCTATATCTATATGCATATATCTATGTATATTCCCTTCAGCTACCCTAATACTGAGGTCTTGTGAATCATACACATCATCTTTCCATGTAGGAATGTAAACAAAACAGTTCAACTTTAGTAAGTCCCTTATGATTTCTCTTTTTTATTTACCTTTTCATGCTTCTCTTGATTCTTGTGTTTAAAAGTCAAATTTTCTCTTCAGCTCTGGTCTTTTCACTGAGAAATCTTGAAAGTCTTCTATTTTATTGAGAATCCATATTTTGCCTTGGAGCATGATATTCAGTTTTTCTGGGTAGGTGATTCTTGATTTTAATCCTAGCTCCACTGACCTATAGAATATCATATTCCAAATCCTTCAATCCCTTAATGTAGAAGTTGCTAGATCTTGGGTTATTCTGATTGTGTTTCCACAATACTCAAATTGATTCTTTCTGGCTGCTTGTAGTATTTTCTCCTTGATCTGGGACCTCTGGAATTTGGTGACAATATTCATAGGAGATTTCTTTTTGGGATCTATTTGAGGAGGTCATCGGTGGATTCTTTCAAT
>CM053627.1:90087607-90107128 GCA_028646595.1 Phalanger gymnotis | reverse complement strand
TGGTCGACTGCACAGAATGTAAGTGGTGCAATAGATAAGTGTCCTGAGCTTCGAGTTAGGATGATCCAAATTCAAATCTTGCTTCAGATGTGTACTAGCTGCAAATCATTTAACTTCTCTCAGCCACTGTTTCATTATCTGTAAAATGAAATGGTTAAACCCAACAGCATCTGAAGTCCCTTCCAGCTCTAACTTTATATGTGGTCTTGTTTAATACTAAACTTTTCCGTGTGGACTCTCCTTTCCTTTTCTTAGTATGAACCCTTATGTACTACAAAATTATTTATTTAGAGAGGCATTTGCTGCCAAATATAGGACTTAAAATAGGTAGGAGAACTTTATATACATTCTCTAATTCATTTTTAGGAAAAAAAATTTAAAGCTATAGAAAAATTTAAATTGGCCCCAGGACCGAAAGAACAAGCATTTGCTTAGTAATATTAATTTCCCCTGTAAGTTTTGATGGGCGTTTCTATTTTTGTGACTCTTACTCAAACATGTTATTACAATATGCACTTAATGGTATGGTTTCAACAGGACCAGATTTTGGGTGGCTAAATATAAATGGTGAATAAAATTCAAAGGCAAAACCACAACTGGGAGTTTAGCAATGCAACACATTTGGCTCAAGGGTCTACTTTCCTACTGATAAGTTTTCTTAGGACCTTTTATTCTTGAAATTATTTCTGCTATGGAATAGTCATCTTTATTTGTGTGAATCATCCAGGATCCCAGTAACTGGCTCATAAATTAGGGGGACCTTAGAGCTAAGATTAAGTGCATGCTAGTGACTTGAAACCATTATTTGCCCTGATTTAGATCACCTTCCTAGAGCTCGTAAATTGGGGAGCCTTTGCACCAGTGTCTAGAAGTCACAGAAATTATGGATCTGCCCTCTAGCGGTTATTTGAGGATTCCTGGCAGCATCATTTTAACTCATCACCAACCAAAGAATCAGGAAGGAGTTAAGCTGCTTCACCTTAGCTTAGTGCACAACTGCAGTCGATAGGAGCCTAGTTTTGAACTACGGTGAAAAGCCAATATTATTTAGCTAATTGTTCAGGCATTAACAGGTTTCTAAATGATTATTAATTAATTTCATTAGGACTATATAAGACTAAATGATTATCATATAATATAACTAGAATGAACCAAAATGGGGGAACCTTGTCATGCAACCTGTAATAGTATCTAAGTTAACTGAGAAAGAATGTAGTTGTTTGCTCATGAGGGCAATGGTTTTATCTAATAGAATCAAAGATTTAGAGCTGAAGGGGTCCTTAGATGCCATCTAGTTTAACTCACTTTTTTTTCCAGATGCTGAAACTGGGGCCAGACAAGTTGTTACCTTTCCAACTCTCACAGGTAGAAAGGGATAGAGATAGGATTTGAATCTAGCTCTTCTTCAGACTAGAATCTACTTCAGACACTAGATTCAATATTCTCCTCTACTGGACCTTACCTTCTTGCCTTAGTCTGTTTAAAACAGAATTTAACTGTTTCGATGACAGTAAGAACTCAAACAACCCTCGTTTAGAGTTAAGAACCTGCAATGCAAAAAGAAACAGAAAGAAAGTCCCTTTTCCCCCTTCCCTGTAAAAGAGTAGGAAAACTTGTAAGAGCTGGCATGGAGCCCAGAAAAGTTAACTGAAAATGCTGCGCTGTTTTTGGTTGTATGGATGAATGTGTGTGTTGGCAAAACTGTTTGTTTTTCTTGTCTTTTCATGTGTATGTGTAAATGTGATGAATCCATCTCCTAATAAAGTTGGATTTACTTTAAAAAGAATTATTTGAATTGGAAACTAATTTGAGAAAGGTTTGTTGTTGTTGTGTTTTTTTTTTTTCCTTTTTTCCTTTTGGTCTAGCCAACTGGATGGGAGAAATGGAAAAAAAAAGATAACAGAAAAATATGGAAATCTTTCTCCTGTTCCTTCAATATGTTAGACTACATAAGAGACTATCATGATAGTCAAGGGCTTTTTTTTCCTAGAAATTTTTTAAAATTCTGAATTCAACAAACACCAAAAAAGAAGCCTTTAAATATATAAAGTAGAATAGAAAAAGAAGACTACATACAAACCCACCAATTTTCCATTACATATAGCTTGCTTTTCACTTTAAAAGTGTAATATAGTTAACATCTCACTTTCAAAGCTTTTCTGTTTGCATTTCCCCATGAACTTTCTGTTCTTCCCCTCTATTTTTTTTAAAGATGTTTCAACGACCCTCTTCCATTTCTTTTCTTTTTTTTGGGAACACTATTGCTACCTCCTCCTTCCTAGACTCTACCAACAAAAAGTCAAAAACACTATCCTTACTGATATTACTTTATTTTCTATAATGCCTTTAGTCTTTATTAATGTCCTTGTTTATCTGTTTTAATCAAGCATGTTTCTCCATTTTCTTATCTGAGATCATAGTTGCTCCTTCTCCCTTTTCGAAGCATATTAGATTTTGTCCCTGACTCTTATTTTAATTCTACTTAAATCTTTATGTTTCATGAGTGTTTCTCCTAAGTACCATATTGTTGGAGTCTGCTTTCTAATATTTTCTGCTACCAGGTTCCCTTTTATGGATGTCTATCTCATTCATGTTCATGGTTATGATTATTTATTGTGTGTTTTCCTTCATTCTATCTTTTTTAAAAAATTATACTTCTCCCTCTCTTTGCTCCTTGTCTCCCTCTTTACACCAAAGAATAGGGTGTTGAGAAATAAGTAGTATGTTCAATACATGATCTGTATTTTATGCAGTCTGCTTTGCTCTACTTTTCTCCCCTCACCAAACCACCTTGTATCCTTATCAGAGAAACTTGTTGCAAAGATTTCCTACCACTATTTGCCACTTGTCTTCTCATTTTAGCCGCATTGGTTTTATTTGTGAATTTTTTCCTCAATTTGATGGTATTGAAATTGTCTATTTTACCTCCTGTGACCCTCGCCGACAGATCATTTTTTTCCTTGTGCTAAATTTGTTTATGCTATCATCATTCATATTTAAGTCATGTACCTATTTGGAGCTTGTTTTGGCATATGGTATGACATGTTGGGCTATACCTAGTTTCATTTGGACTGATATCCTGCTCTCCCAATAGTTTCTGTCAAAGCGTGAGTTCTTGTCTCAATAGTTAGGATTGTCAGGTTTATTAAACATTAGGCTATGGTGTTCAATTGTGTGTCTAATCCACCCCAGTGCTCAACCTCTCTATTTCTTACCCAGTACTGAATTGCTTTGATGCTTACTGCATTGTAGCAAGTTTGAGATCTGATACTGCTAGGTTCCCTCCCTTCCCATTTTTTTCTTTAATTCTCTATGTTCCTCTAAATGAATTTTATCATTATTTTTCTAGTTTTATAAAGTAATCCCTTGGTAGTTTAATTAATATGGTACTGATTAACTAAATTAATTTAGTTGGAATTGTCATTTTTATTTTATTGGCTCAATGTACCTGTGAGTAATTAATATTTCTCTAGCTATTTAGACTTGTCTTTTATTTGTTTAAGAGTGGTTTGTAATTTTGTTCATATAATTTCTATGTGCATCTTGGTGGGTAGACTACCAAGTATTTTATACTGACTGTAGGTATAAATATTTCGTATTTTAATTGGAATTTTTTTTCTTTTTGCTTCATTTTGTTGGTAATAAACAGAAACAATGATTTATGTGGGCTTATTTTATATCTTACAACTGTGCTAAAATTGTTCATTGTTTCAATTAGTTTTGTAGTTGACTCCCTAGGGTTCTCTAAGTAAACTGTCAACTTCGAAATGTGATAATTTTGCATCCTCTTTGCTTTTGTTTATTCCCTCAATTTCTTTTTCTTGTCTTATTGTTATAACCAACATTTCTAGTAATGAGTAGTAATGTTGAACATGAGCATTCTTGCTTCACCTCTGATCTTAATGGAAAGCACCCTAATTTATCTCCACTACAGATAATGCTAGCTCTTGATTTTAGATAGGACACTAATCATTTAAAGGAAAATTCCATTTATTCCTTTGTTTTCTGGTATTTTGACAGGAATGGGTATTGCAAACCATTGAAAAGCTTTTTCTACATCTATTGATATAATCATATTATTTTTATTATTCTTATTAATATGTTTGATTAGACATAGTTTTCCTGATATTTTTTCAGGTCTGCATTCCTGGTATAAATCCAACCTGGTTACAGTTTATCTTTGTGATATATTACTGTAGTTTTCATGTTAATATTTTATTTTAAAAGTTTACATCAATATTCACTAGGGATGTTGGGTTATAATTTTTTTCTATGTTTTGACTCTTTTTAGTTTAGATTTCAAAACCATATTTGTTTCATAGAAGCAATTTTGTAGGACTCTACTATTTTTTCCATTTTTTTTCCTTTTGCAATTCATTCATGGCTTGTTCAATTTCTTTTTCTAATATAAAATTATTTGAGTCCTCTATTTCCTGTTCTGTTAATCTTGTTGATTTCTTTTTAATTTTTGTAAATGTCCATTTCCTTTAGATGGTCAATTTTTGGGGGGCATATAATTGGGTGAAACACTTCCTAAAACCTTTCATTTCTTCTTAATTGGTTGTAAATGAATTTTTTTTCATTGTTGATGCTGGTAATTTAGTTTTCTTCTTCTTAAAAATCAAATTTGCTAATGGCTTGTCTGTTTCATTGTTTTTATTTTTTCATTAAACCATCCCCTCATTTTATTTATTAATTCAATGCTTTTTTTCCTTCACTTTTGTTAAGCTAGTCCTTAGTTTCAGGATTCAAATTTTGATGCTTAATTAGGAATTTAATTTGTCAGTTTTCTAAGTCTTTTGAAAAAATTCCATGGACAATTCATCAATTTGTTCTTTCTCTCTTTTACTGATGATAATGCTTAGTGATAGAAAATTTCCCCTAAATATTGATTTAGCTGCATCCCTCAAATTTTGGTATGTTGTATAATTGTTCTCATATCTTTAATGAGGTTACTCAATATTTCTGTCATTTGTTTTTTGACCCTCCTATCTTTTAGTATTATAATTTAGTTTTCAATTAATTTTTAATCTTTGCTTTAAAGATTATTTATTGAATATAAATTTAATGCAGTATATCTGATAAAAGATTTAATATTCCTACTTTTCTCTGTGATTTTTTATGGTAAAATACAGGGTTAGTTTTTGTGATGGCACCATGCACAACTGAGTACCATGTATACTCCCTTTTATTTCTATTCAGCAACTTCCAGAGGTCTATCATATCTAACTTTTCTAAAATTTTATTCACATCCTTCATTTCTTGTTTATTTTTTGTTAGATTTATGTTAGTTTGAGAAAGGTACAAATTGAGGTCCCCCATTATTATAGTTTTACTGTCTATTTCTCATTGTAACTCATTTAACTTTTCCTTTAAGAATTTAAATGCTATGCCTTTTGGTGCATATATGTTTCACCTTGTACCTTATAGTACGGTCTATTTTTACTATTGCTTTGTTTGAAATTATGATTGCTACATTTGCCTTTTAAATTTCATTTGAAGTATAAGAAATTCTGATCCAGCTCCTCATTTTAACTGTATGTATCTTTCTATTTCAAGCATGCTTCTTTTAAACCACATATTGTTAAATTCCAGTTTCTTATCCATTAGACTGATCTCTCTTGTTTTAAGGGTGAATTCATACCATTCATATTCATGGTTGTAATTGTTAAATTGTGTATTTCCCTCAATCCTATTCTCATATACTTTTCCTTCTTTGTGTTTCTTTCCCTGCTTTAAGAGTTTTCTTGCTTCTGACTACTTCCTCCCACAATCTGCTCTCTCTCTCTCTCTCTCTCTCTCTCTCTCTCTCTCTCTTTCTCTCTCATTCTTCTCCTTTCCCTTAACATCTTTCTCTCCTGTTTCCCTACTGGGTGAAATGTATACCCTCATGTATGTACATATGTTCTCCACTTTGACCAGTTTAGATGAGAGTAAGGTTCAAGTGTTGCCTGAGTTGGCATCCTAGCACCTCTTTTGTCTTGCTTCTATAGACTTTTACTTGAACACCCCAATTATGTAAGATGGTTTTTTCCATCCTTCCTCTCTCTTTCCCCCTACCCCAGTATTTTCTTCTTCTTTCTTTCAAGTCTTTTAAGATTATTAGAACATTACAGAAAAACTCTCAGGACCTCTGTTGAATTAGACTCTCTCTATAAGCCCTGATATTGAGAGTTTTTGGTGATATATTTATTATCTCCTCATATAATATGTGAACAGTTTATCTTTGTTTAGTCCCTTATACTGTTCACTTATGTTTACCTTTTTTTTAACTTCTTGTTTAGTATTTCAAAATTGCTATGCAGCTCTGGTGTTTTCAACAGGAATGCTTGGAAATCCTCTATTTAATCAAAGATCCCTTTTTACCCTTAAAGGATCATAGTCAGATTTGCTGTGTAAATAATTCTCTATCCACTTGTTTTTATGTGCAGAAGAGAGAGAATGACAAAGTTTAATAATGGAGTTGAGTCCAAAAGACAGTGATGGAGGAATTACTCAGCTTTTGAGACCACTTTTAGTGTCTGAGGACTTTATTTCACCTTTTGAAGAGTGCAGCAAGGTCAGAGGAAACAACCCTATCCTGCCTGTCAGCAGTTTCATTTTGTAACAGAAAAAAATGGCCATAGGATTTATGCCTTCAAGCAGCCTGAGAGGAGAATTTAAGGCCATTGCTTTCTCAACCCTCATCTCCTTAAGAGAGAGAGATATTTGAAAAGAGAACTTGTTGCCTGGAACAGAGATCCTGATACTTGGGAGATGGAAATCCTCAGAGTCTAGACTCAGAGAGACAAATTGGATACGCTCTGCGTTGGTTCCAGGGAAAGAGTTTTGATTATATCTGAAAGGGCTTGGCCATGACCTATTAATGAATTTCAACTTAGCAAAAAGCCCAGAGATTCTGTAGACTATTACCAACTGTCAGAACAAGGCTTCCTATAGAGAGCAGACCCTTCCAATTCTTCTGAGGAACAGGGTCAGCAGAAAGTAGACCCAGAAAACCCATTGGTACAGCATAGCCAGGTAAGACATCTTGCCCATCAAGGGACATCTCATGGACATCATTAGAAGACATTGGGGTCCTGTAGGTCAAAGGCTTGAGTTGCTATTCCACGTACGTTCATCATGTGTGGGCCCCTCATGAGTGGTCTTTGTACTCACTCACTCTCTTCCTTGACAATGTGAATATTAGTAGGAGAGTGCTTCTTAGGATTATGGGAGAGCATAAATCTTCTTCCTATGTCATTTGAGTAAATGGCTTTGCTTTGAGCTAATTTTCTCCTAGGGCTGACTGTTGAAATGTAAACATGTCAGTTAGGACTTAAGAGCTGTGGTTTTAAGAATGCATGTGCATGTGATACAGCTATCTTCAGCCTCCAGGGAACTTGCCCATTGTGTTAGGGCATGACCAAAAAGGTGCTATGTGAGCATTCAAAATGAAGAGCGGTCCACTAAAAGGATGGGAATCTTCAATTTGGTATAATATGTAGTATTTATCATGATTGTATTAACTTCAGTATTACTTTGCTTTTCCTTCTGTGTCGAATGATGTTGTAAATGTTAAACAGGGGCCTGAATGAGAACTATTCCCCTTATCAGCCCTTTAATAAACATTTACACATCCTCCAATTAGGTATGAGCATTTCAAACAAAATAAAATAAAATATATCATGTATGCACCATGGAATGAAATATGCATTATGAGTAATTTAATTTTACAAATTGTCGCCTAAAAATCTGAGCCCCACTTCTGTGGCCTATTTAAATGATGAACTTACCACCTCATTTTCTATAGAAAATCTCACCATGTTGGTATTTTATTTTTTGTGATTTTGGACCATTCATATTACTTTGTGATGTGTTATACTAGGAAGAAAAGAAAAGAGCTGGGAACTGATAGAAACCTTTTTTTATGAGCTTAATGGGTCCAAAAGATGGATATTGTGAATTATTGTTACAAATTATGTTACTGCTATAAACCAATTCCAAAACCTGTTGATATTAATTCTAAGTTGAAAATAATGGCATCCTGCCTTAATTGTAAGCAGTGGAAATTGCTGTGTGAGGTAGAACCCCTGGGGGCCATAAATTTGCCTTGTTTATTTCCTATGACTTTACTTTGATTCTGGCAAAGGTGTTTATGGTTGTACATCTGCATTTTAAACCAGTTCCTGATTGATGTAGATTGCCGGGAAGGTCAAGGAGGTAGCCCTGTGCAGGTAGTGATGAGATCTTTTGACCTGTACCCAATTATTCTCCTTCTCTCCTTTGAATGGGAAAGTTTCTCACCTATTAGACCACAGACCTTGCTATTATAGTGCTTGAGTAATGGAAAGTGGTAATACATGGGTTGGTTATTCCAAAAATTGTCTGACCTTTACACAGGATCAAGGGAGTAAGTACAGAGCTAAGGGAATTTTGTCCCAGCATAACTACGAAAGGTCAACTGTAACTCTCAGACCCATACCTGACAGAATAGTTTATCGTGAATGTCTTTCTTCCACCTCTAAGAGTAAATTCCTCTATCTACTTTAGGAGATATCCAAATACATTATAGTGAATCTCAGTGTCACTACTATCATACATGCCCGAATCCACAGTGATCAGCATATAGGGGGCTGAAAAGCTTTCATATAAAAACCAACCACTTCCTAATTGTTCTATGTACCTGTGTTTTTTTTTTTACTTTTCTTCATGTTTTTTAAAGGGGGAAGCAGTTGGGGTTAAGTGACTTGCCCAGGGTCACATAGCTAGTAAGTGTCTGAGGCCAGGTTTGAACTCAGGTCTTCCTGACTCCAGGGCTAGTGTATTATCCACTGCACCATCTAGCTGCCCCACATACTTGTGTTTAAATGATCACTCATTTCAAATATAAAGTTTATTAAATGCAAATAGCATGAATATTAGTCCATGATCTTTCCAAGAGGTCCTCAAGGCTCTTTATTGATTCTAAAAACTTTCTCTTTTCCCCATCCTCCCCCAAGAAGGTGATTCTGGCTATCCCTGCTCTAACTTGCCTAATGAGATGTATACATCAGTCAATGAGGTGGAATATGTTAGGGTCTATTCTAGTTCCTAAAAATTGTCTGTTGGTTCATCTCATTGATGATGACAAATAAAAAAACATCTATTAAGTGCATACTATGTGCAAAGTGCTGGAACACAAATTAAAATAAGACAGTCTCTGTTTTTGAGGAACTCACATTCTTTTTTTTTTGGAGGGGAGAAGGCAGGGCAATTGGGATTAAGTGACTTGCTCAAGGTCACATAGCTAGTAAGTGTGTCAAGCGTCTGAGGCCACATTTGAACTCAGGTCCTCCTGATTCCAACTCAGGTCCTCCTGATTCCAGGGCCGGTGCACTACTCGCTGTGCCACCTAGCTGCCCAGGAGCTTACATTCTAAAAGAGGGAGACAAAACACGTAGGGTCCAGCTTCAGGATGGGTGAAAGACCCATAGTCCTTATGGTAAAGTGGTAAGGAATACATTAAGGCACAGTGGTTCTCAGGGTGGAACAAATGGCCATGTCCAGTGATCATTGGTGAATAGTAAAGAGTCAGATGGTAAGGCCCAGTGGTCCATCAGAATCACATAAAACTTTTCAACTTTCTCCATTCCTTCAGCTGAGATAACTGTGCTTTTTAAATACATACCCTAATTCAGTCATCGAGGTGAGTTATTCACACATACTCCCATTTTTTTCTGCTTTCCTTAAGACTTCCAACCAATTACTATTAACAAAAATTTCAGTATATAGTTCTAGGAGTGGAAGTAACAAAGAGCACACTGCTTCTCACCAGTTGCTGCCCTGGAACGCATGAGAAGCAAAGAAATTAATAAATGTCAGAGATAAGATCGTTCCGGTACAAAAGGGGAAAAATGGTAAGTCATCCTTTAACAGCCGTTATTTTGAAGTAAAAGATCAAATTGGTGGTGACATTCTTATTGAATTAGCTTTTCATTACCCCAGAATTTTACACAAATTTGACAATCCTAAAAGCCTCCAATTTTGTTCTCTTCTGGCAATCTTTTTTCAGGGCAGATAAGCCCTTGTTAAGTCAATGGCAACTTCCAACATAGAAGAAATGCATTGTAATACTAAAAATGGGCAAAATCCTACCAAGATTTTAGATAATAATAATAACTCACATTTATATTGCGCTTTGAGAATTACAAAGCACTTTGCTTGCAACAACCCTTTGAGATAAGTAGCAAAGAGTTTGACATCTTTATAAATGGGGACCCTGCAGACTGAAGAGGTAGCCAGGTGTCTGTGGCAGTATTTGAGCTCAAGTCTTCTGGCTCTAAAGTCAGACCTTACAGACAATTTGATACAGTTTCAGGGGTGTGCTAGAGTCAATTGTTAAATTGGCTGGAGAGCCAATTGTTAAATTTTCATTATGAACATTTATACCTTGGAAATTGGCAATGCTACAAATCAGGGTCAGATTTATTGTTTCATTGATTATGTAGATTTAAGAAAGTGATGGAGAAAAATACCAATAATGCTGATTAAACTTGAAAGTGTGTCATGGGTAAATGTTTTTCCTTCTGGGGATCAGGTTGTTAAACATTTATCAGCACACTGCTAGACTACTCTGTCATTTATTATTAATGAGAGAAAACCCAAAAGGAAATGTGTATTCTCCCCTCCCCTCCATGACACAATACTTCCATGTGGAATATAGGCCAAATACCCATGGTGCTAGGCTATAACGCACTAGAGAGGCAATATTAGAAGTGGAAGCCAAGACAAATGAATTAGAATTCTGAAGCTGCGACTTAACTAGGTTAAACTCAGTCCATTTTCTTGTTTTTAAAATGGGGATAATACTACTACTTCACATCATCGAGTTGTTGGGAGGAAAGCACCTTATAAACTTTAATGTTCTGCATAAATAAGAAATAAAAAATGATAATAGATGGAAATTCTAGGATGAAGATATGGGACCTTTCTGGTATCAGGACCTACCAGGTGTGCTCTGGTCCCATTCTTTCAGGCCCAGGCCTATTATATTTCCTGTATCATCTAGTGGGTTAATGGTGTCTCTTTTCTCAGTCATTGGATAGTTTTGACTGACAATGTTCCTTCCATTTAAGGGACCCAGGGACTAGTACCCCAGATGCATCACATCACTTTATATCAAATAGTTTTTATGAAGAGATCTTTATTTCAAAAATACAGGAAGAAAAAAATGTACAAACATTTTCTCCTAATGCTTCAGGGGCATAATTCCCCCTTATACCAATTTAGCGTCTGGAGGCAGAGTGGTGTGAGGGATTACGGCTCACAATTTAGCTCAATTTCTATATTGCACTGATCCCAGAACTTCACACCCAAATCTAACATCTCTACTGCCTTCTGCTGGGCTGGAGTCCCAGACCCCTGGGCCCTTGCTTCTCAAGTATGTCTATCAGGCAGACTGTAACACTTGATACTGATTCCTGGATGCCCATGGCTTTCCCTTCCAGTCCAGATCAGAAACTCCAATTCTTGTACCTAGGATGGAAAAGAAGAACCAAAAAAGGTGAAAGACCCAGGCCTGCTTCTCTGGAGGGTATACGGCCTGGGGACATGAAGGAGAAGATTCTATGGCCCTTACCTCTAAAGGATAGTTCTGTCTCCAGAAACCACTAGTGAAGGAGTCACCTTGGTCCCTCAGACATGAATGCAGAAAATAGACTGGCTGGTGCTGACTCAGGCATCTAAAGTTTCTGGCTTCAAAGGCAGTAGAAACAACTTCCTCCAAAATACATGGTAAACACAGAATGTTCACGCATGCTTCAGTCTTCACACTTCTAGATGGAAAACCTTAGTGTCTTCCAGGTGGATGACGCAATCTTAGCAAACTGATGGTGTCTTCACATGTGCCAGGCCCCCATTGCACTGTCCTACAGAAGCTCTAATTTTGGAATCAGCTAGATCAGGTCGTGGCCTTTTTGTTTCTTCTTGGAGGGCTGGTCACTGGCTCTGACTGCAGCAGGAGGAAGATACGAAACTACCTGACCGAATTTCTAATACCTCTCTTTTATTTCTTTTAGCCCTTCCTGTCTTTCTAGCCTTTAGTTGTACACATTTTTCTATCACTCACCCACTCATTCACTAAAAAAGCATCGATTGAGCGCTCATTCAAAGAAAGGTGAATAACAAGTTCCTGCTTGTTAGGAGCTCACTTATTTTCTATCTCTCATGTCAGTACTCACATTCCCAGCCTATTTTGTCTTCGAGTTTTTGTTTCGTTTTGATTTGTTTTCAGTTTTGGCTTCAGTGACTGACTTACAATGCTAGGTACCTTGATTCTGATTCTGCTCACATATCATCCTGACAATAGAGTTGAAGCTTCCTGGAATTAATGATATCCTAGAGAGGTCCTTCAAGGGAAAAGAAAACGTGACACACCACTCTCCTCACCATCTCTTCCAGAAACAACGCAGGCTATCCTCTAGGCCACTGGACAAAAACCTAAATTATCTTGGGAGAAGGCTCTTCTCTGCAAATTTGATGTCTTGGGGAGGGGGAAGGGTATATTTCCTAAAGGCTATATTTGATGCAGTTTTTAAAAAAAGTCACTAATATTGGAAGGAAAAATTCATCTATTCATGCATAACAGTTTATCAGTAGAAAAATACACTGAATATGACACTTGTTGATTTGATAATCACGCATAGCATATGTCCAAATCTTAAATGACAGTGGACAGCAGGTAGAAGAGAAACCAGGTAACAGCCCTTAGGAAGTTAGAATAAACTCTCTTTTCTGTTAGACTTTCCTGGGAATTTTATTAGTTTACTTCATTATATTTATATGCAGTTATCCCTCACTTCCTTTCATCCCCTATTCTGACCTCAGAGCCAGTGACTGGCCTACCTCCTTTTCAGATCGTGTTTCCTTCGTGATACCCCTCATGCTACTTTTTTGAAGGTAGGTCGACATTAGAAAGATGTTGCATCCAACTTGGCTTATAGAGGGTAGAGATTATTTCAGCCAACAGTTATTAAGTACCTACTATGTGCAAGATCGTCCTCAAAGTCAGGAAAACCCGAGTCAAAGTTATGCCTCTTACACGTGTTAGCTTATGAAGGCAAGTCACTCATCCTTTGGGGTTGGTGGAAGGGATTAAGTATTTACATATCACCTACTATGTGTCAGGCACTGTGCTAAGCACTTTACAAATGTTATCTCATTTGGTCCTCACAACAACCCAGCAAAGTAGTTGCTATTATTATCATATCCATTTTACTGTCGAGGAAACTAAGGTGAAGTGGCTTGCCTAGGATTATACAGCTCGTATCTGGGACCATTTTGAACTCAGGTCTTCCTGACTCCAGCCCTAGCACTCTATGTGCTCTTCCATCAGTTGCTTCTAAGTAGGGGAAGTCTTTATTAAATATATTGTAGAAGAGTTGCCCATCTGCTTTGATGTACAGAGGTTTAATAACTGGAATTCCTTCCTCATCCCCGCCTCCCACTGATAAAATCACAGGTCTTCATTTTCACCATGTTAACAACAACCAAAAAAGCAAGAAAATAGGAATATAAAAGTATAGTCTTTGCCCCCCACATCTTCTCTGTGTTTTCCTTCATTGTATGTGGATACAATAGGTTGAAGGAACTAGCTTCTCAAGGAGTATTTGGAACATTATTTGAATAGAAAGTGAAAACTCCCATTGGCACAGAGATACTTGGACTATTGTAATACTATGATAGAAATGTTGTCATCTTCCATTTATTCCACTGTATGATTCATATTACTGAAAGCTTGAGAAATGAAGAAATTGATACTTTAGGATTGAACTTGTCAGGAAAACATGTATACATTATACTTAAGAAATAATTGATTTCCTAAAATATTTTGCTTAGAAAATGTATTGTCTATACTACACCATTCATTTCATAATTACATCTGGCCTGGTATTGTCAGTGACTTTTTGTGTGTATTTGTCTTAATTTTACAACCATATTCAGTTCAATTAAACAAACATTAATTAAGAACCAATTGCATCTAAGACACGGTGCTAGTAGTGGTAGTGGCAAGGGGGCTATGTTAGTGATAGGTACAATATCCTAATCCATGCCCCGATGCAACTTGGGCTAGTTTTTCCTTAAAAAAGTATTAAAACCATGCTCAATTGACTCAAGAGCCTAAAGGCTCAAGCTATTGACATCACTTCCTTGTTGCCTGAGTATAACGCAGCTGTGAGGAGCTCCAGATACCATTTCTGACGCAAATCAGGCAAGAGAGCTCCCCTTCACTGAATGAACCCGAGGTGTCCTCAGTGCCTATCCTGCACTGGCTAAGTCAATCTCCCTTTGTTATCTGTTAAATGACTTAGAAGGGCCTCACTGTGTTCCATTCTCAATGGATCATCTACCAATTTACTGGTCTATTAGGAACAGCCCCAAACACCTAGACCTTACGATATAGACATACGAATGGGATAGTTGTTGCCTTCAAGAGATTTAACATTCTTAAGAATACAAGTATAAGTAATTAAATATACAAGTAAGTAAATAAAAAGGATATACAAAGTAACACAAAACAATATGAAGATGCAGAGAATGACAATAACAGAGAAGATCAAGAAAAGGAGGTGGCAACTGGGTAATGCTTTGAAGGATGAGAGGGATTCTATGAAGGAGGTAAAGAGGGAGTCCATGGCAGACATGGAGAAAAATTTGTGCAAAAGCAAAGAGGTGGGAGAAGGAATATTGTATGTAAGGAATAGCTAGCAGGCCAGTTTGAATGGAACAGAGTTTATTATAAACACTTTGAGGACTGGCAAGCTATCTCCTTTATGTTCTCATGCCATTAGCACAAAGTACCTGAGCTCTATAGTTGGCCAGGTAGCTGATTACGTATCTTATTTATCAGGACACTCTTCATAATTGATATAACAGTAAATATTCTGAAGGTGCCAGAGCCCCACTGGAATTTCCTTTTTACAGGTGGGGTGCTGCCACATTGCTCCCTTGTAAGATAAGGTAACACAGTTCCTACTGTATTTTAGATTCTGTTTATCCCTCGCTTCTCTCCATGCCTCTGAGCACTTTCTGCTAAAGGAGCTGACTGGGCAAACGCAGGAAGATATTTTTCATTTCCTTTGACTGCGTATAATGTTTTCATATATAAACACAATAACACAGTCATTACATATGCACTTACATTATTGCAGCTGCTGTGTGCTCAGTGCCACTCCCGGCAAGGCAGGGAGCCCAATATTTCTATTTTCCATTTGGATCCAAATTGTGTTCATAATAAAAGAGTTTTCAATCAAGGTAAATACAATTCCATCCAAGCATAACATCTATATTCCTGCTCTTTTTTTTTATTTCCTCTCTTTTCTTCTAGGTCACTCACCCCTGATACAAGTGAAATTCTCCTCTGGTGGTGATAACAGCTCTGCTCCTCAATGGACTATAACAAGGGCTCTAAATGCATCTCTGGTAGCATACCACAGTGATTTGCAAAAGTGAGAATAAATCAAAGCAGCCAAGAGATGCCATGCGAAGCCAGAAGCTAAATGTTACATCATGTCGCACGAGGCCAGGGGAGAAAAGCTCCTGTTTTCTTGGCAGTGCAATATCTTTGTGCTTGTTACCTCCAATCCAGCCCCATTAAAACAATCATTCTGAATCTACAGGAAATTGTCACCTCTCTCTTTCACGCAATGGCAGCTGGTATTGGAGGTGCCACACATTCTTCATTCCCTTCAAGGTTCTCAGCACACACATATGCACACACACACATTCACTCACACACACACACATACATACACAGAGAAAATAAAGCTTAATTCATTTTTTAAAAAAAGTGTCAGCTTACCCTCAGGCTCAGCACAGGCACCAGGGGAAAAAATAAAAGATAAATGCCTCTAGGTGAACTGGCACAGGCTCTAATTCTCCACTCACTCTGCTGCTTTCCTCTATGCATCACATTAATCATTCCTGATAGGTAGACATTTTCAAAAAAAATGAAAAAAAAACTTAAGCAATATTAAAACAAAGATGCATGGTTCTAAAATACAATAACATTACTTCATTTTAGAACTCTTCTCTTATACCAGTTGTATAGCAGTTTGCACAAAGTTAAATAATAAATGGTAGGGGTTGAGGCAAGAGGGTTGTGTAGCAGCAGGGAACTGGGGAAATGGAAAAGGAGCTAGAGAAATGAAGGAGTGTAATTTAAAAAGAGAAGAGGCAAGGTCTGAAGCAAAGGGCATGGGGTCAGAGACTGGATGGAGATATACTAGAAATGCATCCCAGACTAAGTTGATGGCCAGAAGAGGTTGTCACTAGGACTGATTCACTAAAGTATTGTGTAGTTTCCTTGGGGCCACTCTGCCCCAAGAGGAGAAGTTCTTAAATTCAAATTGGCATAATCCTGGGTGCTTTGAATCACCAACTATTTTTTTAGGGAGTCTGTGGAGAGGGCAGAGGCTTTTAAATCCTTTTGACCTCATACTTCTGGGAAACCTGAGAGAGATCCATTTTCTGATCATTGGTGTGGGGAGCTGGGGTTCCCAGACACAGCCACAATAAGGATTTCTATGCATGGTGTTTGAAAAAAAAGGCTTCTCTATAATTAAACCCACATGCCTTAGAATCTAGAATCTTTGAATGTGTGAATTTTGAAACTGTTTAGGAGAACTTTGGTTTGTCACATGCTAACTGAAGGATGTAGCTATAATGGCATCTATAAAATGAGGGGATTGGATTCCAAGAGCTCTAAGATCTAGCGCTCCAGATCTCCAGATCCTAAGTGATCAGAGGCTAAGAAGTTTGTTTTAAAGGATCCTAGATAGAGCTGCTTTGTGGAAGAGTATTTTGTGTTGTTGCTAAACCCTCACATTTTTGAATAGCTAACAAACCAATACATACATACATATATATATATATACATTTACGATATGTGTATATATACACATATGTACATATGTGTATATATATAACATTTATTTGTGTGTGTATATATGCATGTATATATATATTTTTTCAGGCAGCCCTAACATAGGTATTTCTTGTCAACTAAATTCCCCCTCCTCTTCCCCAATCTAATTGAACAAGTATTTTTTGAGTCTCTATTATGTATAAGGAAATCTGCTAGATGCTAGGGATAAAAAAATGAAATGAAAAATCGTTCTTGACGTTCAACTTGGGGAGACAACATGTAAAGAGATAAGTATGTAGATGCTAATTTTAGGATAGAGACTGCACTAAAAACTAAGGGGATCAGGACAGGCTTCCTAAAGGAGGTGGAATATAAGATGATCCTTGAAGGAAGCCAAGAATTTTAAGAGCCAGAGAGTAGGAGAAAGTAGATTCCAAGTGTAACAGGAGTATAACAGAGTCTAGGATTGATCATACTCATTTGAAGGTCATCTTACTGCCTGCTAGTTGACTCATTACCATATGAATTCTTATTATCCTTAGTTCTAGAATAATCTAGGGGCTAAATTTGGATTTTTTCTCATTAACAAAATTGCAACCTCTCTATAAATGTGTGTATGTGTATGTATATATACTTAAACATGTATTAAATATATACATACATATGTATACACACACATATTGTTGTCATTTGTTCTTCATTTTGAAGAGGACCAATAACATCATGAGCTGATGTCTCAACTCATGTGTGAATTGGATTTAAGCGAGGCAGTTACACAAAGTCACAAGCTTCACTCTCTCTTCCAGAGTCATTGAAGTCCAGAGGCAAGATGAAAGTTAAGATGATTGGCAATGGCCTGGAGTACAGTTGATGACCTTGGTGTCTTTGAAGTCTGACTGTGATTCCAATCAGTGATTAAAGATCTTTCCCACACATTCAATAGGCCTCAGGTGGGGCTAGCTGGGGGAAGTTTGATTAGAGGTTTGTTTGTGGGCAGGCCTATACTCTTTACCTACTAAGTGCTAAGCCCTAGGCCTACAGGCTTTAGCTGATCGGGTGTGAAGCCCTCGGGCCCTAAGGAGAGTATATATACCGAGAAGGTAGCCATAGAACTCAGAATTTGCAGAGAGCTCACAGACTAGCGAGTTGTAGAACTTAAGAAATGACAGAACTCAGGAGCTACAGAACCTACAGAGCTACAGAACTCAGAGAGCTTCAAGGGGACGAGAGAGTACAGAGAACAGAATGGAGGCCAGAGGGAAGAGGATGAAGACAAGCAGACAGGATTCCTGAGTGTTTACAGGAAGGCCCTAGCAGGGGGAGGGGAAGGTTACAGGATGATTTGGCTCTTTGATGTAATACCGTGTTATAATTTCCTTTCTGTCACATTGAGGTGGACTTACTGGCTTTGGAATACAACTATTGCTATATTACGTTGGAATTATTGGTTTTGGGGTTTAATCACCTGGTGTCTAAATAAATGTTATACTTCCTCTGTCTTCTACCTAGAGAATCTCTTATTCTTTGTGATTCTGAACTATATGGGCATATTCATGGTCATCGCTGAGGTCATGAATCTTGCCCTACTGATACACTGACCAAGCTCTAAGCTCTCCACAGTGCCTGCTTCACCTGCCTTCATGGCTGTTGGAATTAATTGTTATCCTCTGCCCATTCTAGCTGGGCAGCCTTCACATGTTTGGGGTAGACGTCCCCCTAACTCACCAAGGGGTTTGAGCTTGTCAGTTGCCCTAAACTTGGTTTAGCCTGTCTGCTGAGATGGCACACCAGTCTGTGGCTGTTATGTATGCTAGAACTTCTTGGAGCCACAGATGAAAATTGAGTGAAGGTGTGTCCACCAAAGGTAAGTGAGCTGCCTTGAAAAGAGCTCAGCAAACCCTCACACTAGAGGTGCTAGTTCTCTGTAAATACCCCAAACACCCCACATATTCACACATGTATATGCATAGAAATAGATATGTGTCTATGCATACACACACGTATACATACATGAATAATGTACACATATGTGTACATGCACACTCACAGACACATGCTTTTGCAGCAATCAGTAAGCTGGGATCATTGAAAGAGTTTCGATCTCTTCCTGGAGAAGTGGAAAGATCCTTGGTTTTAGAGTCAGAGGACTTAGATTCAAACAGGTATACATTTTATTATCTGTGTGGCCTTGGGAGAGCCACTTAATCTCCTTCAACCTCAGTTTCTACATATGTGAAATGATGAGGTTGTACTGTATGGCTTCTGAGATCCCTTAAGTCTGTTATCCATCTGTAGTATTTGTCTAGCATATACGTAGTAATGTACTAACTCAGATGGTTACCCAGCCAACTTAGACCAGCTTATGAGTGTGGTGACAGGTAAATAGATAGGGAGTCTACAAGTTAAAGCTAAAGTTGATAAGAATATAGCTGAAATGACGAGGAGTCAATTTAAGACCTAAACTAAGATGAGTGGGTGGATAAGAATATCTTTGGTTAATTACCCCAAAAGTATGGGTCAGGGAGCGGGGGCGGAGCCAAGATGGCGGCTGGGAAGCAGTGACTGGCGTGAGCTCCCCACCAAGTCCCTCCAAAAACCTATAAAAATGGCTCTGAACCAATTCTAGAGCTGCAGAA
>CM053627.1:90020668-90087107 GCA_028646595.1 Phalanger gymnotis | reverse complement strand
GTCTTTGTATCTTCAATGCCTAGCATATTCGGTGCCTGGCATGTAGAGCGCTTAAAAAAATGAGTGACATGCTGAAGTTACTTGACTTGTTTCCTTGTAGTTCATAACTACATTATCACACTTAAGGCTGTGGTTGACATATTGTATAGTGTTTATGCCATCATCCAAAGACTATGGATGTTACATGGTGTCAAAAAATCACAGAATTTTTGATTGGAAAGGACCTTACTGACCATCCAGGTCGACCAATACCCAAGAGGAATTCCTACAAAACAATATGTGAGAAGTGGTCATCTAGTCCCTGCTTGAAGACCTTCAGTGAGGGAGAACTCACTACTTGTTTAGGCAGTCCCAGGCCTATGGATAATTGTAATCATTAGCAGGTTTTTCCTAACATCTGACCTAAATCCACCTCTGTAATTTCCACTCATTGTTCCTGATTTTGCCTCTGAGGCTAACTCTTTTTCATGTGACCAACTTTCAGTTACTTAAAGTTATTTATCATGTCATCCCCCAAGCTTTCTTTTCTTCAACCTAAGCATCCCCAGTTCCTTCAACAGCTCCTCATGCAACACAATCTCAAAGATCTTTGCCACACTAGTTTCCTTCCTATGGACATTCACCAGCTTATCAACTGATAAAAACCAAGATTTTTACTGTTTGGGCTAGGGTGAACTTATGATTGCAATGTCATGTATGCATTCTATATGTATTTATATATTTTAGTTGCTCTCATTTTCTTAGAATATTGATTTTTCAGAGATGTTAGGTAGTACTACTTGTCCATTATCACATAAATGTTAGTTTAAATTTTAGTAATGACCAGGAAGATGTACACATAAATGTTGTTTCACAGTCTAGCTCTAGCCTACTTCTCCCAATTTATTTCACAAATCTCTCCTTCGCGATCTCTTCATTCTTGCCAAACTGGAAAGGTAGCTGTTCCCTAACTTTGTTGGTCATGTTTCCATTTTTGTACATTCACAAAGGACATCCCCATCCTTGAGACACAGCTCCAGTAAATTATTAAACACCTACTATGTGCAAGGGCATGAATTTCCTTTGAGTTCAAATCCTGTCTTAATTACTTATTAGCTGTATGACCTCAGACAAATCTGTAGTTTTCTCACCTGTAAAATGTGGATAATAATTGAATTTACCTCATGGGGTTGTTGTGAGAATCAAATGAGATAATATATGCAAAGTGCTTTGAAAACCTTAAAGCACTATATAAATTCTAGCCATTGATGACAATGATGATGATGATGATGGTTAGCTCCTTTACTTTAGCATGCCATTCTATAACATTTATGTTTCACCACAGAACAACAACCATTTATGAATAAATATTGTGATTCACAAAGCAGAAAACCCTCACAAAGCTGTTACAGCACAGATGTGGCAGTTTCCCTTTTATGTCCGCATGGACAAGCATTACAGACCCTGAACAGAATTTAGTAAATGGGGGAAAATCCTCTTATAATTAAAAAAAGTTTCCTAGTAAAGGAAGTGTAGAAAGAGGATACTTCACTCTTCAGTTTACAGTCTAAAAGCTGTAGATCTGTGTGAATCCATAAGGCTCTGGAATAGAAGCAGCATTATCGGCATTGATCCATCTAGTGCTGCTGACTTTGCTGAGAAGAGAACAAAATTTAAATGAGCTACAAAAGTACTTAAACCTGTTAAGAGCCTTGTCTTTGGAATTTAATAATAAAAAATGCTACCAACGAAGAAGAAAATTCAATTTTTCACTTCTACATTGGCTAAATATCTATCATGTTCTCTGGGGACTCTCCCTCCCGCCCCCAAACACTTCAGCCATGCTATGGACGGATGGGATTCAAAATATTGTGTGTCAGGAGATTTAAATCCAGCAGATATATGGGTGCATGGTAAGCTCAGGAGTAATCCTACCACCTCCCTGGCTTCCTTGCTCCTACTGCCTTGAGCACCCTATCTTTAAATTGTATGTTTGTTTTTATGTGTTGGCTTTTATGCTTGGTAAGTTATATGCCTGGAAAGACAGACTCTAAGCCCCATTTAAAAAAAGAAATCAAATTACTCTATGCCCAGAGTGCATTCTGCAAATAAAATCAATAAATAGAAGCTTTCCCTTGGATTTATGAGGACTTAGAAAGAAGACACAAGGGCTACATACTCAAAGTTTGTTTCTGGACTAGATCGTAGGCCCAACCTTGATTTAATCTTTTCTGGGTAAACATTTTTTTTATAGCTAGAAACCCTCCCAAATAATTTGTCATATTATTATATTTTATAGAATAGTCTTTTGGGGCTTATTGTTGTTGTTGGTTACTTTGATACTGCACTGAGGTAAGTGTTCTTGTATTACTATATGTTTTTGTGTGGAACCACCATCACTTATTTCTAACTCATTATGTATTCTTTCATTAATGGCTACAGCTATACCTCAATAATGTTCAATTATATTATTGAACAGAACAGAGGAGCTTTTCAGGCCAAATTTATGTCACCCCCCTCCTTCTTTGCTAGTTAAAGATTTGCCTAAATGTTGCTGAGAGCCTTCAGAAGGTCTGAACTCTCATCTTTATTTTCTTCTTCCTCCTTCCTTTCCTCCTTCTTGTCTGTTAAAAGCCAGACCTAGGGGACAGGACAAAGTAGTTTTTTTTAATTATCCCCAAACACATAAAACAAAATCAAATATAGTCATGTCCATATATTCTTTCTGCTTATAGATCTTGGTTTTTGAGTTCATCACTCTTAGGGCAGTCATTTTGGCAAGGCTTTAAATAATAGGACCAAATCTATTTTATGTATGAATCTATTGTCCCCTGTCACTGTGTAAGTGCAGAGTCAATGAGCAGTATTACCAATTTTTTTTTTCTTTTAGTTGTATTCCCAGTGGATATAGCTAGCAATTGGAGAGTACTACATAGTGCTGCCAACCCCCATCTGCCACTTAGGCAGACATTTTGGGCCCTGTTACTTTTTGGAGAGTGCTAGAATAGTTGAACCAGATCTCTCTTAGCATGCTAGGTACCACCATAAGCCCAAAATATATGTCTTTCAAGCCAAGGAAAGAATTCTAAAACTAACCATCTAGAAATCAAACTTTTCTTACTACAAGCAAAGAAAAATAGGATTGTATATTTGAGATCGTGTTATTAAGTCTCCCCAGTCATGCTGACAGATATAGCTAGGGGCTAGTTGATTTTGAATAGAAAGGTGTTATGTAAAGATAATAAACATACTAATGAAAGCAAGAGTGTCCTCTGCCCACTTATAGTATAATCCATCTTATATTGGAATATCACTTAATTGTTTGAGTATTTAAAAGAGTTAAACTTGCAAGATATTTCAGCCAATAGAATTCCTATGTGCTATAACCTGAATGCTAAATTTTAAAAAACGTGGTACTAAAAGCACTATGCACATGTACAAATGAGAAATGAAGGGTGTGCATACAGGCAAATGTGAAACCAGATGGACACATTTACCCAAATTAACATGAAAGTATTTTTACATTCCTGAAAACAATGGGCGAGATAAAATTCATTCATACAATATGGTTCTAGTCAACTTCTAATTAAATGGCAGACATAGCTCTACATTTTCTTTTTATCTGTACATGAAAAGCTCATTTTATTCACTCTGATACACTTTAATTTTTTTTACCTCGTAAGCCAATCTTGAAAAAACAATCCGTGGTGATATTTAAAAGCACAAAATTGCATCTCAGACAGGCATTCACACGCAGAGATCTCTGCTGCAAGATTGTTCTCTAGCTTCCCCTGGGATGAAATGTTGCCATTAATATTGTCCACTAGGTAGGGCTCTCAAATACTCAAATGGATTTGTGACCTCACTGATTTGAGACTTCCCTTCAGCTTTATTCATCATCCTAGAATGAGGATAATCCGAATAATGAGGATCTGCCCAGTGAACTGGAGGTTTCCTCACTTTCTGACATTATAATGGTATTGGTGACAAGAGCAAGGGATGATAGACAGATAACCAGAGAACTCCACTAGTACCCTCACAGGTTGAGGCATTTGTTGTTTATAATGGCCTCCCAAGGTGAGAGGATGGTGGTGGTAGTGGGGAAAATCTACACTGAAATGAGGAATCATGTCCCCGATTGATGGTCAAAGGATATGAACAAACAATTTATAGAGAAACAAATTAAAGCTATCTACAATAATGTGAAAAAAATGTTCTAAATCACTGTTGATTAGAGAAGTACAAATTAAAATGACTCTGAGGTACCACCTCACACCTATCAGATGGGCTAATATGACAGAAAAGGAAAATGATAAATGCTGGAGAATATGTGGGAAAATTAGAATACTGATGCTTTGTTGGTGGATTTGTGAACTAATACAACCATTCTAGAGAGCAATTTGGAACTATGCTTAAATGTCTATAAAACTGTGCATACCATTTGTTCCAGCAATACCACTACTAAGTCTGTATCCCAAAGAGATCATAAAAAGGGAAAAGGACCCACATGTACAAAATATTTATAGCAGCTCTTTTTGTGGTGGCAAAGAATTGGAAATTGAGGATCAAGGAATCCCCCATCAATTGGGAAATGATTGATCAAGTTGTGGTATATGAATATAATACAATACGATTGTGCTACAAAAAATGATGAGCAAGCAGATTTCAGAAAAATCTGAACTTACATGAACTTATGCTGAATGAAGGGAGCAGAATCAGAAGAACATTGTACACAGCAAGAGCAACATTGTGCAATGATTAATTATGACAGACTTAGCTCTTCTCAGTAATACAATGATCCAAGACTATTCCAAAAGACTCATGATGGAAAATGCTGTCCACATCCAGAGAAAGAACTATGGAGTCTGAATGCAGATTGAAGCAGACTATTTTCACTTTTTTTTCTTTCTCCTGGTTTTTCCCTTTTGTTCTGATTCCTCTTTCACAACATGACTACTGTGGAAATATGTTTAATATGATTGTACTTATATAACCTATATCATATTGCTTACTATTGTGGGGAGCAGGAGGGGAAGAAGGGTGGGAGAAAAATTTGCAACTCAAAATTTTACAAAAATGAACTTTGAAAACTATCTTTACATGTAATTAGAAAAAATACTATTAAGGAAAAAAATCTCCCCCCCCCACACAAAAAAAAAGAAATGAGTCATGTATGAATATATAGCTGCTGACTGTATTATTTCAACATCAGTAGTTCAGGAATCATTGTTTTCACTGGTGTGGGTAAGCCATTCCATATCCTTGTTAACATTTTAATGAGAGGCAAGGCAGTGTGGTATTGTGGAGAGTGTACCAGACCTGGAGTCAGGAAGACGTAGGATAAAATTCTGCCTCAGACACTTAGTAGCTGTTTGACTCTGGGCAAATTATAACCTCTCTGGGCTCATTTTCCTCATTTGTAAAATAAAGGGGGTTGGACTCATCAAGGTCTCTTTTACTCCTCTATAGATGAGCCTCTGAGTTTCTGGGCTAGGCAAATTCATCACCTAGTACTAAGTTAAGAGAAAGCTTATCATAAGAAGGTCCATGAAGATACTGTGGAAAGAGGAAAGATGGAATACAAAGTTATTTATGGGGAAAAATCAATATAAAATAAAGGGGCCAGTATAATACATGAAAGTAAAACCTAGGTACAAATATAGGAAACTTGAAAGACGAACAAAATTTAATTGAGTGCCTGAAATGGCCTTCTGAAATTTAGGTGAGCTCTATAAAGCCCTATACATAAATACATTCAGAAAATGAATTCCATCTGAAATTGTTGATTGGACTTGATGGCAGTTCAAAACACCAAGAAATTAACGTGTCCATCAGTGTAGGGTCTCTCTTCACTGAGACAGAGAGGAGTCTCCACACTCTTAGAAGATGGTCTTTATGAGGTACTGTGTTCAAAATAATTCATGACCAAGTATCTGTTGAAGAGGTTCTCTAAACTTAGCCAGATTGGCCCTCTAACACCAGATCCATAGTGTGTGGCCAGGTATTTCCAAGCTTGGTAGTTCTACCAAGATTTGTGCTCCTTCATCATAACCTTTGACAACCCAGAGTTGCTTACCTACAGGTCATGATGAGGCATCTGAATTATAGCTTAGTGGAGGTTCATCACCATAATTAATGATTAAAATAGCTGAATTGTATAATATAAACAATAGCTCTTTTAACCTCTGGACATTGGACAAGATGCTTTGAAACACTGATTAGAAGATAATACCATCCAATTATGTGCCCTGTAGGTGGGAAAATGGATGATTGTTAATCTGTGAAAGAAAATCACGTGTAATTTGGTGAGAACTGTTGCATAAATATAGTAGCAGAGTGTATGCCTATGTAGCCATAGTAGCAAGCTCCACTTATATGCAGAAGATTCTTGAAATCCAATTTTTAAAGGGGCAGACCTTTCAGTCCCTTTGTTGTCCCATGTTCCTCAATTGCCACTACAATACAAAAATCAACACGGTTGTTGAGTCATTTCAATCACGCCGACTCTTTGTGATACCATTTGGGGTTTTCTTGACAAAGATAGTGGAGGGGTTTGCCTTTTCTTTCTCTAGCTCATTTTACAAATGAGGAAACTGAGGCAGAGAAGGTTAAGTGACTTGCTCAGGGTCATACAGCTAGTAAGTGTCCAGATTTGGACACATGGAGATCAGTCTTCCTGATGCCAAGGACAGTGCCCTATCTACTGTGCCACCTAGCTTCCCCAAAATCAATACTACTCCACCCAAAAGTTTTGGTCATCTATTATCAATGGCATTGCTTATTGCCCTACCCAATGCCCTAAAGCCTGCTAGGATCTAAAGGCTAAAGGACCTGCTAACCTACCTCCGCAGCAATAGGCTCAGTGCCACTGCCTGTTATTCTAACTTAGATCTCAAATTACTGCTGGGGTCTTAAGGCTGAAGGCCCTAAATAGATGTTAGCAGATAAAAATTTTCAATCTACCAGAAAAGGAAATAGATAGCTTTGGACATTGACCTGAATAGACAGCTCTGAGTACATGAGTTACTGGGCTAAAATTCAAGTCAACAAATATACATTGGGTCATCACAGCAGCAGATAATATGGCGGCATCTTAGGGTAGATGCCAAATTGGGCATGCTGGGTGGTGGTAAGAAGGTACTAAGAATGGAGTGGTTTCAAAAGAGGGGCTGGACATTGGCCTTACATTTGCTCAAGATTTTGCCTAGGGTCATTCTTGTAGGTTACTCAAAAGGCCATTTATCCTTGGCAGAAATTGTCTTGGTTGCAGGTGTGCATTCCTATGGGTTTATGTCAGTATTCTGTGTATCTCTTGGATACATACAGAAAACTATTAGAATTGGCAATGATATTGATTACTTACATGTCAGCAGAAATCAGAGAGAAAGCCAAGTGGGGAATGTGGTTGAAGGAGGTTGTACTGGTGAGAGTAGAATCCAATATAACCCATATACTATCATCTTCTACAACATTCACAGATTTAGTAGGGCAACTTAATCTGCTCTCCACAATAAATTCTTTTCAAAAGCACGCATGATAGTTTTAGAATTTTAAAAAAAGTCTTATAAAATTAAAGGTAGTGTTTAATTCAGGGGATATGATTTAAGGCAGCCACAAAAAATTTAAATTTCAATTTTTCAACAGACATATGAAAGAGATGAACAATTTCAAAGAAAATGTTTTGATCATTTTTGAACTAGACATTATCCTTTGAGATCATAATGATGAAAAATGCTATTCATACAGTAGATACTTAAGAAATGCTTGTTGAATGAATGAATTAAAGAATGAAAATAAAGTGGTACAGAAACAATGGTACAGGTAACTCGGATTTGAGTTAAGAAGCAATGATAGAACACTTTACTGTCCTAAACAGATGGTGGCAGTCTGCTATTCTGCATGACTCCTCTAAGATGCATGAACTTTTTAAAGAAAAATATATTTTATTTGAATTATGAAATAGCTTATACCTCATATTTCAAAATGCTTTATGATAATTAATTACTCAGCATTTTATCCCCTACTAAATCTTGGTAGAGTGTTAATAGACATGTTTGAAGTAGCAAGGTATAAATAATACTTAAAGTAAAAAAAAAGTAAAAAATTAATATAATCAAAGATCACTTTATTGGTTTAATTAAAAAACCATAGGGCCACAAATCTTGAGGTTAGAGGGGTATGTCTTGAGTGTTCTCATCAAGTTGATAACTGGCCATAATAAAAATATGGTTCGTGATCTTTCTCTTTTTTTGGGGATCTATACTGCCTGCCTTTCTAAACATTTGTCAAAAGCATGAAAAACATGGTGAGAAAGCTTACCAAAGTGAAATTCATTCTTAATTACTATAAAGAACACCTATTTATATAGGTGACAACATAGTGTTGTTTAGTCATTTTCAATCATATCTGACTCTTTGTGACCCCATTTGAGATTTTTCTTGGCAAAGATACTGGAGTGTTTTGCTATTTCCTTCTCCAGCTCATTTTACAGATGAGGAAACTGAGGCAAAGAAGGTTAAGTGACTTGCCCAGAGTCACATAGCTAGTAAGTACTCGAGGCTAGATTTGAACTTGAGAGGATAAATCTTTTTGATTCCAGACCCAGAACTCTACCCACTGTGCCATCTAGCTGCTCCAAAAATATATTAACAGATATCAGTACACTGAATAATTTGTAGAATCAGAGCTTGATAAAAATTCAGAGTTCATCGTGTTCAACCTTTTCTTTTATACAGATAAGGAAAATGATGCCAGGAGAGGTGATAGACCTTGTCCAATGTCACGTAGCTAGCTAGTGATACAGCTGGGATTAGAACCCAGGACTCTTCCTTCATGCCTCTGTTTGAGTCACCATGTCAAATTTTGGGGGGATTTTTCATTGTTCAAAGTATTGAGAGTTATTTCCTAAGTATTTCTATCATCTAGCTTTTACAATGTGTAAGCTGCCTTGTGGATATTACTGTGGGCATGTCAGTAAATCTACTTTATTTTTTAATATATACCCTTAGAGTGTGCTGAAATGTTTTTTATCATACTTCTATTTTCATATTGAAGCCTTAATAATTACAAAAATTAATTACAAACAAAAACAAAAGTATAAGCTGTCATATTTCCTCTTTTCAGCCTTTCATCTATTTTTAATTTTTCCTTCCTCTTTCCTTATTTGTATTCATTTTGATGTCCATCAATTTGTTTCCCTATTACTGTTATTTTTGCAATTTTCTGCTTCTTTTTGTAGCTAGCACTTTTCTCTTTGATCTGCTTCCCTTCGAGCTTTTTTTTGGTGCTGGTTTTCATCTTCTAAAAAAAGTGTTTTCTCTCCCCTTTTCCTTTATTCTTTTTATTTAACTCTTTCTTCTGGGAGCAAGAGTAAGCCACAGCTTTGAGTGAACAGGTAAATGTTTTTAAAAGAGTAAGTCAAAAGGATTCTTAGCTTTCTGGTGATGAATAGAAATGGTTGAGATTCTCACTTCAAAGGCCCTCAAGAACAAAGGCTTTTTTCTTAGACCACTAACAAATCCACCAATTCCTACTGACCTATCTCTGCCAATAGAGATGAGCTAATGACAGAACAGGCCAGTCTTGCAAGAGTAGCCAAATATGCCTGGGAACAAACATATCCTTGACATAATAAGAAAAAAATACAGTTTATCTCTTTAATAACCATCTTGAGGAAAATTAATGTGACTTTGTCTTTTGTGCAGAACAATAATTGGATTGTGTGTTTCATTTATATCTGGACAAAGGCCAGGATATTGAAATACTTCTAAATATTAGATTTTCTCTTTTAAAAATTAGATTTTATTGGCATTCTCTTTCCGAGATTTCTTCATTAAAAGCTTCATTAAACATAAATCTTCTTTTTACAAAGCAGAAAACAAAATTATTTTAAAGGGGTCATTGTCTTTCTGAAGGGTGATGCTTAGCTGTCTCATTGGTGAGATGACTTTTCCCAGAGCTGTGGTATTCCAGGGATAAAACAACAATTGACTTTTGCCTACATGTGTCTATTATTCATTATACTGGCACTTGAAATTGTCTAGTAAGCAACAGAGGTCTAAATTCAAAGGTTAAAATTTTTAAAAAATCTTAATCCTTTTTCTTCGGGCTAGGAAATACTCGATAGTGAAAGCATTAAGTGAAATTCAATCCCTGGGGCCTCCATCTGTTTTGGAAGATACCAAGACCTTTTTCAAGAAGCTGAGGAAGTTTACATAGCTATTGGGCTGAAAGGCACTCAACTCCATTAGAGTTTGTGAAAGGGCGAACAGACCTTTTTGACTAAAATGTTAGTAAAGAGTGGGGGAAATAAGATGACTACAGCTGTACAAAAGCTTCACTTAAGTTTGTAGGAACATGAAAAAATAATTAGAAACATAGACAAGAAGGCACAACATAGATAAATACATCAACTGTTTAATCTCTGGAATACCAGAGCTCTGGTAAAAGATATTTCACCATCGAGGCTATTGATTACCATTTGGGCCCTGACACTTTCTAGCTTTATTACCTTGGGCAAGTTACTAAATCTCTGAGACTTAGTTTCCTCATTTGTAAAATGGGAATATCATAGGATTTTTCTTAAAATTATAGGACTATTGTGAGCCTCATATGCAACAATATACACAACATACTTTGCAAACCTCAAAGCGTTATGTAAATATGAGCTAAAATGATTATTCAATAAAGCTTTTAAAATAATCCTTTTCATAAGGGGTGAAAAATATATTTTAAAAACATTTCCAGCTTCTGGAGAGCAATTTGGAACTGTGCCCAAAGAGCTATAAAACTATGTATAACCTTTGATCCAGCAATACCACTGCTAGGCATATATCCCAAAGACATCAAGAAAAGGGAAACGTACCTATTTGTACAAAAATATTTGTAGCAGCTCTTTTTGTGATGGCTAAGAATTGGACATCAAAGGGATGTCCATCAATGGGGAATGACTAAACAAGCTGTGGTATAGGATTATAATGGAATATTATTGTGCTATAAGAATTGACAAGCAAGATGATTTCAGAAAAACCTGGAAAGACTTACGTGAACTGATGCATAGTGAAATGAACAGAACCAGGAGAATGTTGTACACAGTAACAATAATGTTTGGAGAATTGTGAATGACTTAGCTATTCTCAGCAATACAATGATCCAAGACAATCTTAAGAGATTAATGATGAAGCATTCTATCTGCCTCCAGAGAAAGAACTGATATTGTTTGATTGCAGACTGGAGCATGCTATTTTTCATTTCCTTCCTTTCATTTTTTTTATTTGAGTCTTGTACAAAATGATTAATATGGAAATGGTTTACATGATTGTACATGTATGACCTATATCTGTTTGCTTTACTATATCAGAGAAGTGGGAGGTGAGGGAAGGAGAGAGGGAGGGATAGAATTTGGAACTCAAAACTTTAAATAAAAATGTTTTAAAAAATTTCCAGTTTTCATATGCTTTCTATTAAAGATAAGATAACATTTTAAAACTAATAGGGGCTACAATAAGTATCAACTCTTTGTTATACAAGCCATTGGTTAGGAAGAGAAGCACATTAAATACTAAACAGTAAAAACTTTCAAAAATTATATTTGGCTCTTAAATGCACTTTTATGCTTTTAAATGAACATCTGAGACTATGCTTCAGACAAAATAATGGAGCTGAATTGTAAAGATCTTACCCCAGGATTAGAACTTTTAATGGCTTTTCCAACCTGTTCTTCTTCTTCTCTTTCCTGTTGTCTACCTCATGCTGGAGTTAGACAAAATTGCATCTTAGCAATCATAATAAACAACAGCCTGGGCAGAGCTCATACTCCATCACTTGTTTCTCTCTCTCTCTCTGTCTCTCTCTCTCTCTATCCTCTTTAGGTTTCTGGTTCACATGTTTCCTGGGCAGGGAGATAATGAAATGTTTTTGTTTTAAGAGACTTCCCTACTGTGCTGCAGGCTGCATGTAAGATAAGTTATCAGAGATAATGTAAGATGTCAATAAGTGACATTTCTAAGAGGTGTAGGTGATAATATCAACATGAATTCTGAGTCAAGACTTTTATGTGGAAAAAAGTCAAAAGCCTTCAGTGTCAAAAAAACCCACTCCTGCATAATTGAGAGGTTACTATAAAATACTTCTGCAATTGATTGTTTTTTTCTGACTAAAAGTTGAAAATAATGAAAGTAGAAGCCTGCTGTACCATCATAAAGTAGCATTATTATTCTAGTTTTTTTCCATCCCTATTCTTTCTATAGAAACTATGTACTAAAGAACCATTGCACAGTTAGAACCTATTTATCTTCCCTCCAGGATGGCCCCTGTGCCCATCTTCCCCATTGCTTGTCGGCACCATCACCTCTATTCTTCCACATCAGCAACCTCTGAGTAATCTTCCACTTATTTCTGTTCCTTACTAACACCTGATTAGCTATAAATTCTGACACTGATTTCTCCACATCTCTGTTATCAGCCCCCTTTCAACTCTATTCCCACTGTGATTGCATTAGGCCAGTTAACTTACTTGACAGCTCTCAACTGAAGAATCACAAATCCTATTTGGACAAATTTCCCACTTTAACCACTGTTCTCCTATAGCGCATCATCATCACAACCACTAGAATGGTCTTTTTAACCTATTACTTTCGCTAGACTCACCTCTGCCCCTCAAAGGTTGAAGAGGCTTTAAGGCTTAACTTGCCTTGATAGATCAAGCCCTGGGTCTGCTTCTTCATCTGTAAAATGAGAGGCTCTGAGGAAAGGACATTCAAAATTCTTTTCAGTAATAAACCCATACTCATGAATTTTTTTACCTTTCCCATGGGATACTTTTCTTTCTCACTGTAGCCTTGATTCTACCATGTGCTTCTTTCTATTTTTTTTAGCATACCTATTCAAAGGCTTCATTATTGATGAATTTTTGTCTAGTCTTTTGATACCTTTTCCTTGACCCTTCAGAACTATTCAAGCCATTTCTCATCCTTCATGAAATCTAAATAATTATTGAAATTCTCTATGAAGCTTTCTTAAATTGATTAGGAAAGAGTTGACTGCTTCCCTCTACCCTGAATTCTTAAGGTCCTTTTCAGATTTTAAAACAAGACTGTCCAGTTTGGGCATGGTATTATCAAGGTTCTTTTCTCCTGTTCAACTGGTTCAAATGCTGTCTCTGGTGTGTCCTATAAGTCTTAGGATGGACAAGTCACCTGACCTCCCTGGGCTTCATTTTCCTATCTTGCAAAATGAGAGAGTTGGGCTAGAGGTCTCTTCTAGCTCTATGATCTTATGATCCTTTGAACTATATACTCATACAATAATTAAATTACCTTTCCGTTGCCTTTTATGTGATAGTATACTATGCACTCATGTATTACCTTAATTTTTATATTAGTGATGGAATATCATACTATGGAAAGGGGTTAGTATCAGTGTGTCTACAATAGGGTCTAGTTGTCTCTGCATTGCATAACATCATACGCAATTAAGACATTTAATAAATACTTTCTGATGATGATGATGGTAAAGATGACAATGAGGTCAATGTCAACAACATGGTAAAACCAGGATGAGTTGAATAAAGAAAATCTGCCCCTATGGATTGGATTTCCTACTAACACAGCAGTAGAACCTTTAAAGTTTCTTTGGAAAGTACTACATAATTACCTGCCAGATCTATTTACTGTGGAAAGGGTTTTTTCCCCCTTGCTATATCATGAAAATTCTGGCCATATGCTTGATTATGAAAACTAGTTAATTTTTTGGAGCAATTGGGACCTTCAGAGTATAATACTTTTATTTAAAAAAAATAACACCTTGCCCAATAAAACAAGGAAATGATTCAGAATTTCTGACTCCCACTGCTCAAACAACAGTGACTGAGCTGAGAGTGTTAATTGATGACCTATAATTCTTTGTTTGATATTAAGAATTTTTAAGCAAGACCCTCCAGTTATGTTTTCAGCCCAACAAAACTGAATTCTCCAGTTGAATAATTAAGTATGTATTCATTGGAAAATGTGCAGGGAAAGAAATATCTTTAAGCTGAGGCTGTTTGAAAAATTACAGTTTGGACTGATAGAGAGGGAAGAATTTTGAGTTGGTCAAGAGGTTGGTGAATGTAAACTTTTTGACATCTTTAACTCCAACCTTTTTCTTTTCTTTTCTTTTCTTTTCTTTTCTTTTTTTTTGCAGGGAGAGAGGCAGGGCAGTTGGGGTTAAGTGACTTGCCCAAGGTCACACAGCTAGTAAGTGTGTCAAGTATCTGAGGTCAGATTTCAACTCAGGTCCTCCTGACTACACAGTCAGGGAACTAACCTTACCTGGGGTGGTTGTAAGCCAGTTGCCTGAACTCGTTGTTCCAATTAGGTCTTCCAAAGAATGTCTTCTGCTTTAGTCCTGTGATTACATCAGTATTTTCATCCCAATGTAAAGCTACGTGGGCAGCCTAAAGTAGAAATCATAGCATGATATTATTATTTGGATAAACAATGAAAGGCCCTTGCTCCTAAGTATAAAGTAAAATTAGAGGATTGCCGATATGATGCATTTCAGGGGATCATAGACCTAAGACACCAACTAGCCCAACCCTTTTACTTTTTAACAAAGGAAATTGAGGCCTACCTAAGGAGATTAAATGACTTGTACCGGGGTACAGATTTAACAGATGGTGCATTTCAGAAACAGGATTTGAACATAGGCCCTCTGACTACATACCCAGTACCTCTTCCATTGCACTGTTTCAAAATGAGATTAAAAAAATTAATTGTTATTTAAGCATTTTCACGGAGGCAGGGAAGGAGCGGGGTGGGGTGGGGACAATCAGAGCTGAGTGGAAGTAAGCAGTAAACGTTTCACTGTTAAATGGTTCAGATGAGTATTCTACATCCCCCATCTCTACTTCCTCACAATCGGTTCACTCAGATCCTTGCGATCTAACTCGTGCCCCAGCCCTCCTGAAACAGCATACTTCTAATCGACATATCTGAACAGACCTGTTTGTGTGATTGACTTCTCTAAATCATTGAACATGGCTGACTGCTTCTTTCTTCTTGAAACTCACTCTCATGACCCCGTTATCCTGGTTCTTATCCTGCCATTCCTCTAGCTCTTCCGTTCCCTTCTGCTCTCTAAAAATGAATATTCTTCAAGGCTTGCTCCTGGACTATCTGATCTTTTTCTCTCAGTAGACTTCCTCCTTCGGAGATTCCATCCATCCTAGCTGCAACTATCGTAAACATGTCTTTCAAACCTTTCTCTCTAGATCAGACAGCTCTCTCAATCTCTCATCCTGTATCTCTCTACATGCTGGACATTTGCCCTTTATTGTCTCGTTGTCAGTTCAAATCCCATCGACATATCTAAAATGGAATTCATCCTTTTCCTCTTAGAGCCAACTTCCTTTCTTGATTTCCCTTTTCCTGTCAGTGTTTTAGTCATTCAAGTTTGAGACTTGAGGGTCACCTTTGACCCTTTTCTCTTCTTCGCCACATTGATTCAGCAATCAAGCAACGTGTGATGCTTCTGTCTTAATATTTCTTACGCCTGCCATCTTCTTTCTATTCCCGCTGATACCATAGCGGTTCAATTTCTCATTACCTCGTGCCTGTGGATTCTTAAGTAATGCTCTTCCTTCAATTTCTTTCTTTACCAACCTGTCCTTTGTGCTGTTACTCAGCACACCTTTCTGAAACATTACTTTCATCATATTACAATCTATAAAATCTTCAAAATAACTCCACTGTTCACAAGGCAAAAGTCAAATATTCGTTATTTAAGGCCATTCGAAATCTACTTTTCAACTTTTTTCTTCCAAATTTATCACTCATTATCCTCCTACATATCAATTTGTTCCAGCCAGATTGGTTTACTCTGTTCTTCCAGAAACTCACCTTGTGCACTCTTACACACAATTCTCCTTGTTGAATACTTCTCTCTTCCGCTCTAGTCCTCTCCTGTGAATACTACCCAACTTCAAAGGTTCTGCTGAATACAGGTTTTCCCAGTGAAGGCTTCCCTAATCAGTCTAGATCATAATACTATCCTTCTTTTAGTCTATATTGCTTATCATACTCATTTGGCACTTATATCTCACCACCGTCATGAGGAATCCTGTATATAAAATCCTGATAGACAATGGATTTCCCACTGACAGAGATGTTCTATAGATGCTTCTGATTTCATATGACATTATGGTGATTGTACTGATATCCATGGCCATTTAAATGACATTAGCCTGGCCTTCCAAAAAGGAGAGAAAAATAATGACTATTTTCTAAATTATGGCCTATAGTTGTAAAGTAAATATATTGGTATTTAAATAAATATTATTTATACAAATACTATGAATATAATGGTATTTGTTAATTTGCATTTATTCATTGTTTTTGTTGGTCAGTACTTATATCTAGAACAGGCACTGGGTGGTAGGCCTAGAACTGAGTGGGAGGAGATTGCAATGAATTACATTTGGAAAATTGTGCAGTGATTTTGAAAATGCCAAGTTTCTTGTTTTTTTTTTAACACCAACATTCTCAAATGATGTAATGTAGCTGTGTATTATGGAATACAATAACCTCAAATCACAGAAAAAATAGTCAACAAATATTTATTAAGTACTTTCTACAGGCCAGGAATATGCTCTTTGTGAATAGGGATTGCTTCATTCATTTTATTTGTATTTCTAGCACCTAGCACAATACCTGGCACATAATAGGTAAGTGCTTAATAAATACTTAATTGATTCGTTGATAGAAATAAAGAAAAAAAATGGGTTCTGTCCTCAAGGAGCTGACATTTGAAGGGAGAAGGCAACTTGCAGATAAATAAATATATTCCTCATACATACAGAGTAGATGGAAGGTAACCTTAGAGGGGAAGGCTCTAACAATTGGAAACCAAAAAAAAAATATAAAAACAATGGGCAGGTTCATGGTGGGTGTAGGAAGGTTGCAACAAGCTAGCAATAGTATTTTTCATGTGAGAAACTGTTTAAAAAGATCACCAGGAAACTGTTATACTTCCAAATATAAAAACCTCAAATTTTCAAAACGAAATTAATTCAGCTTAACTTGAATATAGCAAATAAACTTTTGTTGATTGTGGTGTCAAAAAAAAAACCAAAATAAGGACTTTGGCTGATCACATACAGAGAATTAGGGATAAAGGATTTACAGTTTCAATGTCTAATCAATAAATCACTAAGCATTTGCATTGGTATACACATAGTAAAAGAAGAATCAGAGGAGGTCTCCAGAATGTTTGGTGGATCTATAGATTTGTGGAAGACACAGACAAGAGTTGCATAGTATGAGAATGTATGAATGAGTTGTAATCTGCATCCTTTTAGGGAGTACGCAGGCCATTAAGCTAAATGATCAGTGAACTCCATTGACATATATGAGCTTACATTTTTTCTTATCTTTTTTGTGTGTGTATGTACATGTCTTATTCCAACTAGGTTTTAAAAATTACTCAAGGACAGGATCATGTCATATTATTCCTCATGGTATCTAGCGAAATGCCTTATTTATAGCAGGTCCTCAATAAACATCAGGAGTTTGCTCTGGTTGTTTAAAAAATGAAGAGAAAATTTGAGATATAATCAAGAAGTTGTATTTTGTAATGACTAGTTGCATTTAGTCAAACATTTTTTGTTGTATTTTATTTTTTGACTGAAGCAAAAACAAGGACTACTTTTATATTTCTTTATATCCACAGCATTTAGCTCAGTGCCTAGAACACAGTAAGCATATAAAAATGATTGTTAACAGACTGCTGAATTCACTATATGACTTAGCTGGCTAGTCAACTGAGTCAAAATGTCCAGTTTAGCTTAGCAGACATATCCCCAGGTGTATGTGTGCATGTGCATGTGTGTGTGTGTGTGTATAGGTGTTTGTGTATACACACATGTATATATATGTATATATATGTATATATGTACATATATTTAATTTAAGGGCAATTGTAAAGGATTATTATTTTAAAATTGTTCAGTGAATTCTTTCTGTGTATTGGTAATTTTCAAAGCTTTTGCAAAACTTTTGTATAATTTTAATTTGTTACTGACCTCAATAAAAAGGTTGAACTCAGTTATACAGTTAGTTATTTGTAAGATGACCACTTAATTAATAGTTGTTTGACTTAGAAAAATCAGTTTCCATACCGTATACTGTATACCCAACTGTATACCCGTACTGTATACCCAACTCTGTGTCAACGTAAGGTGCTTCCAATTTTATCAAGAATAAAAATCATCAAAAGTTAATAATTTTAATTCACAGGAATACAGAAAATAAGCATTTACCACATAGCCATACTGTACTTTTGCAAGGGCTTTAGCTGTAGTATCAAAAAATCAAGCAACGAGACACTATTACAATTCCAAAATAGGTGCTAATGTCAGACACAACCCCAATGTATTTAATTCCTAAAATCAATCAGATGCAGATGTAGAAAAGCAAGGCACTGAAGAGAACTAATTCCTAACCTGTGGACTGAGGGTAGCTGGGTAAGAAGTCAGCAATGATTTATTGTGAGAAGTCCATCAAGCCAATCCATGTGTACACCAAGAGCTGCCGTTGTATGTTATCAATGAACAGAAATGAATAGTTCAACTACTGTCTTGTGGCAGTGTATTAATTTAACGTTAAAATCTTGTCATCATATTATGAAATCTTTAGGATCACTGCTATAGAGCTTAAAGTCCTGTCTGTACTAGTCTCTACCAGTAAAAGTCCTTACCTAAGTGTGAGCTGTTATTACATGAGAGGTAGCCTGGTATTCTGGAAATAGCAATATACTTGGAGTCAAACAGACGGGTTTTAGTGCCAGCTCATCTACTTAGTCACTGTGTGAGTTTGGGCAGGTTACTTTCCCTTTCAGGGTCTCAATCCCTCCTTTATAAAATAAGATTAATAGGATTTGTACTGCCTATCTCACAGGGGTTTTGTGAGAATCAAATGAGTTAATTATGTATGTAAAGCAATGACTATGTAATTGTAAAGAACTCTACAAATATGAAGGAGCTATATTATTGATCAAAAATCCCATTTATTCACATGCCATTTAAATGAAGGAGAAAAACTGTTTAGAAAATGTAGTTAACATTATTTAACTCATCTAGAAGTGTGAAATTTGGCTTCCAATGAAATCTAACTTCAACATAATGCCGAGGAATCAAGATATTTAACTAGTGTTGCAAACAGACCATAAAAATTCATTTAGCTGTAGACCAGCAAGCAAACCCTCATTCATTTGCAGAAGCATAGAGCCAAATTAAAGTGTTGCTCTGCAGGGCCAAACCAAGAGAGAGATGGAGAATCCATTTGCAAATGCATTTATTAATGCAAATCTCCTTGGGTCTAATACACTTTACTTGGAAGTAAATATCAATACCACCTGCTGCAAAATACTGGATGGAATAGCACAATCCATATTCTAATAATTGGTTCATTGATAAGTCCCATTTAGAGAGGAAAAAAAAGCAAAGGTTTATGATATAATATTCATCATTCAGTATTACCAACACTAAAAGACCATTATTGATATAAAACCTTATATCATCTTTTGGCATCTATTCTGTTTAGTAAAAACCAAGACCTAGCACTTTACAAATATATACAGCACAGAATTTGCTTTCCTTTTTTTTTTTTTAAAAAAAGATTATTAACACACACAGTTTATAGGAACACCTAAAGAGAGAGAATCCTCAATAGTCTTTTCAATTAATTGAATGTTTTTAATTATTCACTATTGAAGCTCTCACAGTTTGCAATCCACATCTTTGAAGGTAAGCCTTTGGGAATTTCCCATTGAAATCTGTACAGTTAGTTCCCAGTATACTGCTATGCTCCTAAAGGGCGTTAAGGAAATTGACAACAGTCCATTAGGAACATAGGGTCCAGTGTGTTTCTGGAAGTGAACAACGTAGCATCGTGTGATAAATTTAATCCCAGGTTTCCAAATTTGCTACTGCTTTCCGTTGACCAACACTTTTTCTTCTCAGGGAGTATGTTTTCTGTAATCTTCCTTTACTTTTTCTATTTCTAAGCAATGTCAGTTGTAAATTCTAGAATTCTCATAGTTCTAGTGAATTTCTCTTGGCACCTACCTTGTGTTTATCTCTTCCTTTTAAAAAATATTAGAAGTTATTTTTTAATGTCTTCAGATAATTATGTAGATATATAGTCATGCTTTGTCTGGAACTGTGATTTTATCCTCATGATGTCCCCCAAGGCAGATCGACACTTGCTCTGTAGCTTCTTGTCTTAGAGAGTTGCTTGAAATACTGAAAGGCTGGAGGTAGCTAGGTGGCTTGGTGGATAGAGTCCTGAACTTGAAGTCAGGAAGACCTGAGTTCACACGGCCTCAGACACTTACTAGCTGTGTGACCCAGGGCAAATTGCTTAACCTCTGTTTGCCTTAATCCCCTGAAGGAAAAATAGCAAACCACTCCATTATCTTCCCCAAGAGAACCCTATGGACAGTATTGGTGTGCTGTGGTCCATGGGGTCATGAAGAGTTGGATACAACTGAACAACAATTGAGAGGTCAGTGTCTTGCCCCGTCGTGCAGCCAATATGTGTAGGAGGCAGAATTTGAACCCAAATCTTCTTGATTCGGAGACTGGCTCTGTACTTGTTTTGGCATATTTCCTCTCTCTATATTTCCTTTTTTTGGATTATTCCTATTTACTGGATATGTCATTTAGAAAATCAAGTGGGCGTATTCAGTTTCAGGTAGGAGTGCGTTGGAGCCAGCTGAAACCACCTCCCCCCATTTGTTAAATTGTCAAGGTGAGTGTTCACACCTTGGAAGCAGGCAAACACTACAATTCAGGGCTTCGTTTGTTATTTTGTTAATTGTCCAGACTCAAAAAGTATTGAAGAAAATGTTAATAATGGAGATTAAACTTAAAAGATTGTGTACATTTTCCCCTTAGAGAACTAGTTATTAAATATTTACCAGCACACCACTGGTTTCAGGGTTTCATTAATACCTGATTTTCATCCCATCCAGTAAGAAATATATGATAACTCAGAAAATTTGCTTTCCCCTTCTCAGCCATCTGAGTTTCCAGCAAAAACAAAAGATCAGCAAACCACTCAAAGGCACATGGAGCTCTGCAAATCCAGTAGAAATAAACCTGTCAGGAAAAAAGGCAGGGAATTGGACAGGGAAGTCTTTTCATAATGCTCTTAGTAATTATCTATGCCTATAGCAGCAAACATATCCTTCTGTTCACATTTAGTCCACATTGGGATGTTTTGCAAATAATATGCTTCTCTGTGCCAATGTAGAAACAATCTCAGTGTGTTTGAATGCTTTTAGGAAAAAAAAAACACTTTTCCTTTGAAAAAGCCAAGGATGAATTCAAGGAATGCCTAGGATTTGGGCTTTTACTAAGATCTCTACATTAGGATCAATTTACTAAATTCAATCCTGTGCTTTTCCTGAACAAAGATTAATAATCATAACAAACTATGCGATGGCTTTGCAATGTTCTCAGATGGGGATAAAGCATTACGCTAACTACCTTCATCTTTACTTATGACCTAAGCTCAGGATTTGAACTCAGTCGTCCAGAGAATTCCTACAGCTTGCGTATTAATCCACTTCACCAGCCAGATCCCTGAGAGAGCAGAGGTTATGATAATTGCAGTTGGGAGCCTCAATGGGCTGCATTTTCCCCATAGCTACTCATAATCAGCATCCATGAAATCTAGTGGGTGGTGTGAGTGTATGCATGTCTACTGCCATAATGCAACTCTTATTGTGGAAAGGTTTTTCTTTTCCTTTTTGTTTTCTATTTTTTTTAAACTGTACGCGAAACCTCTCCATTCAGTAAATGCCACAGAACAAAATGTAACATCAATTTGCTGAAGTAAATGCTTAGTTTTTCTGCTATTGGTTTCAAATGAACGCAGCCTAAAGGGATACTGAGATATCGATCCCTTTCCCGTCTCCTTTACACCTATGCATTCAGCTGGGTTAGGTGCCTATCTTTTAAGTACCAACATATTGGGATTGGAGGATCCCTGGAATTGTAGGAAGACTTGGCTCTGAGTTCTGACTCTTCCATTGACTAGCTCTGGGACTCTGGGTTAGTTACTTAACCACTTGAAGCCCCAGTTTTCTCATTGGTAAAATTCAGATGATACGACTCTGGTGGGATTGTAAAGCTCAAAGTATGTGAAGTTATTTTTGTAATTGCCAGGCCCTATACAAATGTAAGCTACTCTTTATCTTAAAAATATCCGGAGAACACTTAGCTATTATAACCATTCTTTTTTTTTTTTTGTGGAGCAGGGGTGGGGGGAAGGCAGGGCAGTTGGGGTTAAGTGACTTACCCAAGGTCACACATCTAGTAAGTATGTTAAGTGTCTGAGGACTCAGGTCCTCCTGATTCCAGGGCTGGTGCTCTATTCACTTTACCACCTAGCTGCCCCCATATCCATTCTTGATAAAAGATACTACATTCTTTTAGACCAGTAACAAATTTAGTCATACCCATTTGAATTTAGTTTCATTTCTTATTGGTTTTGCCCCCAGTAGAAGTAGAAAATAACTCCTGTATCAAATGTGAAATACTCACTCAGTTGCCCTCTTTTTCTCTAGTTTTATTATTTTAGCTGACACCCTGTTTATGGCGGTATTTTATCTTATACGCAATGGTCATCACTTTGTGAATTACTATTCTTTACTCTTTCCCTCTGTAGAGGGTATAATTTTTAAAGAAATTAAGTCTAGGTTTTCCTAGTATAGCTACCTCCAACTGGAAATTAAGTGCCCACCTATTCGAGAAAAGCTAAATAAATTATGGCATAAGAATATAACAAAATATTATTTTGCTGTAAGAAATGATGAAATGAAATGAAATGATGAAACAGTTTGAAAGGAAACTAGTGAAACCTCTGTGAATTGATGCAAATAGAAGTGAACAAAACTAGGAGAACAATTTATAAAATGAAAAGTTCTTAGAGATAAACAGCTTTAAAAGACTTTAGAATGCTAGTCAATGCAATGACTAACCATGCATCTGGAGCACTGAAGATGAAACGCAGCACTTACTGCTGGAAGGAAGAGAGGTGATGGACTCAAAATGTAGAATTGGATGTAGTCAATGAGAGAATTTAATTTGCTGGATTGTGCATATTTGTTATGAGGGTTTTGTATTTCTTTTTTTAATGGTTAGTGAGAAGGAAAGAGAGAGAGAATAAATGCTTATGAAAATAAGTAAACAGATGTTTTAAAGGAAATTAGAAGAAATGATTTTTTAAAATCTAAAAAAAAGTCTAGAATGACAAGCCAAACTATTCCAAAGACAGCGCCCAACTTATGGCAAATACTGACAAACCAAATTTGGGGTCAGAAGACCTGAATTCAAATCTTGGTGTTGCCTCCAGTTACTTCTGCAACTTCATGTAATTACTTTTTTTTTGAGTTTTGCTTTCATTGTGTGAAAAAGAAAGAGTTGGACCAAATGATCCCTAAAGTTTCTTCCAGCTTTGAATCCTGTGATACTATGAATGAGCCAAGAGACATATGTGAACATTACAGATACTGTCCTAATCTTCCTTACTTAAAAAATATCCCAATTCTTCCAAGATATTAACCCATATCAACTCTTTCTCCCCAAATAGAATTCTTATTTCCTTGTATCTTAACCTGTGTGTGTGTGTGTGTGTGTGTGTGTGTGTGTGTGTGTGTGTGTGTGTGTGTGTCCCTAGGGTTCCCCAACCCTTTTTATTTTCTTTGCCTCCTCACAATAGCTTCCTGTTTCTTCCTCTGTAAATGACTGATGCTAAGCTTTCTGGGTGATGTTTGAGCTTGTTCAGTTCAAGAGGCAATGGAAGAAATTGAACAGACTCAGCAGAAGGCCTTCAGGCAGAAAAGGAAAAGTTAGATGTAGGAAAAGGGTATTTACTTTGATTCTTTTTAATCTCTTCAATGGATAGGCAAAGCCAGGTCTGAAGAGGGATAATTGTTTTATAATACCTCCACATTTTGTCCTGTATAATGCTCCATCAACAATGGATTGAGGACATATGTATGTGTATACATCGATCTGTGATCTGTGCCTTTCAAACTCCAATTTTTTTTAATAATATACACACAATCTAATCTATAGGAAAAAAACAAAAGAATTCAATGACATCAGGGTTCAGAGGTATTTAGTATGTGCATGGAATAGTAGACTGCTAATGTAAAAATTATCAGCAAAATGATGAGGGACATTGACCTTTCCAAGAAATGACTCCTTAAAAATTGGATTCTTAGATGTATATATTTCAAAACTAGATTCAAATGCTACCTCCTATTGGAAGTCTTCCCTGAGTAACCTGGTCAATTATAACTCAAGCCATCCAACCTCATACAGCACTTTGTTTTTTGACTTATTAAATAGTTATGTCATATAATTTATTGTGGAACAGCAAGGTGTTCCTGAAATCAGGGAGATCTGAGTTCAAATGTGACTTCAGACACTTACAAGCTGTGTGGCCCTGGGAATTTCATTTAACTTCTGCTTATCTCAGTTTTCTCATTTGCAAAATGAAGAAAATTATAGTGTCTCACTCCCAAGGTTATTGTAAGGATCAAATGAGATAATAAACCGGCAGGTAGTCTGTGATATGTAAATATTAGCTATTATTGCTGTGTCTTATTGCTGTGTGCTTGTGTCTTATCCCCTTACTAAATTATAAGCCTCTTGAGGGCAGGGTCTATTTCTTATTGATATTTTCAATCTTCTCCAGTGCTCTCGTAGTACTTTTGTGTGCCATATATAATTAATAAATTATTATAATAAAATTAATTAATATAACACAACATACAAAACGTGATTTAACAGTATAGTATGATGACATGTGACAAAATATATTATATCATGTCATACCATACCATATTTCATGATTTCATGTCATATTATGATGTTGTATTGCTTTATATCATGTCAAAGGGGAGAAAGAAGGATTTGGGGGAGGGAAAGTATAAAAGGGAAGAAAGTAAGATGAGAAAGAAAAAATAGAATGGGGTGAGGAAGAGAAGAAAGGGCTAATTTCCTCACCCAAGACTTCCCAAAGCAGTGAAATCTTAGGTTTAGTTCCTTTTATTATCTTATAAATATCATTTTTATGTTATATTATAATATGTATTGTATTATATCTCAATATCTGTAATCTTGCAATGTTAATTCCTTGGAATCACAGATATTTTGGAAGCCTTATTCAAGTCTTCCTAGATTCAGGTTAATATAAGCCTTAAATATCTTATTATTCCTACAGTAGTCTGGCAATGACAACTGTATGCCATCTGCATCAGCCATATTTAATTGAACCAATAGGCCCTTTCTGGTTTGTTTTTTTTTTTTGCACTTGTTTGCTGATAGATCCAAATAGCTGATATTGGGCAAGGGATACATAACAGCAACAATGTGCCGTTTCTGTCTCCCTTCCTCTCCCTTTTCCCAAGTCCCCAAACTCCTAAACCCTGGGGCATTCAGTGGCAAAAATATTGGTGTTTTTTTATTAACTGGGAAATGACTAAGGGTCTTTCCCAAGTATTACCAGTGTGATAATCTCATAGCTTTTAGTTGGGACAACCTAATCTACATATAGGTATGAGCTTTTTACACAGTAAGCATAATGGGTCAGCATAAATACTTTGATTAGTATCATCACCAGACATTGGCACAGTAGCGATCAGGCATTACAATATAGGCTATGCTAACTGCAGCTGCAACAAGGAACATAGTATATAGGGTCCCTGTACAATCCCAGAGATACGAAATGGGGTCAGACATAAAACAATTCAAATACTCCAAATAGTGCCACAGTGCAAATAGAGCTCCATATTGCGTGCTAATGAGACCCTCTGTATTGATGGTTACTCCAGGTATCACTTAACAGGACTCAAGTCGATATTGTTGTTCAGTCATTTTACTTGTGTCTGATTTGATGACCCTATTTGGGGTTTTCTTTGCAAATATACTGGAGTGGTTGGCCATTTCCATCTCCAGCTCATTTTACAGATGAGAAAACTGAGGCAAACAGGGGTAAGTGACTTGCCTAGGGTCACATATCCTGTAAGTGTCTGAGGCCAGGCTTGAAGTCAGTTCTTCCTAATTCCAGGCCCAGTGTTCTATTCACTGCGCCACCTGGCTGTCAATAACACTTAGCTATCTTAATGTGGACTTTGCAAAGTCCACATATGCTGCATTTCCCAGGCCTGGATCCTTTCCCATTCTTTCCCTAACAGACCCAAGTTTCCTCCTAGCAATTCCTTAGGAATTCCAGATCAGATCCATCATTCCACCAAGTGGGAAATATGAGCTGTACTATATTTTAATAAATAATTATAGGAAAACTACCCATTCACCTTAGGACCATTGTTCCTGTCATTTCTTTGCACCACGGACTTTTGTAATCGGAGTCTATGAGACTTTTAAACTATGCTACATATCAGCCTCTTAGGACCCCTTCCTGAATACTTTGTGATTCTGGGCACTTTCTTTCCCCTTCCTCCTGGTCCTCAGTATTCTACTCTTTAAGATCAGGCAGGATCTAAGAGTCTTTGTCTAGCTGGAACATTCTATTTTCTATTGTTTATATTTAACAACTACCAACAAACAATAACAATTCTCTATTTGGGATCACAGACTCATTGAATCTCTACTGCAAAATGACTCAGAGCCATTTAAAAATATGGTATATGGATAGCATAGTCAGTCTTTCCTGTAGATGTTACTATGTAATATTTATTGTGAAAGTCAAATTTAGTTTTTCAAAGCTATATGTGGTCTAGAAACCAATTTTCATCAGAGATCAGCTAATTTAGCATACCTGAACAAAGCTCCGATTTTGAAACCAAGCCATTTACTTCTTAAGAGGGGGGGGGGAAGGAAGAGCTGTTTTTATTGTTACTATAGAATCATCAAATAGGGAGGCGTCCATAGTTGAGGGTATAATTTTCGATATTGATATATTCGAGGCACTCCACAGAACCTACATAATTTTGCCCTTTAAGATGAACCATCTTGTAAATATAAACATTTGAATTGTTGGAAAATATTTTATAGAAGTCAAATATTGTCTTACTGGTTACTTACTGAAGAAGGTCCACATTTCTTAGCCTAGTATTCAAAACTCTCCACAAACTGACTCTAACCTACCTTACTTTTGCTCATGCATTAGGAGGGACCAGGCTTCCAGCAAGAGATACTGTACTGAGCTCTGGTCAGATTTCATATCAAGTATTGCATTCAGTTGTGGGCAGTCTGCTTTAAGAAGGACAATGGTAAACCAGACTGTGTCCAAAACAAGGCAACTAGGATGGTGAAGAGCCCAGAGTTCATTACATGAGGCTTAGTTGAAGGAGCTGAGCATGTCATTTGTGTTCAAGTACTGGAAGGGCTATTGTTTGGAAAAGATATTAGACTTATTCTTTTTTTGCCCCCTGCAGCAGAGCCAAGAGTCACGGCTGGAAGTTATAAAGAGTTAGGTCTGATGTCAGGAAAAACTTCCCAATCATTTAAGCTATCCAAAAACAGAATGGGTTTGCCCAAGAAATGGTGGGTTCTCCCTCCTTGGAGGTTAGTAAGCAGAGGCTGGGTGATCAGTTATTGGGTATATTGTAGCAGGGGTTCCTTCATCTAGCAGAGGGCTACAAAGGTTCCTTCCAACTCTAAAATTCTGTGAGTCCTTGACTGTATGATACTCCCAATACCTGGAATCCTTTCCTCTTATTCCACCTCAGCCTTTTCAATTCCTATTCATCATTCAAACCCCAGCTCAAACATTATATTCTCCATGAAGCCTTCTCTGAACTCTCCCATCTGGAATAGATCTCTCCTGCTCAACAATTTTCATCACACTTTGTTCATATTTCTCCTACCATATTCTGTTTTGTACTATCATTATTTGTGTATATGCTTTATCATTCCTTATTGCATTAAAAACTTCATAAAGTTAGGGACCTTGCCGTTCATTTTTATATCTTGCCTAACACTTGACATTCTTTCACATTGTGGGCACAAAATATTAAATGAATGAATGAACATTTTCCCTTGAAGTTCCTCTAGAATTGCAGAGTGAAGAAAAACCCATTAAAAAATTCTGTCCTCTTGCATCCACTCTTAAGTCTCCATTTTTGTGGGGCCCGTGTCTCTTTGAAGGGGAGACTCACTCATGCAGAGCCAATGTATCACCAAGCTCCTGGTTAAAAAGCTGTAATATGCTGCCGTATGTCTAATGTAAGTTTAGTAGTGTGGTTCAATGGGGCTTTGCTAGTGCACTCTCAGGAGAATGTGCAATGAACAAGGTCCTGCTCCTATTCTGAAAGACAATTCTGATCATTAGATCCCAAGGAAGATACAATGCCTCCTGCTACAGAAAGGGTTCTGGGAAGACAGCCTTCTATATGAGCATGGACTAAAAAAAGAAAAGTAGAATTTTTTTTTTGTTTAGAAAGATGAAAACTGAGAGGATATCATCTCTTTTATCACTAACATTTCCACAGCACTTGCTGGTTTACAAAATACTACACATGCATTTGTCCTCACAACTACCCTAGGAAGTAATATTATCCCAGTTTCACACATGAGAAAGCTGAGATCCAGAAAGGTTGTGACTTGTTCAGGGCCATACAACTAGGAAATGACTGAATTTAAAATTTAAATTTAACTCAGCAATTATGTTTAAATGTCTGCTATGTGCAAGGTACTATACTTGCCACTAAGGAGACAGACAAAAAACATATGTCTTCCTTTCCACTTACATGGGTAATACCTGGCTTCATCACATCTTACCTGGACTATTGCATTAATCTCATAATTGGTCTCCCTGTATGCAGCTTCTCCTCTGTCCAATCCATTTTGTACCCAGTTGTCAAACTGATAGCCCTAATGTGTAGTCCTGACCCTGTCTTACCTCATCTCAAGCAAATTCAATTAGTCTCTCTTGAATATGAACTCTTCTGTTTGGCATTTAAAGCCATTCACGAACTGACTCTAAGATCTCTTTCCAGATTCATGTAACTTTTCTTCTCCTAAAATAACCCATTCCAGTCAAACTTACTCATTTGTGGTTTCCTGTACACTACCCATCCTCAAACCTTTGCACAGGATTTACACTGTATTTTGAATGTTTCCCTTGCCTTTTATCCTAGCCTCCAGGAATCTGTTTCTTTCTCACAAGGTTCATCTGAAGTTCAAAATATTTTCCTGATTCCTCCAGTTTTTAGTTTTTCTCCCCAAATTAATTTTTATTTACTCATTTGTTTACATGTTGTGCCTCCCTCCTACCAAAACAAAAAAGAATGTAAGCTCTTTGAGGGCAGAGACTTATTTCTGACACCTAGCACACCACCTGGCCCATAGCAGGTACCTGATAAATGCTTATTGAGTCGATTTAAGTTCCATCTACAACAGTAAGACATAAGCAAAGTCTACAAAATCACGAATTTTCCCCCAGAAAGTTCTACTAGAACTTGGGAGAATACTATTGGACTTAAGGAAGAATTAGGATAAATAAAAGAAATGAGATCTTCATATTTAATGGTTAACGATACTATAGAATTCATTAGCCAGGGAGATTATGAAGACCGGGGATATGGAAGAATTCAGCAAAGGCTTATTTTGGATGACTGATTGGTAACAGCAAATTCAAAAGCAGACATGCACATTTGGGAGGGATCCCTCAAACCTTTCGAGGACGGTGTTAGAGAGGCAACTGGGCTCTTTCTCGGTTCCACTCAGACAATATTGAGCTCATGCACCATTGAACCAGCTTAGGAATTTTTGTTTGTTTAAAGTAATTGTCTTGATTCCAAGATTTTCTCTTTGCCTTTCCTCCTACCACGGGGATTACTCCCATAACTAGAGACCGCACCAATATGCACATATATTTGACAAATTGATTTCCACGTATTTGGTGATGATGCTATATGGCTACAAGCTATGGTATCTCATGATCTTGGAATCATTGAATTTCCAAGGCAGCAGGGACTCCTGATTGAGAAACTCCTCTACAACATCTTGGGAAAGGGATAGTGGTCTAGCGGTATAGTGGGAAAAGTATTGAATCTGGAGTCAGAGGACCTGGATTCAAATTCTGAGTTGGACACATCTTGCCTGCGTTAACCTTTCTAGGCTTCAGTTTCTTCAATGGTAACATGAGGCAGATGAATTAAGTGATCTTTAAGGTCCCCTCCATCTTTAAATCTGTCATCTCAGCTTCTTTCCTTTTCCCTGGGCTTTTTAATGTCTCATAGAGGTAGACTGCAATATCACACTGTACCAGCAGGTTCCACCCTCCTCTTCATTATATACTCTAGTTTAAGTATCCCTTAAGGGCAAACGTCCAGTTTCAGTAAAGTAAATTAGCGCCCTGCCTTACGGAAAGTTTGAAGTTCAGTATAATGAGCTCCCTTCAAATTATAAGTGCCTGTACTTTGAAATGTAAAAGGTCACCTCTGCTAGAACAGCCTGGGGTCAACTCAGCAAGAAGAAAATTCTCTGCGGCAAAGAGGCTTGTCCACAGGAAGGAGCCTCCCAGATGTGGCTTATTCTTTCTGGGGCTCTAGAAGAAATAAAATTATAAAGTTGTTCTTCACTTTAAGCGCGTGTGACCTTGCATAGCCTCTCTCAACGCTCTTCAGTACTTTTAACTTTTTTTCCCACAATCATTAGCTTTAATATGAAGCTCTGGACATTGCTGACTGTGATTACATTCTAGCTGCACTGCTGCTTTGTTCCATGACCTGGGGTGAAGACTTACTATGCCTCAGTTTATCCTAATTAAAGATAATCACATTTGCCACCTTCCTAATGAGGCAACTGTGAGGAATAATGTACAGGCTAAAATGGTTTGAAGTCCTCCCCTGAAAGATGCTAAGTATGGTATTATTATGTGCATCTTCTAAGGAGAAGAATATAACCTGGACCGCACCAACTTAATTTACCACTACACACGTGATTAGTACAGATGATCCCTTCCAGCAGGAGGCAGAGCTCTGGTGTGAGGGAAAAGGAGTATAAATAATTTCTCAGACAAAACAGATTAAATTAAAGACATTTTTCATTCATTACAAAAGAGAGAAAGTCCTCCCTTATTTTATTAATATATTTAAGTAGACCAAGGATTTTTGTCATTCTTGGTCTCTTTCCCTGGCTCCCACTGGCCCCTGCTGCCTTTTTTATTTGAATTATCTGTTTATTCTATTAAATTAGGAACCCAAAGGCCATTTTCCATGGAATGCACAATAAATAAATACCCATTATCACAATTATATATTATTAAACTAATGAAGGAAGATAATTTATGAAGAAAGGTGATGGTCTCTTTTTTCCATAATCTATTGCACTTAAAAAACAAAATCATAGACTATGGCATATATATATGCATATAAATGCAAATACACACATGCACACACATATGTAGTTAAGGAAATAGAGAAAACATGATACTTTCTTTAACTGTCATATTTCTAGTGACTCAAATGTCTTTAATATTTAGAGAACCTTTAAAAAGTGATAATCCAATACATTTTTCCTTTACCCCTCCTCTTTTTGCATACCCTGCCCCCCATTTCATTTATCATTCACATAAAGTAAACTGGCCAAAATTTATTTCCAAGTGTTCTTTTCAAAAATTGAGGGTGAAGCAGAATTAATCACACATGTTAGACTGGAGTTGGAGGAGTTTCTAATATCTACAGGGCATCTGTAGCCCTTAGCTTTCCTCTTCTTTTCTGTAGCTTCCCACCATGCTTTTCAGTCACCTGTGCTTCCTTCCTTCGTCTCAGAGGAGCACGGCATTACGTCCCTGCTCTCATAAAAAAGAATGTTGGCCCTTCTTGCTGCTGTTGAAAACATCCTTTCAATAATATGGCAGCTTAATTTCACTTTCTCCATTGCAAGTCATCATTAGCTCCTCACTGGTTAGCGTGTATTCTGTCCTTTTGGGCAGCCAAAAAAATAGTTAGGAGTCCAAGGGCAGCTTCAAATACAGGGTACTATTACTAGACTCCAGGAAGGTGGCAGGCAGCCCATTTAATTTTCTCCTGTGTTTTATTTTGAAGGTTTAAAGGGTGGTGTGGAGGGAGGGCAAGGGAGTGGAAGGAGGTGGCAATTTGCTGCTATAAAGACCTGAGAGAACACTGGCATTGGGAAACAGGTTCTGACTTCAGACTTGAAAGTTGAGTCTTTGTTGTTAGGAGAAATTACTGCCTTTTTATGTTCCAACCTGTGCATTACACATGGAGGGAAAAAAATCCAGTCTAATTGCAGCCCAGCATCCAGTCTTAACATTCCTGCTCTAAAGCCTCGCATCATTTCATTCCCCATATCGTTACAGAAGGGAACAAACTGAAAACTATAGCCCAGATCTGTAATTGTGAAGAAGCTGTTAGATAAATATGTACTTCTTTTGCTATGCTGAACTTTTAAAATTATACAGATGCTGACAGCTAAGGAGAAGGAATAGTATTTATATTGCAAAAGCACGTGGGCGGCCCTGACAAATATTAGTTATATAAGCCTAATGATAGCTGTATTCAAACAAACACAAAGTTGCTTAAACAGGGGTGGGGGCACTTCATTAACTTTTCCAAATGTTTTAGATTGTGATGAAACAGATTACGCGTGTAATTTTTCACCTAGTGGACAACCAAAGATAGGTTTTTACTAACTTTTGGACAGTGTTAGGATGCATGGATTCTAATCCCAGATCGATAACTTCTGAGTGTGTGACCTTGGGCAAATCACTTAACCTATTTCTAGTAAAATCTCAGTTCAAGTGCTCCTTTTTATACAATGCTCTTCCTGTTCCCTAGTCCTTGTTACTAGTGTCTCCCTCCCCTCATTGCAAATAATCTGCATTTATTTTGTATAAATTTGGCAAGTCAGCCTGTAATATCTATGTGTGTATTATTTTCCCCAAATAAAATTTAAGCTTTTCGAAGGCAGGGACTATTTCCTTTATGTCTTTGTATTCCCATTTATGGGCAGCTAGGTGGCATAGTGGATAGAGTACCAGGCCTGGAGTCAGGAAGAATCATCTCTGTGAGTTCAAATTTGTCCTCAGACACTTACTAGCTGTATGACTGGACAAGTCATTAAATAAACCCTGTTTGCCTCAGTTTGCTCATCCATAAAATGAGCTGGAGAAGGAAATGGCAAACCATTCTAATGTGTTTTCCAAGAAAAACCCAAATGGCATCACAGATAATCAGACATGACTGGAAAATGAGTGAACAACATTCCCAATTGCCAGCACAGTGACTGGTACATAGTATGTATTTAATAGATGCTTGTTGAATTGAATTGAATTGAATTAAATATTCTTTTCCCAAGTTCAATAGTTAAAAGGATAGCCATTGGCATCCCTTAGCAAATGTGAAATGATCAGATGGTTAGAGAAATGTAAAATAGTTAGATATAAGGATTGTTAAACTTCCTTTCAACTCTAACATATGATGCTAGGAATCTGCAGTCCTCCACTTCAAGTATCCCTTCCTCATTGCCCTAATATTTCCATAGTCATTCTCCGTCATGTCCCCCCACCCTATACTAAATCTTCCTAGAGCCCTGCAAATGACAGACATATTATTCTCCTCTCTTTTCAGTTCTAAAAATTCTGTTCTTAAGGTGTCTTGAATAAATATATCAGTTTTGCATCCCTAGTTTTGTGGGGCCTTTTTATCCCTGTCAGCAAAGTCAGATTTGTTGCTTTTCCAGTATCCTGGAGGCTTTTATGTGTAGATGGATGGCTTAAAACTGGGCTAAGGAATAAGAATTTGATGAGGAAAAGATTGCCATGAAGATTTTGATAATTTTAAAGGGATTTTCTTTCATAAATAATTTCACTAACGTTCAAATAAAAGAATTTTAGAACTAGAAGGGAACTAAGTGGCTAACTAGTCAAAGTCTTCAGTTTATAGATAAAGTAACTCAGGGTCGTAGAGAAAGAAATGGCTTGTCATCTCAGGAAGTGGCAGAACTGCTATTTGAACCCTAGTTTTTGCTCTAAAAACCCATGTTTTCCACTAGAGTCTGATGTCTCTTGGAGGTGGAATGGACCTTAAAAGTCATCTATTTTAATCTCCTGCCCTGTGAAGGTATCTCCGTCCCCCATAGCCTACACCCAATACATTCTTATCAAGACTTTTATTGGCCATTTTCAGTTATGTCATTTACTGTAGGATTCCAAATGAGGCAGCGGTGTGACTTCCCCCTTGACCCCCTCAAAGCTAATGCAATCTTGGCATCATGGAAAGAAGGATAGCTTCTAGAAATAAGGAGGTGGCAGTCCCCCTGTCATCTGCCCTGGTCAGACCACACCTGGAATATGTCATTAAATTCTGGGTACCACAGTTCAAGGACAGTGCTCAGCTGAACAGGGTAACCAGGATGGTGAAAGGCCTCGAGATCATTTCCCATGACCATTAGGGGAAAAAAAGACTTAGGAGGAACAGGAAAGCTATGTTCAAGTGCTAAAATGTTGCTATGTAGAAGAGGGATTCTATTTGCTCTCTAGGTGCTAGAAGACAGACTGAGGATGACTGGGTGAAAGTTACAAAAAGGAAAATAATAGGCTTGATGTCAAGAAACATTTTCTAACATTGTCCAAAAGAGAATCAGTTACTTTGGAAGGTATTGTTCTTCCTTCCTTTGGAGATCTTCAGATAAAGGTTAAATACCTAAGCAGGGAGTATTTTTTAGGGAGTTTCTTTTGGGAATATGAGTTGTTCTTTATGGACACTGATGTTTCTTCCAATTTTGAAATTTTCTGATTCTCTGAAGGCAGCCCATTCCCTTTTGGGAAGACTTCCATCCACTGAAGTTCTGTTCTCATTACCCCATTTGAACATACCAAAAGAAACTCTTTTGACTATCCTTAGTATTTTCAACATCTTCAGCCCCTTTTGAAGTTTAACATTCTTGTCAGCAGAGGGAAAATTCAGGATTTTATTTTATTTTTTAAATTTCTGAGAAAGAAAAGAATTTGTGAGTTCAATATATTTGTTAAGTAAGTTCTTGGCAGATTCTAAGTGAAGTCGAACTAGAAATGATTGTGGGGCTCCATCATTACACTGGCTTCATAGGACACAGGTTATAGACCTTCCATATTGCCATGCCATTTTATTCTTGGATTTTACTTGACAGCAAACCCTTTGGGGGATGCAAAAGCCCAAGAATACCAGATCATCCTTGTAGGTTGGGCACATAGTAAGCACTGAATAGATATTTTCTCATTTGTTCATTCATTCATCTTTAATGACTACAAACATTCTTGATTTTGTCAACCTGTAATTCACTATGTATGTTTTGCTGAGACCTGAGAAGCAAGTTAAAAATCTGACTTTTGCGGGAAAGAGAAGTTAAATTTTGGGAAATAGCATAACAGACTTTTCATTTCTTTGTTATCTTCTGTAATGCCTATTCTGGTGCTTTCCACATGGCCACTCTTGATATTTATTAACTAACTGAATCCATAGGATATCAAGGAAGTCTTACATAAGAGAGGAATTAGAGAGGTGAATGAATAGGAAGATTGGTGTCTTCTGTTCCAGGATAATGGTTTCATTTTCCTTTGGTTTGAAGCTATCATAATGGTTTCATTAGGCTTGAAATTACCATAATGGTTTCATTTTTATAGGATTTAATTGTTGAAAGGGGTCTTTGTTTTTTTTTTTTGGAGGGGGGAAGGCAGGGCAATTAGGGTTAAGTGACTTGCCCAAGGTCACACAGCTACTGAGTGTATCAAGTGTCTGAGGACGGATTTGAACTCAGGTCCTCCTGACTCCAGGGCCACTGCTCTACTCACTGGGCCACCTTGCTGCCCCATTTTTTAATCTTTTTTTTTTTTTTGCAGTGGGGAAGGCAGGGCAATTGGGGTTAAGTGACTTCTCTAAGGTCATACAGCTAGTAAGTGTGTCAAGTGTCTGAGGCAGGATTTAAAATTAAAAAAAAAAAAACCCGAAACACCTAAGGTTTAGAGAAGTTCAATGATTTCCCTAAGGTTACATAGACAACTACTGACACATATGAGCCCAAGACCCGAGTACAATATCCCTTTTACTCTCTGACATTGACTGTCAAAAGTGGCTTTCTTAGGAGTACATTAGACTTCCTTTTGATTAGAATTGAATTGAACTACTGAAAAGGAGCTAGAGTAGGGTTTTATAACCTAAGGACCATGGACTTTCTTCTTCAAAAAAAATACACATTTTGAAATGGTTGCTTTTCAATGTTTCTTTTCTAAGCTTATGTATATTTTATGCAATTAAATATATTATGCTGAGGAGTCTGTAGGCTTTAACTGCCAGTTAAGTCCAAGACCCTTCGAAAGTGAAAAATCCATGGACAAAGGGGACTAGAGACTACACAGGACTAAATTCCTTCATAGCTTTGCCTCTTTCCCCACTTCCCAATGGTCAAGTTCATTTGGCTTCACCTAGATGTGATGACTAGATGTGATTTGAATGTGTCTTCTATTATAGTAGCAATAATTATTAATAATATTAATATATAATATAATAACAATATTAATAAAAATAATAATATAGTAGTAATAATCATCAGTTTCTGTGATGTACTGATGGCATTTAACCTTTCTGTGCCACAAGTAACCCCTGACGACTTAACTAAGTCTTAGAAACATTGTGATTGTCAATGGTGGATAGAGTTCCCTCTGCTAACAAAGTTAAAAGGAAAAGAAACTCTAATAACTATCTTCTTTCTCCTCAATTGTTATCTAATTCATCTTTCTGGTAACTCCTACATTATAATAAGTCTGAGATTCCAATCATTTTTCAAATGAACTCATTTTATGAAATATTAGTTTGGAGTTTCAAAATTTGTAATGATGCAACTTATAATGCATATCCCTATCTTTTGATATAGTACTAGCAGAAGTCAGAGGTTGGAAGAAGCTACTCTTGACCACTAGAAAGAGACCGGGCAGAAGGTCACTTCTAATAGTCCCAGTGAGAGGTAATACGGGTCTGAATTAAGGTTATAGCAGTGAGGAGGTAAAGGAGAAGTCAGAGCTGAGAAACATTTCACAGGAAAAATTGAGAGGACTTAGCAATTGACATACTCTAAAGGGAGAGAACAGAAACAGAGACAATCGTGAGACTCTGAGCCTGGGTGATTGGGAAGATGGTGATTCCATTAAGGGAAGAAGGGATATGGGGAGCAGGAGCTAGTTGGGGATGAGGAATATGAAAAGCTTAAGCCCGTAGTGTCCCTAGCTATTTTCTATGATTCACAAGTGGAAGATGTTATAACAATATTGTAACCATATTTTCAAACCAAATCTGGCAAAGAAATGTTGCCTCTTGATGTAACTGCTGTCTCGTCACACGGCCAATTGTCGCATGTCCATATTTTACCAAAATGAGCAATTACATGTTCTATAATGGCAGTGGAGCAATAAAATTTATGTCTTGTCATCTTTAACAAGATTAGACATAACCCTTCTCATAAATATAATACTGAATGGAGATTTTTAAGAACATAAGTGTAGTTAAGGATCCTTGAGTTTATCCCTTGTAGTTAATTAAAATCCTCCCCAAGAATTTGCAGATAATAGAATAAGCCTGAATATTTTGCTCAGGGAAGGTCTATGTGAATGATTTCTCCATACCTTGTCCAGCTTCAGGTCTGTATGTGGACCACAACATCTATGGTATATAGATTTCAAAACTGAGGCAAAGGGGGTGACTCCTATTCCTGCAGCAATGCACACACTGATTCGATAGTGAAAAACATCTGTAACAGCAGCTCCAAATGGTCCATCCACTGCCAGTCTAAAGGCACAAAATAAATACAATTTAATGTTCAGGAACAGAATCAGAAAATGTGATTTTAAGCATGACTTTTTGAGCCTACTCCCGTTTTAAGGATTTACCTAATGTATAGTTAAGAAGCATAATTCTGGGATCGGTCAAGGGAGTTCATCACTAGGAACTTCCTGGACTAGTGAAATTACAGGCCTAGTCCAAAAAGGAAAAAAAGTAACACAAAAACAAAAGCTTTGGGTTTAAGATTGTTCTATTTGGGGAGTTGAAACTTGACTTGAAGATGTATGGGGCTGCTTCCTTGTAGTGACAATGAGGCTGTTGTTATGGGCAGATTCAATTGGTGAAAGGACAGATATTGACTAATTTTGGCACCTCCTGTCTCTCCTATGTGATGGCTCGCTTTGTAGTCATTGGAAGTTGTGTCCATGGAATTAAGGTTAGAGAAATAAGTCCTTTTTATCTTAAACTGGCCAAATGAAAAGCAGAAGAACTAAGGTGTGTTGGAAGACCTATCTTGCCCTTTCGGAATGCAATTGCCTTCCTTTCTCACTTGTTTAATCAGAAGATTTAGTGTATACAAACTGAGCAGGTATATTGTATGTCATTCAAGTGTAATGGAAACCATTCATTTGGATTTCTTGAAAATATACTACAAAGTCTGTTCTCAGAGAAATCACTGCTCCTTACCTCCATCACAGATAACAGGACCAGCAATACAACATGTCCCACGATAATGGTGTTTTAATCTCTTTATTTTTAATATATTGTTTATGAGATGCTGCTGAAGAATGATTTATACTGTGACTTATACATCACATTTCCACCTTATAGCCTCCCACTGGCAATCATGCAATCTTTTCTTTACCAGAGTACTGATGATTCAGGGAGGTACCAGTCTTTTGAAAGTAGCTAGGTAGTGTAGTGGTTACAGCTATGATTTGGAGTCAGAAAGACTTGTATTTGAATCCAGCCTCAGACACTTACCAGCTATCTGACCCTGATCAAGTTACTTAACATCTCAGGGGTAGCTAGGCGGCTCAGTAAGTAGAGCACCGGCCCTGGAGTCAGGAGGACCTGAGTTCAAATCGGGTCTCAGACACTTGACACGCTTACTAGCTGTGTGACCTTGGGCAAGTCACTTAACTACAATTGCCCTGCCTTGCCCCCTCCGAAAAAAAAAGAAAAAAATAATTAAAAAAAGTTATTTAACATCTCAGCTTCAGTTTCCTCATTTGTAAAATGTGGATGATAATAACACCTGTTTCACAAGGTTGCTCTGAGGATCAAATGAAACAATATTTTTTTGAAAATCTTAATGCATTATATAAATGTTAGTTATTTTGGATGCCAAATTTTCTGAGTACTTTCTTCTTGTTCTGCTCAGTCCCAAAGGGCAGAACTAAGAGCAATAGGTGGAATTACTAAGGCAAATATGGTTTGATGTGGGAAAAACTTCCTAATAATTATAGCTAACTTAGCATTTAATTAGGCTACATATGAGTATGAGTATTATATAAGAGTAATCTCTGAGTATGTCATGGATTCTCTCTCACTGGAAATCTTCAAGTCAATCAATTAATCAACAAGCATGTTGATTGACAGAACATCTGGGACTCGGTCAAAGACCTGCGCTTGAAGACCTAATAGGCCACGTGTGGCCTTGAGGCCACAGGTTCCCTGCCTCTGGATTAAGAGGTGTCTTCCTACTCTGATATTTTGTTATTCTGTAATTCTTTACTTTTTGCACAATGGATACAAGACACGTATGTGATGCTTCTAGGGCTGAAGTGCTTCCAATTCTGTCTCTCTCAATCAATCGTGATTTAGTATTTCTTTCACTTGTATATTTTTTCCATACTAGTCCTGGATAAATGTCCTCAATGTTATACTGCATTTACTAAAGTACTTTGATACACAGATTCTCGACGAGAAATAAAGAAAGAAATACAAGAGATACACCCTCACAGCCTTGGAGAAGACTATTGCTGTCTATTGTTGTAATCTTTCATGCTGAAGATGATATTTTATAATGCATATACATACACTTTAAAATGAAATTGAATTCTAACCTTGGAAGCATCCAGGACTCCTTAAAAGATGTTGCTTCTGCTCCGAAGGCCTTAAACAAAGCTTCTGTCCAATCACCTGCCATACGTATGTGCACACTAAAAAAGTCTTCCTCAGGGGCTGAGGTGAGAGTGAAAGGATGCCATTCCAACTGGGAAATGGAAGGGCACTGCAAAAAAATGTACTGTCCAGGCTCCATTTTAAAGTCACGCTTTTTCATATGAAGTTCCAGGACTTCAGAGGGATGAGTTACCACCTAAATCATAACAAGATAGTGATTTGCCTTTTCATTCAAGTTTATTTATAGGAAAGGAAGAATGAAATGGTCTGTGAAGGCACCCATGAGGCTCTTTGAACTTGCTTTGGCATTCACCATCATCTTAAAGTTTATGTTTTCAAAAAGGAAAAATACAAAGCTATTTATTTTTTTTCTAAGTATGGTACCACATCTGTAATGTGGGTAACTCCTAGCTGGGGAGTAGTGGTATCTACCAGTGGTGGGAGACCTGTGGCCTCAAGGCTACATGCGGTTTTCTAGGTCCTTGGGTATAGCCTTTTGACTGAGTCCAAGTTTTACAGAACAAATCCTTTAATTAAGGGGATTTGTTCTGTGAAGTTTGGAGCAAGTCAAAGGGCCATACTTGAGGACTTAGACGGCTACATGTGGCCTCCAGGCCACAGGTTTCTCACCCCTGATAAGCTTTGGCTCATGACCCACATTTTTAGGCCTTCCCAGGGATGTGCTTAACTGAGTCAAAGAAACTACAGACTAACAAGATTTCCTACTCAAATACATTTCTTTGATAAAAATAGAACTCTTTATTACATAGCAATAACAAGTACCTAATAGCCATATTTACACAAATTATATACAAATATATTTTTTCATGCTCAAGTTTTACTTTTAATTATTGGTTTTTAGTTACTTAATTTTATTAAATAAATTACACCTCTCAATAACTTATAACTCTTCTCACACTACTCAATCTAACATTGCATTTTCCTCAAACTCCAAAGGAAAAGAACTTCCATATTCACTGTAAACATTTCCTTAAAGTCAAAAGTCTATGTGGGCATATAAGTAGTTACTGTTTTTGGCTTTGATTTTCAGGGCAATGTGGCATCAAGATTTTTTTCCAGCTGAATCCACAAATATATTCACCTACTAGAACACTTTATCTAATCTACAAGCATGAAATCTAATAAGAATAAATATAGAGTAATACACATGAGTTCAACAAATCAGTTTTCAAAAGTGTAAGTTGGAGGACTGGGGTTTTTAGTAGACAGCAAGATTATATGGTATCTGAAAAAATAAATGCAATTTTAGGCTGCATTAAGAGACATAACATCCAGGACTAGAGAGGAGATAATCCCTCTGTAGTCTGCCCTGGTCAGGAAACATCTGGAATACTTTACTCAGGTCTGAGTACTATGTGTTAGGGAAGACATTGATAGACGGGGGTGCGTCCAAAAGAGGATAGACAGAATAGTAATGAATCTTGAGATCAAATCTGAGCATCAGTTGAAGGAACTGGGATAATTAACCTAGAGAGAAGACTTGGGGGAGAGGCATGATACCTATTTTCAAGTATTTAGAAGTTTTTCATGTAAAACAGGAAGTAGATTTGTGTCATAATAGAAAAAATGCTAAGCTTAGAGTCAGAAGAACCTAAGTTCAAGTCATAACACTGATATTTAGTACCTGTTTAACCTTGGGCAAATCACCTAAAACCTCTGGGTCTCAATTTTTCCACTTGTAAAAAAAGAATGTGTCGGATAAATGACATGCAAAGTTCTTCAAATCCTAAAACTATATTCCTGTGATCCTATGCTTGTCTCCAAAGGATGGAATAAGAAACAATGGGTGAAAGCTGCGAAGAGGCAAATGTAGGTTTTAAATAAGGAAAAAAATTCTAACAAGTATAACCATCCCAAAATGAAGTCAACTATCTCATAGGGTAGTAGATTCTTCCTTGCTCAATGAAGTCTTCAAATAAAGGCTTAATGACCATTTGAGCATATTATAAAAGGGAGTTGTATACAAACAGGGGCTGGATTAAATGGTGGGCTTCCTTGTAATTCTGAGGTTCTGTGATTGTGTGAAAGCCCTTACATCTAGATTTCCCTAGCCTATGAGGAGGAAAAAAATTTTTCAATGTCTACTTATATTTTCTGGATCTCAGACTAGCTACTCTCTATGTATGTGTCAAGTGGTTCTGGATATGAATCATACACATTTGTTCTTGTATAAAAACAAAAAAGGTGATGCTTTCCTGTGCCTGTATGGGGTGGGAAAGGCAAAGTAGGTAAATGTGGGAGCAGTTGGTAGGTCTAGGTCAAAAATGTCACCATAGTAGCAAGTATATCTAACTATTTTTCAGAAAGAGAAGTTGAAGTGAAAAGAAACATGGTGGAATCCCTATTACTACCTCATAAACCATTGGCAGAATTCTGTAAACCGGTCTGATCGCTAGACCTACCTTCTCTTCTATAAAATTAGTCACACTAAAAGATGCTCAGGATGCAAGCAATTATTAGAACAGAAGATGAGCCTCTAAATTATAGACAGTTCTGCAATAAAAATGGCAAATTAAAACTTGGGCTAATAAAAATTTTTCATCTACACTCTGGCTTTTATTCCTACATAAAGCTGCATACATACCTTAGTAATGACAACTTTCTGTTGAAATCGCCAGAACCTAATTATCCTTTCACATATATACAAGACCATAGGGCCTAAAACCCATTTCCAAGCCTGTAGAGAATAAAAGAAAGAAAAAAATGAACTGAAAATATGATCTCAATATTTTCACTTTGGACCAAGCCAATATATGACATGATGAGATTAGGATATTTTCCTTGTAACTCTTGCTGATTATCTAAGAACTAATATCCTTTTACTAAATGCTAAACTAGCAAATTACTCTCTGAAGTCCATGGGAAGTGCTTACTTGAGGGATTAAGCCCCTTGGTATTGATATTTATGCTTACTTGATCAATGATATCTTTATTTTAATTAGAAAAAATGTAATTTTTGAAAAGATAAGAAAGTTGAGAGCCCACTTTGATTGAGAGAGGATCATAAATGCTTCCAATTGCACCAAAGCCAAGGTTTACAAAGCAACATTAATGAATTCACAACTTGATAACATTATACTGCCAATCAATAGCTTTGGCCTGGGCTGCCTTGTGAGTTGGGGGTTTACATACTTACATACTACTTCATGGAATGTAAAGCACCAGGTTCATTACACAGTACACCAGCGCCAGGTTTACCAAGTGAATGGAACAGAATAGCTATCAGGAAAGCTGTGATCTTGAAACTGTGGCCAATCCAAATTGACATATATGAAATATGGAAATTTTGGACTACTCCTCCATTCAATTAATCAAGTTTCTACTAAAGTGTAAGTCCCTTTAGGACAGAGACTTTTTTCTTATTATCTTTGTATTTCTCATAGCCCCTATTGTAAAGAATAAATACATACTTGTTGGATAAATGATTGAATGGACTAACCAAATGCTGTTCTCTTTTACATATTAAGTATGGTGGTAGTTATAGGAAAAGTATAAGATATGCTTTCAAGAAGCTTAGAATCTCCAGCCTCCACTGGCCAAATTTTATTTATTTTAATTTACAAACATTTATTAAATACCTACATTATGCTAATAGGGCAGCTAGGTGGTACAGTAGATAGAGTGTCTGGCCTGGAATTAGGAAGACTCTTTGAGTTCAAATTCGGCCTTACTAACTTACTAACTGTGTGACCCTGGGCAAGTCACTTAACCTTGTTTGCCTCTCCTTCCTCATCTATAAAATGAACTGGAGAAGAAAATGGCAAACCACTCCAGTATCTTTGCCAAGAGAACCCCAAATGAAGTCATGAAGAATTGGATGCAGCTGAAAATGACTGAATGACAACAACAATATTAGGCTAGTAGTTGGGCATAAAAAGACAAAAATAAAACATCCCCACCTTCAGGGAACTTACATTGTACTGGGAGGAAGAGAGTGTGTATACAGATAAGTAAACATAAAATATGTACAAAACAGTAGAAAATAAATCAAGAGGTAAGAACTTTTAACAGTTGGGAAGGAAATCCTCATGTAGCAGTGGTGCCTTAACTATGTAGAGTAATTCACAAGGAAATTTATGGCACAGTGGAAAGAACACCGGACATGCTGTTGAATAACCTGGGTTTCTATCACAATATTGTCTGTGTGACTATGGGGAAGTCAGTGAACCTGCCTGGACTTTAGGTTACTCATCTGGAAAATGAAGGTGTTGTCTTAGATGGAGTCTGAGGTCTCTTTGAACACAAGATCTATGACCTCATGATCCTACTCTACCTCTCTTTGGTTGTGCAAATCTATCCTCTGCAAATTTCCAAGAGAAACATTATTGTTAGTCTAAGCTCTTTATTCACCACATTGTCTACTTTTGTCCTGGCACCTTTAACACCAACTTGTGCACAGGGTCTGTGTCTTACACTCCTTTTACAATTCCGTAACACTGAGCTGAGTGTTAGCTACATAATGGAAACTTAATAAATACTTTTTGATTGATTACTTTACTTTTCCAATCTTCCATAACTCTCTCTTTTCAGGTTCCTGACCTCTCTCTTCCAATTACTTTGAGTAAAGCCTTTCTGTTTTACTTTTGCTATAGGTAAGTTTTTCTTCTTGCTGTTCTTTTTGTCTCTTTTGTTTGCCTCTGGGTCTATTCTGCCCTCAAAAGTCAACATTCATCAGATGCCCTACCTTGCCTGCATCAACTCTCTTCTAAAATTCAGCACTAATCTTATAAATCTTATCCGCCAAAGGTTTGTTTTATACTGACAGTGTGAAGCACATTTAAACCAACCATCCCCACCTCAGAAAGACTTAGCAAATGTCTTGAACCAGATAAGAAATGAACCATTTCCCCATCAGTTTTGAGGGGATCATGAGGTGATGGTAGAAAAAAGGAGAAAGATTATGGCAGGAGGTATGGACAAGAAAGGGGTAGAAATGAAAGGAGGAGGCAAGAGAATAGATCAGCAATTCTCCTAATCCTATATAAAAATCTGAAGAGTCTCTGGAGAAGTAGGTTGGACAGAAATCATGCACAGAATTTTTTGTATATAAATGAAACATATTCATGATTTAAATTGTCTTCTTATTCAAAATTTTGGACATGGCATATTTTCCTGATGTCCAAATATCTGGTCTCTCATTTTTCTTTGTCAAATGTAATAAATGTTTTCTTCTTCTTCTTGGTGATTAATATTCACATGGGATATTTTGGGACCAAATTATCCAGATAATCATCAACTTCTTACTTAAATTTTGAACTTCATGAGAGCAGAAACTTTGTCTTATTTTTTGTTATGTCTCTGAATCCCATAATGTTAGAGCGAGAAAAGACCTTAGATACCATCTCAAGCTCATTTTACTCTCTTTTAAAAAATGGGTTAGCTAAAGGTCTCTTAATTTTACTAATCTTTTCAAAGAACCAGCTTTTAGTTTTCATCATTTCTACAAGCTATTTTCCATCTTCTTTATTTCATCCTCTAATTTTCAAGAATTCCTCTTTCATGCTCATTTTAGCATTGTTTCTTTGATTAAATGATTATAGATTTACATTTGGAAGGGACCTTAGGCACAGAGAAATTAAGTGATTGCCCTCCTATGATCAAATAGCTGGTAAGTAGCTCCAATTTCAATCCCCTATCCACTGAGACACTTTGCCTCTTGTTGAATCTTTAGTTTTTTTAAAAATTCATACTCTGGTCATTAATCCTCTCTTTGTCTATTTTGTTAATATATAATGTCTGTTAATAATAATTTTGTTTTCAGATATATTTTTTCTTATGGGATTGTTTTACCTATACCACCTGCCCCTAAATTTGCTATGTTATTTTACTATTATCCTCTTTCATATAGTTAATATTTCTAAAATTTGGGTTTTTTGCCCACTCATCAATTAGGATGTCATGATTAAGTCTCCCTGTAGGTTTGTCTCTTTTCCTTGTGTTTCATGTATTTGTTACTATTTTATTGTGTTATAGTCTGGAGAGTATATATTTAATATTTCTGTCCTTTTACATTTATGTATGATTATGCACAGTTTTATTTTTATAAAGTTAACAGTTTATGCTGAGAAATATATATGCTCTTTAAAATCTCCATTCAGAAGATGGCATAAATCTTTTAAATCTAACTTTTCTAACACTTCCAGCTCTACGTTTTCCTTTTTAAAAAATCTTTTTATTACATTTATCCAATTTTGAGAGAGACATTAAAGTCTTAATAATTAAATAAATTAAATTAACAATTATTGTTTTGTTTAATATCTATGTCTATTTGCAATTCAGTTAACTTTTCCTTTATAAATTTAGATGCTATATCATTTGGTTCACATACATTTTTTAAACATTGATATTGTTTTAATGTCCATTGAACCCATAAATACAACATAGTATCCTTTATCTCTCTTGATATTATATGTTTTTTATTTTTGCTTTGTGCTCACAAAATTGAAACTCTTGCCTATTTGGAATTAGCTGATGTGTAGGAAATTTTATTTCAAACTTTTGTTTTCATTTCACATGGATCTTTACCTTTTAGAAATGTTTCTTTCATGTAGCAAGTTGTTGAATTTTTAAAATTTTCTTTAATTTCTGCCATTCCTTTTCAATTTATTGGTTTGCTTAATTTATTCACATTTAAGGTTACGTACCAGTTAGGTTTATGTTTTTCTTCATTTATTTCTTCTGCACTGATTTTTAATCCCCTCCTCCTTTAAGGCAGCACTCTGTCTCTGTAATTAACTTTGGTTATATCACTTTGATACTAGTCTATTCCCACAGACTCTCCTCTATTCCCATTGAACTGTCCTTGAATTTACTTAAATTATTAATTTCTCTTTGTTTTATTTATAAATTAATTCATCAGCCTCACTCCTATTTTGACTCTTCCCTTTCTCCACTCAGAAAAGTATATGGTTCAGAGTCCTTTCCACATCCCTACAACCTTAGTTTATATGACATTATTTTGTGGCACTCTTTTCTAAGAAGTTTTCATTTACTTTGTACTCTCTTTTATATCTACTGTCCTTTAGGCTACAGTGAATTATACCTCATTTATGTTGTGTTATGCTTTCACTTGTTCCTTCTTTATTCTGTTTACGTACTTCATGAAGTATCTCCTGGTGTACCAAATCTGAGTTGCCTCCTCTATGTCATTTTTATGTTAATGTGTTTTTAGATCTCATCATATTCTCTCTTCTCCTTACATATGTATGTGTTTATGTATTCATTCACTTTTTTATATTTGTTTTTCTGTGGGGCCTTTCTTCTCTTATGCCTCCTGTGGAGCTAATTGTGATTAAAGATCTTCCCCACCCATTTAATAGGCCTCAGGTGGAGTTAGTTAAGGAAAGCTTGATTAGGATGCTTATTTGTAGGCAGGCCCACACCCTTTGCTGATTAGGTGCTAAGCTCCAGACCCATACCCTTTTACTAAATAGATACTAAGCCCCAGGGTCTTAAAAAGGGTATATGTGTGTGTGTATATACATATATGCAGATATATGTATATACACACACATATATATGCATATATGTATATACACACACATATATATCCTGAGGGTAGGCATTAAGCTGAGAGCTAACTGGAAGGTCTGAGAGAGAGGACTGCAGAGACACAGAGATAGAGAACTGGAAAGAGACTGAGAGATGGAGAGAGAGAGAACTGCAAGGGCTCTGAGAACTGCAAGGACTTTCAGGATTGCAAGCTCTCAGAACCCTGGGAGGAAAGGATGCAGGCAAACACACAGGATTTGTGAGTGAGTGTTTACAGGAAGGACCTAGCAGAGGGGAAGGTTAGAGGATGGCTTGGCTCCTTGCTGCAATATTGTGTTTTAATTTCTTTGCTGTTACATTGAGGTGGACTTACTGATTTTGAGATACAATTGTCGCTATGTCAAATTGGAATTATTGGTTTTGAGACTTGATCCTCTGGTGTCTGAATAAATGTTTTACTTTTTCTGCCTTCTATATAGAGAGTCCCTCTACTTTGCGATTCTGAACTATACAGGCATATTCATGGTCACCATTGATGTTGTGAATCTTGCCTTACTGATACACCTCCCTGTTAGAAATATCAGTTCAGGAAGAAAGCAGTGTTGCATGGAGAACATCACTGTGTCTGAAGTTATAATGACTAATTCTACCCTTTACCCTTTCAATGATCACTCAATGCTCTGAGGACCAGGTTACCCTATCTTTTTTTATAAGTTAATTTATTTATTTTTAGTTTTCAACATTCACTTTCATAAGTTTTAAATTTTCTCCCCCTTTCTCCCCTTCCCCTCCACAAGATGGTATGCAATCTGATATAGGCTCTCTCTATATATTCCTATTAAACATATTTTCGCATAGAAGAATTAGAACAAATGGGAGGAACCATGAGAAAAAACAAAACAAAACAAAAAAAGAAAATAGTCTCCTTTGTTCTGTATTCAGACTCTATAGTTCTTTCTCTGGATGTGGATGATATTTTCCATCATGAATCTTTTGGAATTGTTTTAGATCCTTCCATTGCTGAGAAGGGCTAAGTCTATTAAAGTCAGTCATTGCATACTGTGTACAGTGTTCTCCTGCTTTTGCTTACCTCACTCAGCAACAGTGCATATAAATCTTTCAAGGTTTTTCTGAAGTCTACCTGTTCATCATTGCTTATAGCACAATAGTATTCCATTACATTCATATACTACAACTTGTTCAGTCATTTCCCAGTTGATGGGCATCCCCTCAATTTCCAAGTTTTGGCTACCACAAAAAGAGCTGCTATAAACATTTTTGTATATGTGGGTCCTTTTCCCATTTTATGATCTTTTTGGGATACAGTCCTAGAAGTTGTATTGCTGGGTCAAAGGGTGTGCACATTTTTATAGCCCTTTGGGCATAGTTCCAAATTGCTCTCAAGAATAGTTGGATCAATTCACAACTCCATCAACAAACAGTGTTCCAATTTTCCCACATCTTCTCCAACATTTATCATTTTCCTGTTTTGTCATGTTAGCCAATCTGATAGGTATGATGTGGTACCTCAGAGTTGTTTTGATTTGCATTTCTCTAATCAATAGTGATTTAGAGCATTTTTTTCATATGACTACAGATAGCTTTAATTTCTTCATCTGAAAACTGCTTGTTCATATCCTTTGACCATTTATCAATTGAGAAATGACTTATATTCTTATAATTTGACTCAGTTTTCTATATATTTTAGAAATGAGGCCTTTATCAGAGACACCGGTTATAAAAATTCTTTTCCAGTTTTCTGCTTCCTTCCTAATCTTGGTTGCATTGGCTTCATTTGTGCAAAAACTTTTCAATTTAATGTAATCAAAATCATCCATTTTACATTTCATAATGTTCTCTATTTCTTGTTTGGTCATAAATTCCTCCATTCTCCATAAATCTGACAGATAAATTATTTTTTGCTTCCCTAATTTGCTTACAGTATCATCCTTTATATCTAAATCATGTACCTTGGTATACAGTGTCAGATGTTGGTCTATGCTTGGTTTCTGCCATGTTATTTTCTAGTTTTCCCAGGAGTTTTTGTTAAATAGTGAGTTCTCATCCCAGAATCCGGGGTCTTTGGGTTTATCAAACAGTAGATTACTATAATCATTGACTACTGTGTCTTGTGTACCTAACTTATTTCACTGATCTACCCCCTATTTCTTAGCCAATGCCAAGTAATTTTGATGATTGCTCCTTTATAATACAATTTAAGATCTGGTACAGTTAGGCCACCTTCCCTAGCATTTCTTTTCATTAATTCCCTTGATATTCCAGACCTTTTGTTCTTCCAGATCAAGTTACCCTATCTTATTCTACCACCCTAGGTGTCAAATGCTCCTTATGACCCACAAATCCCTTTTCCTGTTTGGGGAATCCACTGCTCAAAGGAAGCAGTTGCTTACCGTGCCCATTTCCCTCCAGATGAAATCCATTATAAAGACACTGTCTCTCATCATTACTCTCATGATTATCTGCTTTAATGGTATAATTTTCCTTGCTACAATGGGGGCCACCTTCCAATGCCCAATACCTCTATCTCAGACATTTTCTCCATTGTTTTTATTGTACTTTTCCTTAACTCCACATTTTTATTGATTATATTTAAAAAATTACAATTTCATTTCCTTTTCACTCAGCACTGGGATCAGTAGAGAAGGGTTTGCTTTTTGCTCCATTTTGTCTTATCTTCTCTCTTTTTTTATGATACCTCACTGCGTTATCCCTACTATAAAAGATATTGTTTTGCTTATAAGGAAACATGAGATTTAGTCCACAAATAATCATTCCACTCTTCCTCTTCCCTTTACCTGACTCAAAATCTTTAGCAACTAGATGGTTTTTGTCTTTTGATAATGCCCCCTCCCTTTGCCCCTTGATGCAATTTCTTTTTTTTAAGCAATAACCTATAAATATAAGAGATGATTTAATTGCTTAGGTTTTTCTTGAAATTATACTTATTTATCTTTGTACATCTATTATTTGGAGTTTTTGAAAACCTGAAAGACTGCTCGCATCTTTTGGGGCACAAAGGTAACTCAAATGTTTCTTTTGTTGGGGAGGTCTATCTTTTTCATTAATTGTTAGGCTCAGTTTTGCAAGATATGTTATTTCAGATTGTATCTCAAATTCCTTTGCTTTTTAAAAAATATATATTATTCCATTTCATTCTCTTATTTGTTGTAGCTTTAAAATAATGTTAAGCTATTTGTTATGCTAATAATGCTAAGCTGATGTTCCTTCATAGCTGAAAGTCTGATCATTTACAAAATTTGCTTTGGTGTTAGGATTCTAAAATTAAGCCAAAATATGCCTTGTAATTTCAAGGGTTAATCTATGGAATAGATAAATGCATAATTAAAAGTTACAGTTTTCTTGTACTACTTCCTCTGATATGATGAGATTTTAAAATTTATCATGCTCCTCTGGGTACTTATGGTTTGTAATTTTCCTTTGTGTATCATTTGTTCAAGGTCAGTCACTTTGGCCTGAGTAAAATTCCTGTGTTTTTGCAAAGTTTTTGCTTCTTTTCTGAAATTTTTTCTTTTATTTCTATATTTTTAAATTCCAAATTTGCAATTTTCTCTGTCAAATCTTTGAATTCTCCATTATGTGTTCCAACTTCTCTATTGAATTTTTCTGTCCTTGTTTTGAGAACTTTGGTGTCTAACATAATTTCTGTCCTAAGGTTGTTTAAAAGATTTATTTCTCTTTTGTATTTCTTGCTATTGTTCCATGATTTCTCGGGAATTAAGAGAATTCCTTCTGTATTGAGGAATTGAGGTGAATTTTCTTTTGTAGTATAATATTTGTTTAGCATGTTATGATCTTTTGAATTTTTACCCATTTTCCCCTTTCTCTGTATAGGTCTTATTGCTATTTTATCTGATTTTGGCAACTCAGTTTGTACTCAATCCTTCTCATATGGACTTTTTATCTTTTGGCTTTTTAATACACACACATACATGCGTACACACACATATACACACACATGTTCTCAATAGTTTGCCTATAGTTTCCCTTCTTATCCTTTGCACCTAGAAGAGACAATTGTTTGGAAAACTGATCCATATAAACTCCATTAGGAGAGGACCGATCACATCTAGATTTCTTGTTCCCTTTCCTCTGAGCATGGAAGTCCAAAGGACATCTTTTTCGACTTTCTTTTCCCCATCCTTTGCACTTTACTTCATTTTGTAGCGTGGTAATAATGTCTTCTGCCTCTTATAGAGTAACCCCCTGATACAAACGAGAAAAGAGAGCCCTAGAGAGGTGAAGAGATTCACCTACAATCTTAGAGCAGTGCAAGTGGCAGAGCAAGGATTCAGACCCCTCTGACTGTATGGGCAGTATTCTTTCCACATCGACATGCTGCCTCCCCAAAGCACACATGGTAAACGTAGTAGGAACTTAATACAGTTATATACTGTGCAGATTTATTTGAGGATAGGGAAATCGTTACTTTATCTCCTCCCTTCTTTCCATCATTTCATTTTCCTTTTCGTCCCCACTCTTGTGCCAGTATCTCTACTACTCACCCACAAATTTCTCTCAGAAGAGAATCTAGTCCTATAAATATCGAATTTGGTTTTTATTTTGGGCTATAAGCACCTTCTTACATGCATTCATTAAGCATTTGATAACCAGGTAGCTAAGTGACACATATAATAATCCAAAATAGAGCGGGGACAGAAAGGAAATTGAAATAATGTGAAGTTAAAAATAATTAATAATAATAATATCAGCTAGCAAAGTACCTTACATCTCATTTTATTTGGGACTCACAACAACCCTCTGAGGTAGGTGCTGTTATGATCACCATTTTATAGATAAAGAAACAGGCTGAGAGGTTGAGAGATTTGCCCAGAATCACAGCTAAATAGCCAAGGTAGGATTTGAACTCATCTTCCTGACTCCAAGTCCTGCCTTCTATCCACTGTGTGGATTCTGGGCACATCTCTTATTATTATTAATTATTTTCAATGTCACCACGGTATGAGGAACAATTTCAAGAAAATGTCTGCCAAGATATCCAGAAGTAACTAATAGATTGCATAAGGATTGCATTAACAAAACAAACAAATACGTAGCAGTGGAAAAACCACTTGATGAAAGTAATATTGTCTTCTTTTTAGTCTTGGCTTAGCATAACATTAGGCAGGTTCCTCAACCCTTCTGTCCCTCAGTTTCTTTCTATCTAAAAAAAGGATACTGGATTAGATGACCTCTAAAATATCTTCCAGATGTGATGTTCTATTATGTCTGTGTCATCAAAGTCATTTTTGTCTCCAGATAACAATCAAGGGTCACCCTATGGTGTCAAAATTTAGAGGTTGCTAATTTCATTTCTCTTTGAATAGGTAAAAACAACTGAGTTAAGCAACAAATCAGTAAAAATAATTAACATAGGAAGCTACTAGTCAGTGAGCTCCTCCCCTCCCCCACACCAGTGGTGATAATCTAGGTAAACTCCTTTTTGGCCCGGCCCTGCCCTGCCCTTTCCTGCTCCCCTGTTTCATCTGGGTGACAAACTCTATAGTAGTGGTTTCATGGTACCCTGGCATCTTTGTTCTATGTGGTCCATTGTCTTGAGGTCTAAAGTCTTTTATCCTAAATGTCCTAAAAAGTTGATTTTGGGCTGCTTTTTGTGTGACATGCCTTAGGAATATTTTGCGGTACATGGGACATTAGAATTTCTTGTAATTACTCTTTGTCCCACTATGTTTCTCAAATTCATGTAACTCTCTACCAGGAATGAAATAGTATTAGGCAAGCACCAGTAGTTTCTTGTGTTTCTGTCCCTTGAATTTTGCCTCTCTTCATCTGAAAATAAAACATAGCATAAGAAAAGACTAGTTTATATCATTTGTTCAGACTCAGCTAAAACTTTTGTCTGAAGCATTGTGACTACTCACTAATAGCTTTAAAACACAACACATTTTTAAAAGAATGTTAGGACCTTTGCTTGGCTAAGAAGGTTCCAGAAATCTTTATGAACTGCTGTAAACATCTCTCTTTGGAACCTGGAGTCTTGGGGAACTGAAGAATTGCTTGAGTTATAATTTGTCCCTGTGATTGGTTTAATTAATATGGGGGTTATATATGATGGAAACTGGTTCTTGGAATTATAAGAGTCCATCTGTACAGAAGTTACATTAATTGGAACCCAAGAGCTACATGGAGTTAGAGACTTGAGTGGAAAGATACAAAATAAAGAGACAAAATAAGGTATGATGCAGTGGAGTGCAGGAACCTCTTTGTGTCCTTGGGATGCCTTTTCCTTTCAGGGTCTACTAGACATCAGATAGAATACTGCACAGTTCAGCCAAGCGGTAATTGTACAGCCCACACAAGCTTTGAATCAGGATCCATTAAAAATAATGGGAAAGACTGACAACATGAGTTTGGGTGTGCAAGGAGGTGTGGCAGGAGAGAGTTAACAGAGAGATGGGTAAGTTTCCCCCCTTTTAATGATAATTAATGTCAGTGCATGCAGCAAGGAGCAGGCTCTGGTCTGTATTCATGGTGCGTTGGAGGGTATTGATTTTTTTATGGAGACACTGTAGCTGAAAATTTTAGAGAGGCATTCATGTCCTTCATTAATATGCAGGTTGGATAGTGGCTAACGATAGTTTAGTTTAAGATAGAGAGAATCTATACCGGCCATTAAAAGAGCTACAGTCTAATGGACATGTCTATTCAGTTTCCTTCTGTTTTTAACATTTCTCCTTGTATTTTTCCTCTTTAAAACAATGCACTACAGTGACCTAAAGTATTTTTGAGATATAGGGAGGGAATTTTTTTTGCTAAATGTTTTATATTCTTCGTGTATTAGTTCCTCGATTACCTGATTCTTTTGTATTCATATCTCATTTGTGCAATTTGGGGGGGCCCAAACCTATTTTTGGTCTGCTGATTCCTCTATTTTTCAACTTATTTCTTTTTATTGTATCTCTTTTGTGTGGTCCCAAGCTTCTGACTAAAGTCTACCTGTCCATTCCTAGGGTAGAACAGAGAGCAAAAAAGAGTTGGGAGGAAGGGTTGGGGGTTGGGAGGAACAGGTTGACAGGGTGGAAATAAAATTCTTAAGTAATGACTTTTATAGGGGTTCCATTTTTACTTGAAGTATGTACTTGAATTCCAAGAAAATCAGGAATATCCACATCCTTCTATGAATATAAAAATATATTAAAAATCAAATGTAATGATGGGGAAGGGAGGCAAAATGGAATGAATGATCTTTTGACTTTTTGAATAACCCACGGCACTGCTCCTCTCTGAAAACAATCAGAAGACGAATGTGTTTGTTAGTGACATAAAATACTCCTCTTTTAATAAGACAAAAGAAAAAAATTCCCATTTGTTTATATTTTAACCAGGTTTTTGTGAAAAAGGTCATAAGGGATGATTCTTACCAAAGGTTTATTGCCAGAAAACTGTGGCAAGGGGCACTGAGTGTTTTCTTCCCATTCAGTGAGATGATCTTTACAGTAGGTAATATTGTGTAGCATCAAACTCTCCAGTGTCTGACTTCGGACAATCTGTCTTCTCATACAAAAAATGCCCAAAAGACAAAAGACAAACATTTGCATTTTCATTTCAACATTTTTTTTCCCCAATGATGTAACATTGTAAGACCGTGTCATTCTAGAATAGTGATATATTAGTTTGTGGTTGTTCAGTTGTTTCAGTCATATCTCACTTTCTGTGACCCCATTTGGGGTTTTTCTTGGCAAAGATACTGGAGTGGTTTGCCATTTCCTTCTCCAGCTCATTTTACCGATGAGGAACCGAGGCACCCAGGGTTAAGTGACTTCCCGAAGATCACATGACTAGTAAGTGTCTGAGGCTGGATTTGAACTCAGGAAGGTGAGTTTTCATGAGCCCAGGCCCAGCACTCCTCCACCGTATCACCTAGCTGCCTATCAATTAGCTTCCTTGGAATCTGTTTTGTCATTTATTTCCTTAGCATGGATCAGAGGACCTGGGTGCAAATTCTGGCTCTGTGATTTTTTAATATTATGACCTATCAACACCTACTGTACTATTTGTAAATAGGGTGACCCATCAACGAATCATGTCATGTCACTTTTTTAGTTTCTTTATATGTAAAATGAGAGGATCATAGATATAGAACTAGGTATAGTATATAGATACAGATAGATATATAGAGGTATATACATAGATATAGAACTATAAAGAACCTTAGGCAACACATAGTCAACCTAGTTATTTATAGATGAAGTAACTGGAGACTAGAGATTAAATGGCTTCCCCTACCGCCCAGAGGTAACATTTGACACAGGATTTGTACTTAGGTCCTCTGACACCAAATCTAGAAAGCTTTCTACTGCTCCACATTGCATTTCCTAGAAAAGCTTTAAAGTCACGTCTAGCTCTAAATTCTAGGATTCATCCTTCTTCTTCTTCTTCTTTTTTTTAAAGAATCTAAGGAGCAACAAATGATTTTGAATACCTAGAAAAGAAATGCTCCATTGTGGGGTAGTGTTTTTAACCACTTTCGTATAGCATCTAAAGCTTTGAGAAGCTCTTTACATAAATTACTACATTTGAGTCTGAGAGAAAAACAGTGAAGTAGAGACACTATAGGTAGTAATAAACCCATTTTACAGGTGGGGAAACTAAGGTAGAGAGAGGTTAAATGGCTTTTCCATGGTCATATAACTAATAAGTGCTGGAGGTAGGATTTGAAGCTAAATCTTTCTGATTCCCAAGTCAGAAAGCATTCAGCCTCTTTTATGATGTTCTACTGAAGGACTCCTAAAGAAAACAGGGGTGGTGGGTGGTACACACCTGCAATCCCTGATACTGAGGAGGCTGAGGCTGGTGGATGGATCACTTGAGCTTGGGAGATCTGAGTTGAAGTAGGGCTAAAGCTGATCCAGTGTCCATACTAAGCCTGGCACCAGTATGGTGAGTCCCCAGAAGCAAAAGGTGACCAGGTTGCCTAAGGAGGGGGTGAACCAGCCCAGATAACAAACAAAGCAGATCAAAGCTTCTTTGCCAATCAGAGGTGGGATTGAGTCGGTGAGTGTCTGGGGCACTTCAATTCACTTATAAGACAAGAAAACCAAGTCCCAAAAAAAGAAAGGAAAAAAAGAAAAGAACTGATAAAGAAGAGAAAGTTTTTTTTTTAATCCACTCACATCTTTCAGGTGAACTTGTGAACTAAATCAGATTCAAGTGAATTCCTGATGGCTGATTTTAGTCAACTGGCTACCTTTCTGTCAATGGGTCCTCCTTTCTTTTGCAAGTTTATTTAACTTTATCCTTCTCTCTATTTTACTGATGTAGGGACTTTGAAGGAAGAGGTCAGGAGATGGGCAAGGCAAGGTAATTTTAGTTCTTCAAAGGCCACTGCATGGCCTAGAGTCTGCCAAGGTCACAATGGATCATCTATGAAGCTTCCTTCATATTACATTAAAAGATCTGAGGTAGGCACTTGAAGTGAGCCTTACCAGTTGGGGTGATTATTATTAATTCAAATATAGATTGACCTTTGGCCAGTTGTTCTCAAGCCCAGTTTCAGAGCCCATTCTCAAGTTTGCTCACCTGTAATCTGGTGGAGCTGCATGGAGAATTAGAGCAGGTCGCGTTGGAGTTTCTCCTTTATATCAACAAAACTATATTGTGGTATGCTGAGGGAAACATTAATACTAGAAACTGAGAAACTCTGACCCTACACAAACTCATTATTGTGGTGGTTTCTTGGGTCACCCAGACTTTTTGCACCTTATAGGGTATGAAAACAGAGAGCAGCTATATCCATAGAAACCATCAGGACATCATGAATCATCCTGACTGGACAGCTTTGTGGAGGTTATCTAGTCTGGATAATATTTTCAGTTAGGTAAGCAGTTATATTTAATTCTCCGATTTCAAAAAGGGTGATTCACAGAATGACTAATTTAGGAAGTCTGTTATTCTGTCAGCAAACATTTATTAAGAGTTTACTGTATGGGTAACAACATTCTTAATCTTAGAAAGGTCTGTAAGACTTTAACAAGTTCAAGAGATGTATCTACTGGTAGATGACAATGGCCATGGGCCCAAGTCCAGCTTCTGATACCTACTGGCTATGTGAGCCTGGGCAAGTCACTTAAAATCACAAAGCTCCTGGCAACTCTCTGCAGCTGTACCTTGCAGAGCAGGGACTCCTTGTAGCAACAATCTGCTAGCAGCTTCTGTAGGAGTGTAAGACCCACCAACAGCCAGCACACAGAAAGTTGCCAACACCAAGGCAAAATCCCACTTTATCTGCCCCATTCAAACAAGGCCAGAATCATTAAGAGAAGAACAGCAAGAAGTCTCAACTTAATTACTATAACACCGATCTACATTGGAAGAGAGGTTTGTTCACTGAGTCTTCCCTAAAGCTGTGACTCAAAAAAACAAACCAAAAAAGAGAAACTCCTACCTAAATAGGCTCAAGTGAATCTACCTCTCCTAGATCTTCCATTTGGAATTTGTAAGTGACTTAAATTATGTCCATTTTACCCTAGATCCTTAAAACACCCATGATCAAGTGAAGTTTTTGTGGTTGTTGTTGATTGTTTCAGTTGTGTCCAACTCTGTAATGCATTTGGGGTTTTCTTGGAAAAGATACTGGAGCGGTTTGCCGTTTCCTTCTCCAGCTCATTTTTACAGATGAGAAAACTGAGGCAAGTGACTTACCCAGGGTCACAAAGCTAGTAAGTATCTGAGGCCGGATTTGAACTCAGGGAGATGAGTCTTCCTTACTCTAATAGGCCCAGTACTCTATCCATTGTGCCACCTAGCTACCCATTAAGTGAAGTCTCTATACTCAAGTCTCTCAACAAGGTAAATATTGCATTTTTCAACTTACAAATTCATCCACATTAAAAAATTCCAAGTGGTCCACTACAAACTTAGATTCTCTTGTGTTTACCTGGGGCAGAAACACATTGGTGCAGTTAGGGTAAGGGTGATAGGGAATGGCCATCAGAACCTGGGGAGATTCTCGACAAGACTATAAGGTAACAGCATTAAGAACAGCCCTCGTGAAAGCAGGTGGGGTAGACTCCCACGAGAAAGGGTAGTTCTTCTGACAGAAGACAGCTGTGAGACCTTGACATCCCCAAAGAGACAAGCTAGTTTGCACTTAGGAAACTACCCAGAGGCCCAGCTATGACTGCCCTGAACAAGAAAAGTATTATTAAATTGAAATGCATGGGGGGAATTAAGCAGTGTGAGGGTAGCGGGAAGCATATTAGACTTTGAAGCAGCAGGCCTGGCTTTTCCATCCTGGCTCTTTGTAACCTTCAGCAAATCACTTAACAGCTCTAGGTCTCTTTCCAGTGTTATAAAATGAAGGATTAGATTAGATCAATGGTTTCTAACTTTTTGTTCCATGAACCTCTTTCAACAACAACAAAAAAAAATGCATTGTGAACCTCCAGGGTAATTTGATATACTACTACTAATATTTTTTATAATTAGTTACCGATTAAGGCAACACTATAGAATTTTTAGCATGAACCACCCCTTTGACCATCATGATGAACCCCGTGAGGGATTTGCAAACCAATAAATGAGAACCACTGGGTTACATAATTATAACTCACATTTGCATCATGCTTTAGAATGTCCAAATTCAGTTAAGTTCAATTCAACTGATTAACTTCCGGCTTTGCATTCCCAGTGCCTAGCACAGTGCCTGACACATAGTAAACACTAAATAAATGCTTATTGATTGATATAATTAAAAAATGAAAAATGCCTACACAATGAAAGACATTGTGGTCTCGAAGACAAAAACAGAATAGTCTTCCTGTTCAAGGACCTTACATTCTACTGGGAGGATGCAACATATACAGATTTCAGCAAATACACCCTATACATAAACAATACAAAGATATTTTAAATTGGAGAAAGCACTAACTAGGAGGGAAGGGAATCAGGAAACGCTTTGAGTGTGAGGTGGCACCTAAGCTATGTCTTGGCAGAATCCTAAGAGATGGAGTTGAGGAGGGGGAGTGCATTCCAGACCTGAGAGACTAGCTACCCAAATTCATGAAGGTACCAAGATAGAATACTGTTAATGTGGATTTCTCAAATGCACATTAAAATGTAAGTTTCTTGAAGGTAGGGACTGTTTTTGCCCTGACTTTTTTTTTTCTTGAAATCCAAGAATTTAGCACACTACCTGGCACATAGTAAGCATTTATTAATGCTTGTTATCTCACTGAATGGGGCACAGACAGGAGGTCAGTTTGGCAGAACATAGAGTTAGTGAAGGCAGTATAGTACATATAGTGATTGAGAGAGGTGGGATTTGAACCCAGGTCCTCTGCATCCTAATCTCATCCCATTTACATGTACTATGCTGCTTCTTAAAGGCAGTGGCAACAGCTGCAAGGATAGCATCAGCAGCAATGGCAATGACTATGGTGATGGCAATGAGGGTGGCCCTCTTCTAAAGGAGTAGAACTGATCTGAGATGTATTGGAAAGCAGATGGAAGATGGTATATGACTCTCTGATGTTCCTTCTCCAATAGTTTCCCCCAGTGTATTTCATAGTGCTGGTTGTCACCTTATTGGTGATTATCTTCCTTAGACACACGTTCCAAAGTGGCCCATGTTTTCTCCCTTTGGACGGTGAACGCATATCCACTTAGCTGATTCTAGGAACCACAAGCCCTGGAGGACTTAATTAATCACAGGGGCTGGGTGGGAGGCAAGTATAAGGGGAGGGAATCATCAATGCATGGATCTAGCTTGTGTATGTGAAACCCTGGAAAAGCTGCTGATGGGCCAAGTAAAATTTACTTGGTACCCCAAAATGTTTGACTCCATGTGCCACATTGTGCTGAAGACCGCCAACTCTAGTTTGAAATGCTTTGTTCAAACCAATAATTCATAGTAGGGAATCACAGTTCTTTTAAGGAAATGTGGTAGGGACCTGGATTCAAGTTCCAGCTTGACCACTTATTGACCAACTCCGTAATCTTGGACAAATCACAATCTATCTGAGTTCCTTTTCCCCCACCTGCAAAATTGGGTGGAGTATCTATATATAATCTTGTGCAAGATTAGTTATGAAATATCACTCTCCAATAGGAATATTTTCTCTCAGTACGGTGATATCAACATTAGGTCATGGAAGCAAGAATGAGGTGTAGATGCAGAAGAGACCTTCAAGACAGCCTTCTCAAACTCTTTCCTTTCATAGATGTGAAAGTGAGGTAGAGAGAAATCAAGTGAATTTTCTAAGACTGCACAGTGGCAGAGTCATGGCTAAACTCTATCTGCGTGTCACGAATCTGTCAGAATGACAATCAGAGGCTTTTGGGGTACACAAAATGTTAATAGGTTGCAATCTATGCATAGGATTTGAACTTACCCTGTTCCATGGATAATTAAGACAATGAAGAAGATGACGAACATGTGGTGTGTATACCAGAATAACTCGTAGGAGGCTTGTCTAATGATCTCAACCGATGAGGTCATGATCAAAATTAAAACCACGGAGATCACCAGTCCAGTTACACCAGCTATTGTGGTTAGGAATTCAGTAATTATGTTCTGAAAGAAATACATCTCAATTGGTACACGTTTTAAAGGTACTTTTCCTGGTTAAGATTGGAAAGTAAGAGCCTAAGATATTTTGTGAAAGAAAAAAAGAATGAAAAGAAGGAAGAAAAAAGGAAAGAAAAGAAGGAAGAGAAAGAAAGGGAGAAACATAGAAAGGAAAAAGGAAAGGAAGAACTACTCAACAACATTGGCAGGCAAAAGATAAACCACATTCCTGGTCCTCAAAGAATTCATAACTTAGCTTCTTGCGCCCACCGTGATGCCGGCTGCGTCTGCTCGCCTCCTGTGGGGGCCCTGTTTGAGGTTCTGGGCTGTGGCCCTGCTCCAAACCAGGCTGCCATTATTGGGTATTTGTGCCCTGAGGCTAATGAGAAGCAGCTGTCATCAAAGAAGAAGTGAAACTCTGACCCGAGCCACTCTGGACAATGCCCCCAAGCAGTACCCTCCTAAGACTTAGCAGTTAGTACAGGACATCGCTGGCCTCATTCTACTGGAAATCTCTGATCTCAATGAGTTATTGAAGAATGTGGGGCTGGTGCCAATGGGCGCCATAGTGCCAAATGGTGCTACTGCAAAGGTTTCCCCTGAGGCAGCAGATGAGGAAGAGGCACCAAAACAGAAGGAACGAACACATTTCACTGCTCGGCTGACAGAAGCCAAGCCTGTGGATAAAGTGAAACTAATCAAGGAAGTAAAGAATTACATCCAAGGCATAAACCTTGTCCAGGCAAAGAAGCTGGTAGAGTCCTTACCCCAGGAAATAAAAGCCAATGTTGCCAAATCAAAAGCAGAGAAGATTAAAGCAGCCTTGGAAGCAGCTGGTGGCACTGTGATTTTGGAGTAGGAGTTTGGGGTTCTGGAGGACTTGTGCAAAGTGGGGTTTATTCCAGCCCAGTCTGACCTTGGGCAGTTGCCCCATGTCTATTACTGCCTGCAGACCCGAACAGATGTGCTTAACCAGTGTGGGTAGTTTGAGTGAGACCTTTCTCAGCTTTCCAGGAGACTCTGTTCTGGGAGGGAAGGGGATGCCCATCTGTCCCAGGCCCTTTTAAAAGGCTACTGTGAAGAAGGACTCTGTGGCACATAAGAGTGGGGAGCAAGTTTGTTCAAACGGTAGTCTATGAGGAAAATATATTATTACCCAGACTTCCAGTGTGTTTAGAATTGTGTGCTGAAGACCAGCGACAGGCAGCCAAGAATTGGCACAGCAGTATCTTAAACTACCCAAGTCCGATGTTGTGGGGGATAACCTAGGTTTGTATGGTGGTCTGGGCCCCAAGTCTACCTGCCTGTCCTCTTTGTTGTGGTACCAGTTAAACGCTGCATTTCTCAAGTCCTTAAAAAAAAAGAATTCATAGCTTAGTAGAGGGCTGAGCCATGTATCTAAATAAGTATAATATGCTATAGAATGATGAATACATAGGAGAATACAAGTAGAGTGGTATGAGAAATTCAAGCTTTTGTGATTTCTATTTTCCCCTTTCTTTATACCTCCAGCACTTCGAATAGGGCCTGGCACATAGCAAAAACCCAATAAATGCTGGTTTACTGACAGACTGGCTGACTGAAGGACCATTTTTAGCTTAGGGAATCAGAGAAGCAGTTCTCTTGCTCCTCAACAGCGGAAAAGACCAACTATGGCTGTTAGGCCAAATCAGCTGGTCTGTTTTTGCAAGGCCTGAGAGCTAAGACTGGTTTTTGCATTTTAAAAATATAATAAAACTTTATTTAAAAAATGTTAGAAAACCATTCTTAGCTCCCAGGCTTTACAATGACTGTATTTGACCCAAGGGCCATAGTTTGTCAACCCCTCCTCTAGAGGAAGGTTTCAGTTCTAATCAGCTAATAGTTTATAAAAGACTTTAGTTTGTTGAGAAATAGCCTGAAATTTACCTTTTTTTTAAGTGAATGCTTTATTCAAAAATAGCATAAAGTAATAGCATAAGCAAGAAAAAGGTGGAATGTCTAGACCTTTAAGAGAATAAACTGTTTTTAAACATCCTTAAGCATCTTTGAAAAAAAAGTATTATTATTACTAATTATTGTGTTCACTATCACTATTATTTGCATTTTATAAATGTGGGAACCAAAGCTAAAAGGCATTGCCTGATTTACCCAGGGTCACACAACTAGTGGATATTGGAACCAGATCCCAAACTCAGAATTTTAGGGTGGAGGTGGGACTAGAAAACACTGTAGGACACTTGTCCCTGACTTGTTAAAAGTGATTACTTAGTGGTAGAGCCATGAACCCAGGCCTTCAGGCTTCATATCCAGGACTCTTTCATTAAAATACTTTTGTGTTCCCAGGAAAAAGATATCTTGCACAATGTGTATGTGGAGATTATTGACAATTTGGGTGATTACATTTTTATCATCCTCTTCCTTCAATAATCAGCCTCTCTGTGCAGTCACAGTTACTTCTAATGGTAACACTGGCCATAAAATTAGCTCATTTCCCCAATATCAGATCTATACCACCAGCAATTCAAATGTATGCCAAAATATGAGGCCTGTAAGAGTGGGTCAAGAAAACAATTTGCAAATTGAAAATGAAGACATCCAATTTATATTCCCTGAATTTGGATGATACTTCGTAGTTATGAGTCTGACACGAGGTGAAAAAAAGTTCTCTTACGCAAGGTTTTAAAATGTAAAATATTGCATTTTAACAGGTTTATTGCATTCTATACTAGACCTAATCTACTCTCCCTTCCCCCAATAAACTAATTAAGTGTCATTCCTTGCTTTTTTCCTTGCTGTGTACCCTCTCAGCAGTTTATGGTAAAAAAAAATTCACATTTTTAGCTGAAATTGATGTTAGCATTTGGCAGACCCTCTGCCTTGCTCTCTTTTATTAAAAGGTTTTGAAATATAGTTTTCCTGACAGAGAGATCAAAAGAGGAAGATTTCTCAGATGAGAAAAATGGACAAGCACTGAGGGGAACTCACTGTGTCATATTTCCTGATTGGGTTCAGGTAGCTTTCATTTGGGTTGTTGCCAAGGTAAGAAAGCTTGTTTGGCAGCTCCCCAGCCTCTTTGGATTGGCCAATGTGATAGCGCTCCATGTTGACCACGTGTGCCACAATGTGGATAGCTAAAGGAAAAGAGGACAAATGTGTAGGTATTCACATAGGCTCCTTGAATCCTTGCTAAGGTCCCTATGGAATGCCTCTCTAGAATTAAGTCTACCATTTTGGTTTTCTAACGCGGGGAAGTATTGTGAAATAAATCTTTAGTCACAAAATTAAGAAGCAAAATTAATCTTCTTTCACTTTTATTTAAAACATTAATAGAAAAATATATTTCGTATAACACTTTGCAGGGATGATGGTGAGCATCATGAAATCATGCAATTAGTAAGAGGTATAGCTAGCTGAAACTGTACCAGGGGCAGCTTTCACTGGATATGGGGGAGGATGGCATGACAGTCAAGAGGTAAGCCTCCCCATGACCCCCACCCCTCTCCATTCATACTGGAAGGTGGAGCATAGTGGCTCAAATAATAGTTATGAAGGTGCACTTGGTTCAGGAGGAGGCAGCAATCCCTCTCTCCTCCTACCTCGGGCCATAGGATCATCAGATTATTTATCAATGTAAGGCTGGAAGGGACCATTAAAGGCCATCTAGCCTAATACCAAGAAGACAGGTAGGTAGCACAAGCCAGGAAGGAGTCAGGAAGACTCATCTTTGTGACTTCAAATCTAGTCTCAGACACTTACTAGCTACGTGACCCTGGGCAAGTCACTTAATCCAACAGTTTCCTCACCTGTAAAATGAGCTAGAGAATGAAATGGCAAACCGCTTCAGTATACATACTAATGGAGCACCATCCAGCCTCAGCCTCACTGGACTAATGACCCATAAAAGCTGGAAGAGACTATAGACAATGTGTAGTTGGGGATGTGCCTAGCTGGAGCAGTGTGATTACATTGCCCAACTGTGTCGTTGGCCTTGAAGTTTCAGATATAGGAGTTGCTCATTCACAAGTTTACCCTGGCCACACATTTCCCCCATGTATGTGTCTCCCTTTGCACGTCCCACTTTTCTCACTGATGAGGTGTTTTAGTGGTTTAATTTTCAATGAGTACCATGAAGCCAGGTGCATCACATTTGAAGTAGGGGAGGATGCCCTAGGTGCTATACCAGAAAGAGATCATGCCTTAGTACTGTGATTGCCAGTCACCAGCATGTGATAACCCCATGAGGGACATATACTAGTGCTTTCTTTCATGGCTTGGCATCTATTAACAAACTCTCTTTCCTGCCTCTCATTTACCCCTTGAATCTCTTTGCTTTGTGATTTCTGATTTGATTTGGCATTGAATCCTGTTAACTATGTCGAGTAACTATGTGGGCCATGGCCTCTTTCTTTAGGAAGATCCTCTCTCTGGGGTTCTATTAATTGCATGTCCGTGCCTGATATTTCTAAAGGATGGGGAATTCCTGTACTTGAGATAGATTTGTATACACAGATATATTTATCAGATATATCCCTAATGGACTGAGATATGCCACTCTTCATATACAGAGACCCCTCTCCTTTTTTGCATGTATTTAAGGACAAGACTACACAGCTAATATTCAGGGAAATGGCTACGTTTGAACTTTAAAACAAGAAAATAAGATCATAGCTTCATTCAGCCTGAGGGCTTTACTTCTAAAGCTGTTCATTCCTGGCTTCTGAAATCTGTCGAGTAGTCAGCAGTCAATACACAGAGGCACTGATATATTGATGGACACTCTGAGAATGGGATACCTGTGAGGGGGCCAGATGTTGTCTACCACTGGTGAGCAGATTCAAGGGAGAGACCACAGGTTATCCTACCCAGGAGGTGTCTAACCCTCCTACTATATTTTCCTTTTCTCTTCAGGGAAGAGTTAGAACTGCTGGGTAATCCACAGGCCTATGGTGAAGCAGTCAATCGGTATGACAGGAGGGGTGTTTTGACATCTTCGATGGCTAAAGTGGAGGCCAGGATTGTGTTGTTGGCAAATGTTTAATAACTGGTTATCCACAAAAAGCATAAAACATTATTTTAAGTTTAAGCTGCATGATTAACATTTTTTTATCTCTTTCTTTAAAAAAAAAAGAAAATTAGCAAAACAATAAATTAAGCCCTGATTTGTAAGTTGCTGATACCTGAGCTGCTAATGCTCACATTAAAAATTTAACACTTGACACTTTCAACACAGCTTGAACTGACTCCAGCACACCCCTGATCAGAAGTATTCCTTCTTCCCTCCCTCCCTTCCTTCCTTCCTTCCCTTCCTCTCTCTCCCTTCCTCTTTTTCCCTCCCTCCCTTTTTTCTTCCCTCCCTCCCTCTTTCCCTCCTTCCTTCCTTCCCTCCTTCTCTCCTTCCCCCCTTCCCTCCTTCCTTCCTTCCTTCCTTCCTTCCTTCCTTCCTTCCTTCCTTCCTTCCTTCCTTCCTTCCTTCCTTCC
>CM053627.1:89997467-90020168 GCA_028646595.1 Phalanger gymnotis | reverse complement strand
CTTCCTTCCTTCCTTCCTTCCTTCCTTCCTTCCTTCCTTCCTTCCTTCCCTCCCTCCTTCCTTCCCTCCTTCCTTCTCTCCTTTTCTCCTTCTTTCCTTCCTTCCTTCCTTCCTCCCCTCTCTCTTTTCTTCCTTCCTTCCTTCTGTTTTTAATAGGGATTTTAACTTTCCATAGGTATCAATGTATCACTAAAGCTGTTCATTTGTTTTCTCTTGTTCTTTCTAAATGACTAGCCTATCTCCTTTTCTCACAATATATTTACTAAATATCTTTTTATGCTATTTCTTGCATTAAAAGCATCTTTGTTAACATGATACAACCAACTGTGTGCATCATGCTACCTTTCCAATATGTGCTTTTCCATTCACCATTGAGTCACATGCAAACTTAATTCTTTAGAAATTATGATATTCTATTTTTTATGGTCATATAAGCTCAACAAAAGGTTTTTTAAAAAGACTGTTAAAAGTTTATTTTAATGTGGGTTTGAGGTGTCAGGTTGCTGCTTAGAAAAGAAGTTGTTGCTTGGAAAAAGATTATTCAAATGCAATCTAGCCATCTCTCTCTCACTCTCCAAATCTGGGCTGAGATAATTTTTCTTTTTCAGAGACTGTCTAAATGATCAAGTAGATGTAACAGTTGTATTCATGGTTTGGACTGTAGGCATTCTTCATCCATTTAGTGGATCTCTGTGTAAATGGCTTTGGGTAGTCATGGATCTTATCAAAGAATCACTGTAGTGTTCTGGGGATTGATGTGACCAACACAAATCATTCACAACCAGGAGAAACCGTTGAACCTCATAATTTATAAGGGATCCTTCTTCCATTTGGATTTTGCAGGACATCTTCCATGGTGTGGCAAGCTTCAGGAAGGATGTTTCCCTGCCTTGTCCCTTACTCAAAAAGCAGAGAATCTCCAAACAATATTATCTTAGGATATTTCTTCATATCTTTATATAAATTATTTCTGTATGTTTCAAGCAATCTTACATGATTTTAACATAAGCATGGGAGATACCTTGTTGGAGGAGAGCTCTACATAGTAAACGTTCCTTCTAAAAATAATCGATTAACAACGTGCACTGTGGTATCTTATACTCTCTACTCATTTCAAGTCATTGTTTGCCTATGAAGATGTGGTTTTCGGTAGGAAGTTATTTCCAAAAGCCTGCCTGCTCTCACCTCATATTTTCAAGCAAGCATACCCTTAACAAGTGCCTTAGATAATTCTCCTAAAGATTTTATAGAAATGAGCAAGTAGTCATATGGATCAATAGTGATTAATGTCATCTTGATTACTTTTTTGGTAATAGTTCCATCTATGGATTTTTCCAGTCATTTGGTATTTTCTCTTCTTGCTGATACAGTAATCGCCATGATGAGGAGCCCTAAGGAAATTAGAGATCGTCTCAAGCAAGGAACTCTTGCTTCTTTGTCAGATAGAGAAACATGTATGAAACATGTAACTAGTTTAGAATGTAAACACAGTTGTGAGTGGTATGGAGAATGGTAGAAAATTTTGAGCCACAGTATTTCACAAAACAGCAAAGAAGAGTGGGAGAGAAAACAAATCTGCAGAGGGGTAGGCATGAAACCCAACTAAGACAGTTCATCCTCAGAGCAACTAGAGATGAAAGTACATGGAAAAGTAAACAGAGGCAAAATAAAGCAGTTATGTCAGAATTCTGTACAATTTTTCTTCTTTATCCATGACAGTAGAATCAACATATTTTGGCCCTAAAAGTTCAGTTTCTGATGAGGAAGTGGAAAAGCATTGAAAGATGACAAGAAGTACAGTTTGGACTAGATCGAGTAACACAAACCAAATCCATGATCGAGGTCACATATTTTGGTAAGAACTGAGAGTTTTTAGGCTACTGTGGGTTGTGATTAAGGCTGGGACAGTAGCGTGGCATCAGGTTGTGGAGGGCTTTGGGTAATTGCTTATTACTCAGTAGACAATAGAGAGCCATTTAGGAATTTCGACAAGAGATGTGACATGACCTGATCGGTGAACATGGAAAACAAGTCTGACAGATGGCATTGTAAAAAATGATTTGGAGAGAGGAGAGTGGGAGCAGGAAGCCCTGTCAAGAGACTATTATACCTCTTCAGGTGGGTGGTAATGAAGATCTGTACTAGGATAGTGGCAGTGGGAATGGAAGACAAGGGACAGACAGAGTTAGAATTAGAGTAGAGGAAAAGGGGATTTGTGCCAGTGCTGAAATTTAGAAGGGTGGCATTTCCTCCCTCAGTGGCAATTTGGCTATTGGCATCAGATATAAAAAAGTCAGACAATTAAAGGCAGTCCTGTTTCCCAGATCCCTTGTCTGATGTGGATGGGGCTTCCTCCTATTTGTTCCCACCATCTTTTGCTTTGAATAACCTTCACACTCTATTCCATTTCTCTCTTCTAGTTTTATAAAAAAAATCCCTTTAACACATAAATGTCACAGCAAAGCTTTTTGGAGGTGATGCCTTAGCAAACTTAAGTTACAATAGTGAGTCATATCTACATTGCAGGTAAGTCCCCTAGAGATTCTGGTCCAAAGTTTTAGCCCCATTCACCTTATCAGCTAAGTATGAAAACTATTATTGTTATATAAAGTAGTCTTTGCCTGAGCTCCTAGCAAGCCCTAGGCAAGGCACAGTTTTCTGCTGCAAAAGCCATCCATTCTAACTCCTAACATCTAAGGTAAGCAAAAGGGAAGATTTCCAGAATAGCTTCAAAACTTCAGTATCAGCATCTGTCCAAGACACCTGAGCAGGAGAGAAGTTACCATGGCAACCCAGACAGGGTTTCAAAAGAGTCTGGGGTATGGGAATGGAAGCCGAGGGGGCTGAGGATGTGGGGCATAAACTGAGGGACGCATTCTCCTATCTTCTGCTAACTCTGTGTTACCCCACGACCACCGGGCTCTGCTTTGACAACAACCGACCCAGCTCCCTCGCCTGGGTCTGGCCACCACCCTACTGGCCATTGTCCTGTTCCGCCATTCCATACACTATGAACATACTCCTTCACTCCCTCCATTTAGAGCCTTGACTCTGTTCCTGATACCCTGGATTCTGATAGTTCAGCTTTTGCCTCAAATTTCTCAGATCCGGTACTTTCCCACCATTTTCAAATCATGCTGCCATAGCTGCCAGTGACTGTACCCCCTTCATAGGGCCCCTTTATGTTTGATTTTCCTTCATTAGAATGGAAGCTCCTTGAAGGCAGAGACTATTATGTTTGATTGTATTGGTATCCTCAGTTCTGAGCAACATATCTGGCACCAAAAATGGTTTTTCCTTCCTTCCTTTTCCTTCTTTCTTTCCTTCCTTCTTTCCTTCATTCCTTCCTTCCTTCTTTCCTTCCTTCCCTCCTTCCCCTTCCTTCCCTCCCTCCTTCTCTCCTTTCCTCTTTCCCTCATTCCTTTCTCCCTCCCTTCCTTCCTTCCTTCCTTCCTTCCTTCCTTCCTTCCTTCCTTCCTTCCTTCCTTCCTTCCTTCCTTCCTTCCTTCCTTCCCATTCTTGATGCAGCTTAGGGTTAAAGGAGATCAATCTTGTGGAGGTTCATTATTTGCATTGGGCATGCTGCAGGAAGCATAGTCTGGTGGAGACAGGTTGCTTCCTCCAAGACATGACTAGACCTAGTTAGTTTACCTGAAAGTCACCCCCGATGCACTATAGTTGAATATTTGTGCAGCTTAAAGGTGGGATTCAAGGCTTTTGTGCACCCCAGGTTGGTTGCTTCCTGCACTGGCCATTAATCTGCTTCCTTCCCACACAGGGCCTCATGGGCTCTCTTTAAGGCCCCAGCTTTTCACCAGGCACAAAAATTCCTCGTTATGACTCTGATAATGGCTCCAGTGAAGAGCTGTATTCCTGAGAGAAGGCAGTAAAAATAGCATAGGCAGAAAGGGGGGACATGACATGATATTTCTGAGATGCACTGGGGAAAGGAGCAAAATGAAAAAAAGAATGAAGGAGACAACTTCTTAAAACACTCTTTTCTTTTACATTACATTACATTAGTTCATTAATTAGTATCAAAGTTTCATGTTCAAAATGTTTTCAAGAAAGGAGGAAGGAAGGGGTACTTTGTATTGGCCAGTAGCAGTGGCAGGGAGGTAGGTAGTCACTATACTACCCCCACCCTGGGATATTTAATAAAGGCTTGGCATAGGGGTGACTGGATAGCTAGGGTGGGCCCAAGGCTCTTAGTCACCTTCTGACAGTGTCTTCAGAGAATTCACTTGGGAAGACTGATCAACATTTTCCCAAAGGCTCTATTCAGAATCACATAAAGAAATATTTATGGAGGTCTAGTAAAAGAATATACACAGAGGAAACAATGGCTTCAAATAACAGGTACTGGTGGGCTAAATGATCATGGACTTGGAGGAAATGCTGGTGAAAAAAAGAGGGGAAGGCTGTCTTTGCTTGGAGAGGCTTACAGAAGGGAGGATTCCTTTGGGATGACAAGAATTTCCAAATTGCGACTGTCATTGAGGCAGGTTTCACCATGGCTTTTTTCTGTATCTATAGTTTTCTGGAGATGCTAGAAAATATATACCTTGGAAGCTGTTTTAAAAGCATTAGCCAGAAGACTGGCAAAAGAAAAAAAAAACTACATACTTAAAGAGAGACAGAAGCAGAGACAGAGACACACAGAGAATGCTTCCAGTGTAATTTCAGTATTTGAGTAAATTCCACATATTCTTTTTTCATTGTTTGGCTGAGGGTGACCAATGAAAACCACCATGGTCTTGCTTTTGTTGTGAGCTAATAGTGGCTATATTTAATGCTCTTCAGCCTCTCACCCCTGAAGTCATTGTGTAGAGAAGAGAGAGCATATAGCTTTATATATTGCTTCAGGTTATTTCCCTTTGATTTTTCTCATCCCCTCCCTGTTTGAATCCTATTTTCCTGTCTTGTGGTGGCACGAGGTCACTCTGTGTTCTCAAAGACTACACCAGTGATAGAAATGTCCTGGCAAATCTCACCAACCTGGAAAGGCTTTGGGGTAGAGCTAGAAGGGATCTCAAGAGTCCATCAAATCCAATACCTTCACTTTACAAGGAGGAATTTGTATGCCTGACATCTGAGGACAAGCTTTGCTATGTTCTGAGGGACATATTACCAGATCAGTAGGAGGGTCACCCTGTGACAAATTTTCAAGAAGACCAAGAGATATGGGATTGTAATAACTATCAATGGAAGGAATTCCCACATTAAGGAATTCACAGCTTCTTAAAGTATGGAGGTAAACAGTTCTTTCATTACTCATTGTTTAAAATAGAGCAAGCGAACAGGGTGTCTTGCTACCCCCAAATATCATGATGCTACTAAGAGAATCCAAATATAAGATGGCAAATTGTCACTCCCAGAAGGATTTTCCGCTCTCACAGTTGGATGACTTCTAGGAACATTGCCAGAAACTTGAAAATTCTGATTTTTCCAAATGGATATTGCTTAATGCTATAAATCATTTGAGGGGCAGCTAGGTGGCACAGAGGATAGTGTGCTGGGCCTGGAGTCAGGATGGCTCAACTTTCTGAGTTCAAAAACTCTGGCCCCAGATACTTACTAGCTGTGTGATCCTGGACAATTCGCTTGACCCTATTTGCCTCAGTTTCCTCATCTGTAAAATGAGCTAGAGACAGAAATGGCAAACCGCTCCAGTATCTTTGCTAAGAAAACCCCAAATGGGGTCACAAATGGTAGGATATGACTGAAAAATGACTAAACAACAACAAATCAATCATTTGGGGCTTGGTGTGCTCCGGTCCTCTTCACACGCTCTAGGATTTGAACAAACTGGCCTCCTTATGGATCCTCGAATACCACATTCCATTTCCTGTCTTCTTAGCTTTGGCTACCCAGGCTGTCACCCCTGCCTATAAGGAAATCTCTTCTTACCTCTGTCTCCCAGAATTTTTGGTCTCTTTGAATGTTCAGCTTAAATGATATTTCCTACAATAGAGTATTTCCTGATCCTCCTCTCCCTCTCTTCCAACTACCATCTGCCCCACAAAAGACCTTGTATTTGTTTTATATATGTTATCTACATACTTCCATGTACACATATTGTTTTCCCAATTTAATGAATACAATCTCCTTGAGGGTGGGGACTGTTAAATTATTGTCTCTGTATCACTAATATCTAGTTCACAGTAGATACTCAATAAATGCCTTTAGACTCATGATGGAAAATGCTTTCTGCATCCAGATAAAACTATGGAGTCTGAATGCAGATCAAAGCATACTATTTTCTCCTCTTTTTTGTTTTTTATTTCTCATGGATTTTCCCCTTTGTTCTGATTCTTCTTTTACAACATGACTAATGTGGAAATATGTTTAGTATGATTGTACACGTATAGCCTATATCAGATTGCTTCTCGTATGGGGGCGGGTGGAGGGGAAGGAGGGAGGGAGTAAAAAATCTGGAATTCAAAAACCTTATAAAAGTGTTGAAAACTATCTTTACATGTAATTAGAAAAAATAAAATGCTATTAAGTGGGAAAAAATAAATGCTTTTAATTGGCCAGAAAGTGGTTCATTAGACAGTAGGCAGGCTTGGAGTCAGGAACACCCAAGTTCAAATGTGCCCTCAGACACTAGTTGTGCGACCCTGGGCAAATCACTTAACCTCTGTCTGTCTCAGCTTCCTTACCTGTAAAGTCAGGACAATAAGTAGCACCTACTTCATAGGGTTGTTGTGAGTGTAAAAGCACTTAGCACTTTGGCTAGTATTGTTGTTTGTTCATGACTTGCAAGTGAATTGGATTTAAGTGGGGCAGGGCTGTGCAAAGTCACTAGCCTCATTTTCTCCTCCAGAGCCATCTGGGTCCAGTGGCCAGATATAGATCAGGACAATTGGAGATGGTCCTTGATTTTTGTTTGTTTTTTTTGGAGGGAGGAGGGCAGGACAATTGGGGTTAAGTGACTTGCCCAAGGTCAGGTAGCTAGTAAGTATGTCAAGTGTCTGAGGCCAGATTTGAACTCAGGTCTTTTTGACTCCAAGGCCAGTGCTCTACTCACTGTGCCAACTAGCTGCCCCAATGGCCCCTGATTGATTAGTAGGAGACAATAGATGTTTATTCCTTTACCTCCCCTTCTTTTTTAATTAATTTATTGATCATTATAGATTAATATGTTATTTTCAGATTGCTTTTTCAAAAACTAACCCCACTACTTTAAAAACAGTCAGATTCCCAGCACCTTCAAGGTCAGTTGCTTTTATTTTTCCCTGCTAGAATTTAGAGGGTAGGTAGAGGTGTTAAATTCAGTTCAACCAATATTCACCAAGTCACAGAATCACAGGCCTAGATCTAGAAGGGAGCTCTAAGACCACCTAGTCCAATTCTATAGACAAGGAATCCAGGGAAGTTAAGAGACTTGCCCAAGGTCACACAAGTAGTAAGTATCAGAGATAGGATATGAACCCAGGTCCTTTGGCTCCAGAATTTTTCTACTGTGTCACTTTTACTCCATGACTATGCTCAGGAGCTACAAAAACAAAATTCAAAGTTACTGCCCTCAGGAAGCTGATGTTATTCCACTGAACTGCAGGTACAAGTGGGCCTCAGGTAACAGATTTAGACCTAGAAAGGACCACAGTGATCAGTATAATGGAGTGTATTGAGCTATAGCTATGGCTATAAGTTTGTAAACTTTGCTTTTCATCACTAATAGTGATAGTGTGGGACTCAGAGGCTTATAAAAGGGCAGAAGCTAAGGTGCCGAGTCTCAATAGAATTAAGTAGTAAGGTGCCTATCCTGGCTACATTAATGGCTATTTCTGGAAAGGTTTTCCACTGAAAAGAAATTTAGTTCTACATTTTACATATCTGTAATAGCTCATTACATTAGTCAATGTCTTCTTTATATTCTCCAAGTGATTTGGATTTCTTTATATGCCAGTATTGGTCATAAGCACCATAGGCATTAAATTTGGCTAATAGTGCAACAGAACAGGTACTATGCCACTACAGATTTAAGAAGAGGTAAGTTCCTCAATTTCCTGTCTGTCTTCAGTGGGACATTTACTAAAGGAAAAGAGAATTCTGAAAAGTTGAGGTGCATCCAACGTGACAGAGTTAAGAAAGAAACAATGAAATGATAATAGCATTTCCACAACATAACATGGATGCAAGTTCCAGTGTGAACTTTCATTGTTGACCTAGCAGGATTGCATGCTCTATCCTCTGTACTTTCTATTATTTTAAGACAGTTGCATCCAGCTGACCTTTGCCAGTTTGTCATTGTGACAAAATGTCTGTGGAGGTGATAATAACATTAGGAAGATTAGAGGCTTGGAGACACCAAATTATGTTTCTTCTTCTTTTTCCAAGAGATCCTAGATATCTTTGTTTGGTCCAACCAACAGTCATGTACCCTCCAAAACACCCAGGAACAACCTGTTTAACTCAAGTGCAAATTGTTTACTTTGCAATTACATTCTGGTGAAGTCCATACTCTCAAATTCCTATTATGCATATACTAGCAGGGCTCAAAAATCCTCAATTAGAATAAAAAGATTTAATTCTCTCTTTTGGGGAGCATAAAGGCATCTAGTCTTCCAAATACAGATCATATTTCTTATATCTAACAATTCATCATTGCTCTAGGATCTCTTATGTGGTGGGAATTTTAATACATTGCAAAGCATAACATGCCAGTATCAAAGCTATGTTCTTCTATCTATTCCATTTAATTTTCAGAGCCAAACCTCCTAATATTGGTAGGCATCATCCCTGCAAGAGATTTACTTGTGTGTCTCAGCTTAAAATGCATGGAATGTAGGGCAGCATATTCCAGGGATACAGCTCTCCTACAATTTTTTTAAGTGTTAGTTAGACACAGACATGGTACCTAAAAGTACTTGTATTGGTGTAACGAGCTGAACATCCAAATAGTTCAATGGGATTTTTATGGAACAATAGATTGTACTAGAGAAAGCATGACAGGCCCCTTGGACTATGGTACCCAATCAGTAACAGGTCACATCATGATGAGGGCATATTGGGAAGCCACTTGTTTTCATGTCTCATTTTTCGTTCTTGGGTAGAAATAACCATCAATATAATCAGGTCATGGTACTAACATACTGAGGTTATGAATACTTTCAAATTAGAAATATATGCCTCAGTCGTCATTGAATCCCAAGAGGAGACCGACATTGGTTATTCCAGCTTTTGTCATTTTTACAGTTTAACATTCTACGAAGGCCTTTCATGATCAGCCTGCCTTGTCAGTCTCATTTCACACTGTTCTCCTTCATAAGCTCTGTGTTCTGGTCACAGTAGAACTCACCATTTCAGCATCTTCCCAAATATTCACTGTCCCTTTTTATTTCCTCTGACAGAGGATATATCCTCCTCATAGAAGCCTTACACCTCTCCCATGAAGCCTTCCCTAATCCCCCTAATGGATCCTAAAATAACTTTAAATTATGTTATTATGTACAACACAATTGAATACATATGCAAAAGAAGGGGTAAAATCTTACCCCAAATCTTAGCCAAGCCAAGCCAAATGAATTACAAAACAATAAATAGGTAAAGAAAATGCTTTTGTTTGATGACGCCTTCTGAGCCTACCTAAAATTCCATAACTTTTGGCTCCATTTTCTGTTTATATTCCCTCCATTCCCTTTTCTTTTTCTTTCTTAAATATATGTTATGTATACATACATAGACACAATTATAACTATTTTATATATAATTCTTATTCTGCTGATTTTGCTCCAAATCAAGTCATGTAAGCCTTTGTGTGTTTCCTTGTACATGTCATGTATTAAATTTTGTGATATTAAAATATTCCAGTATGTTGTTATGCTGCAACTTTGTCTGCTATTCTCTAATTATTGGACGTATAGGTTGCCTCCAGATTTCTTCTATTTATTGATAGAGCAACTAGAAATATTCTCACACACAAAGGCCCTTCCCCCCACCCCCACCCCCTTCATATGATATTTTAGGGCTAGAATTCTAACAAGTGGTGTCTTCTACTTGAAGCTTTCCTAACCTCCCAGCTGCTAGTGTCTCTTCCGCCCAAATTACCTTGAATTTCCTTTGTAGATATTTTATGTCTGCTTATATGTGAATGTGTTTTTTAATTCCTTGATGTAAGCTCCTTAGGGACAGGATTTGTTTTGTTTTCGACCTTGTGTCCTCAAGGACGCTATAGTACAGTGCTTAGTACCTAGCAAGTGCTTAATAAATGATTGATAGATCAAATGCAATCATTTGAGCCAAATATTTGTTCCAAAAGTAGCATCAGTTTTGTGACTAATTGCATATTTTCATATTATTCTCCAAAATGTTTGTCCTAGTCTGCAGTCTTGCCATTAATGCATTAAAGTGCCATTTCCCCGCAACCTTGCCAATGTTGGATTTTTTTTTCCATTCTAATGGATGCGAGGTAGTATTTTAAGGTTTTAGCGATTTGTAATTCTCGATTAGGAGATCTCAAATTATTTGTAATATATATGTTTTGTCTTTCCAAAAGTACCATTTCATTGAAAATGGGGATTATTTCTTGGTTTTGTTTATCCTAGCATAATACTCTGCATACCTGGCAGCTTAATAAATGGTTTTTTAGGGGCAGCTAGGTGGCGCAGTGAGTAGAGCACTGGCCCTGGAGTCAGGAGGACCTGAGTTCAAATGTGGCCTCAGACACTTGACACGCTTACTAGCTGTGTGGCCTTGGGTAAGTCACTTAACCCCAATCTCCCTGCCCCCTCCCAAAATGTTTTTTTTTAAATTGAACTGCTTTTTAAAAAAGCAAAAGAAAAATGTTTTCTATAACGTTCTCAAAATGAATCAAACATTCAGTGAATGTCTACTATGTACAAGGCATTGTGCTAGGCCCTGTAATTTGATATAAAATAGCCTACCAGTGCAATATCAGTGTAACACCTGAGACACTCCCCTCTCGTAGTTTCTAGGAATGAAAATTTCTTTCCTACATTCTTCTGGTTCTGTTATTTTTCATGGTGATGGTCTTGTGTTATTGATAGCCATGCCCCAAATCCCTGTTGGCTTGTTTCTCTTCTGATCTCATCTGAGTGTTCCTGCAGCAGCTTCAGAGTGTAGTCTCTGTTGAGAATTGTTCCCTGCTACCATATACTAGGGGGGCAGCTAGATAGCACAGTGGATAGTGTGCTGAGTCTGGAGTCAGGAAGATTCATCTTCCTGAATTCAGATCTGACCTCAGACACTTAGTAGCTGTGTGACCCTGGGTAAGTCATGTAACCCTGTTTGCCTCAGTTTCCTCATCTGTAAAATGATCTAGAGAAGGACATGGCAAACCATTCCAGTATCTTTGCCAAGAAAAATCCTAATGGTATCAGGAAGAGTCAGCCACAGCTGAACAACAATAACAACTATATTCTGGGTTCATCTCTTCAGAGTCACGAAAAGTCGTCCTAATTTCAGACTTCTGGGTTTAGTCGCCAGAACCTCACCATTGATAAGGGAAGGTTAACAATCATAACCGCCAATACCCAGGCAAAAAAAAAAGCCAAGCAGAGTGGCCCCAAGTGGAAATTGTCTTTTCCAACCCTAAGTCTCAGGCTGAGATCAAAGCACTTTGTTATGGTTAACTATATAACTTAGGGTTAAATAGCCCCAAGATTCTCTCTAGTTTAGCATGGGAATGTATTTTAGCTAGAATAAAAGTCAAACTAAGGAGACAAGTTCAATGTCCTTCACCCATCTAGCACATGTTCTTGTCTTTATAATTCATAGCTACCAGTAGGGAAGCCTGATAACTTTAATGCTGTTTTTTGGAAAGGGAAAATCTTCTTTTCCTTACATCCTCCTTGTACTAAAGAACATCTGTGGCTTCAGGAAATAGCTTCAAACATACTTTAAACATAAGAGACCATGTACTCTAGCATATAGAACACTGGGATAGAGTCAGGTCATAGGGTCATAGGTATAGAGCAGGAAGGGACCTCAGAGACGATCTTGTCTAACACTTTATTTTATAGATGAAGAAATTGGGGCAGAGGGAGGGTGTGGCTGGTCCAAGATCACATAGGTAGTAAGCATTGGAGGTGACCAAATTTCCTTCTTACCTCTGCTTACGGTCTGTTGAGTAACCTCAGGAAAGTTGCTTTATATCTCTGTCTAACAAAATGGGAAAAGTAATGCTTGTCTCTAATCAACTCTATGAATCTTGTTTGTGGATTTAATCTCTACATGGCTCTTTGAATTCTGTAGAAGGCAAGGATGCTCATAGGATTTGGAACTGGAAAAGACCTTAAATATTATCTAGTCCAACCCCTTCATTTGCTTCACAAATTAAATTCTAATCTGTCTTCTAAGTCTGTCATATATTTAAAGCAAATTCATGCTTCAAGGTTCAGCTCAAAAGCCATTTCTTCCGTGAATTCTTTCATGAACCCCCATCTCTCCATATTCACTTATTAAACACATTCTAATCTGCATTAACTTTATCTGTGTATGTGGCCATTGGCACTGATTATATCCATTTCCTAAATGATATAGATCAATTGCCATAAGGAGATCAGAAGAGTCTAAAATCTTCCCAGTCAGAGAACACGTAACTTCTTTGCCAAATGTAGGTACAAGAGATATGCTAGCCAAAGATGGCATCCTCTAGAGAACAAACCTGTTTAGATGATAGAGTTTGTAAGCTCATACAGAGAAGGATGGTATAAGATTATGAAGAGTTATGTTCATAATGTAGCAAAATGCAATGGAAGGAGAAAAAGTTTAAAGGAAAAAATAAGCATTTATGTAGTACCTACTATGTTCCAGGGATGGTAGTAAGTCTTTTTATCCCACTAAAAAAGTTTTTTTAAAAAGTATGTTGGAGGTATGAAAGAAAGTATCAGATGAGTTGGGAGGGGGTTGAATTAGAGGTTCTGTATCTATATTATATATTTTGTATTTTTTTAAAAACACCATTAATATGGCATTTAAAATGTGCCAAGCACCATGCTAAGTGCTTTAAAAATATTATTTTGTTTGATCCTCGTGGGACGGCCTTGGGAGGTAGGTGTAGTAGCAATTAGATTTGAAGATTTTTCCCACCCATTAATAGGCCGTGTGACCTGTTTATGTCACAGGAAGCCTAAGTCACATGTGGTAGGAGGAGCTTCCTGACAAGAAAAGGAAGTAATATTACAGGAAATGCTGAGAGAGAGAGAGAGAGAGAGAGAAAGAAAGAAAGAGAGAGAGAGAGATATTATGGCTGCTAATGGCCCCCCTTTGATTGTTAGAACTGAATAGGCTGACTTAGCTGTACTGTGAGTTTGTTTTGGGGAAGACCCCAGCAGGGGGATGGAGAGGTTTTGGGATGGCGAGGCTACCGGTTCTGATGCTGTGTATTGAATGTTTTGGGTTCCTTGCTGTTATGATGAAGTGGACTGGCTGGGTAGATGGCTTGTGGGATATAGTTCTCTGGAGTCTGAGTAAATGGTTTACTTCTTCTATCTTCTATGTGGAGAATCTCATATACTTTGCTATGATACAGAACTATATAGGCATTTTGACAATTATCGTCTACATTACTATTGCCTTCCTGACACAGTAGGACTGAGTATTATTCCCATTTTTCAGCTGAAGAAACAGAGGCAAACAGGGTTAAGTGACTTGCCCAGGGTCACAGAGCTAGTAAGTGTCTGAGGCTGAATTTGAATGTGGGTTTTCCTGATTCTAGGCTTCTATCTAGCTGTCTGTGTACCAAACCTCTAATTTCATTAGTGAAGGGAACTCTCTGTCAAGACAGATCAGTAACCATTTCCCACACTTGGGCACTTAGAGGTTAAATAACTTGCCCAGCATCATGCTGCTACATACATGTCAGAAGCTGGATTTGAACTCAAGTTTTCCTGACTCAGACACTTTTGATCCACTTTGCCACACACACCATAGATTTTAAAGCTAGAAGGTTCATCTAGTCCAACGGAATCGTATTCACCTTTGTACATATGAGGAGCAGAGACAACTGACCCAAGGTCACAGAGCTTAATAATAAGCTTAATAAAAGTCTTCTGAGTCGAAATTTGAACCCAGGTCTTCCCGATCTGCAGTCCAGCCCCTAGTACACTAATGAGTACTAGTACAGGCACTATTGCATATATTAGGTACTTAATAAATGTTTATTGAAGGACTAAACCAGAGTTTAACACAAAGACCCAAAATGCTGGAGAGCAATACATTCAGATCGCCTCTTCCACACCCCAAGTTCATTCTACAGCAACAGGGGAAACGGGGACCTGTCTCTTGGGATTTGTCGCTCACAAATCTGCACCCAGACATTTTTGCTGGAGCCCTTGTATCTGAGGTCATCTCTGCTTTGCCCCTCTCCAGACCCGCTCCTGAGGCTGCCTGACTTTGCTGGGTCAGAGCTGCATCTGATAATAAAGTGTCTCTCTCCTTTGCTACTTCCATGGCAACGAGCAGCCCTGCAGATTCCCTCCATTCAGAAGGGTGGGGGATGCTCTTCCTGTCTCTTGATCCCTGACAAAGCAATTATTACATTTTCAAAGCTTTCTTTCCTGAATAAGAAATCTGACCAGCACCTGTGGTTTTAGAAAGGGTGGGGGGTGGGGGTGGGGAAACCCAAACAAACTGAGCCGTGATTGTCTTGCTCTCTCTGCCTTTTGCTAAGAGCTGTCCTGAGCTGCCTCTGTTCCTAGGGAAACAGCCCAGAACGTCCTGCCCCCGTGTTCAGAGCAGCTTGTCATTGTGCACTTCGAACCCAACTTAATAGAGGTGGGTAACCTTGGAGGGAGAACATCCACCCCGAAGTCAGTGCACCAACCTTTAATTTCTAACCCATTCTCCTCTAGGATTGAGCCACAGGCTTTTATTGGTTATATTGCTAAAGGATGCAATTAGAAACTGGTGGAAGAATACTAGCGAGGAAGGGGAGAAGAAGGGAGGGGAGAAGGGGAAGGAGGAGAAGTGAAGTGGTGGGGAGGGAGGGAGAGGAGAGGAAGAAGAGAAGGGAGAGGGGAGGATCACAAAACAGTATTATCTGGAATCTTGGGCAGCTCTGTAAATTCAGTGATGGGAATTTTGATTAGCCTGGCTTTCTACCTTCTGGCCTTCCAGCACGCCTACTTATAATAAGAAGTGCCTGGGTGGTAGGTAATCCCCTCCTAATAAATCATTTTCACAGATCTCTAACCCCAGTAATAGCAAGCCCTACTTTCACAGCCTTCCATTCGTATTAATGCAGAGCATTCTAGACTCCCTGTTCCAGGTAGACCTTAAGGAACCTTCCGATTGAAAATACTTTAGAAACTGAGTTACTCTTCAAAAGGAGCTGGATGGAGATAATGGCCTGTGCAAAGCTCACTCCACCCTCAGACTCAGTTTCTTTCATCCTCCGGGTTCTAGTACTAGATAATTACCAAACTGGCAGTTCCCCATAAACTGTGAAAATTAGTTTGCCAAGGTGTAATAGGGGGAGGCTTCCAGAAGCAGTCTTGGCCTAGGTCTTAGCTCTAGGGTGTTGAAATAAGAGAGGCAATTCAGGTGTTGCAAATATTCCGTCTCTTTAGTACTTGACTCTCATCATGTCCTTTTCCAAATAAAGTATCAAAATAAAATTAAAAAAAGAATTATTCCAAATCTAGTTATGCTGCAGGCACTTGGAGAATTCTCTAAAAACTGTAGTCCAGATCCCGGTTAATAAGATTTAATGGGATTTACAAATGAATGCCACTCACGCTGCCCCACAGTCAGCACATAGTCCTGCAGACACTGGACCACAGATTTAAAAGTTTGAGGCCAAATTCTGGTTGCTGAAGCCTCGTCAAAATTTGTCCCTGGGATCTCATGTCTAAAGGATGGTTAATTAGAAAGTGACTGACTCCAAAATGATTGTTATCACTGACAGGCAGGCAGAAAGATAGCAAGGACTGACCAGACTTCCAAGAGTCTTCCTCAATTACTATCCCTTTGAACCTCTTTATTTATTTTTTTAAAGAAAAGAAAAAGAACTTACTCAGGGCAACTGAACTCTTAATTGTAGCCCTTATAATTTCCCCCTTTGCCCCCCTTCAATAAAAGCTTCTTATTTGAACTCTGGAGTTAGCTCACTAATTAAATGTGCATGGGTAGTGTTTCCAAGATTCCTGCTCTCTTTTAACTCTAAAAGGGCTTTAGTAAGAAAATAGATGGTGTTGCTTAAGGTAAGATCCAGCTGCAGCATCTTTCAGCTAAATGCCTGGCAAACTTGGGCCTATCCTGGGAATTTTCACCGTGGACTCTTCAAAGGCTTGAGCAGCTCCCTCTGTACGAGAGCTACAGAGAAAGTCCACAAAATGCACCGCGGGGATTTCCATGTTTTTAGCTGATGGCACTGGATTTGCTGCCAGACTTCTAAATGCCTTCTAAACCAATGTAGATTTAAAAAACACATTAAAACTTCAATTAAATGTTTGCATTGCTTGCATGACAGGACTCTAGAAGGCTTAGTTTTTCCTGTTGATCTCCTAGGAAGTCACAGGAGTACTTTTCTCATGCCTAAGAAGTTTTCTTCTTTCTCCCTTTTTTTGCTTTTGTAACTCTCCAAAACCACTGCCTCCTGCCCTGCCCCACCCCCAATATGGGAGAATAGAAATGGTAAATGATGGGTCTTTGTGGTCATTTCTCAGACGTAGGTGCCAGGGAGAAGGACATTTTTAAAAATATAATTTTGGGTTTGACTTTATGTACTGTTTATTGCATGTTATTTCCCCCATTAGAATGTGAACTCTTTGAGGTTGGGGCCCATATTTTTGTTTTTATATCCCTAACTGTATCTCAGTTTCTAAAGTATTTTCAATCGGAAGGTTCCTCAAGGTCTACCTGGAACAGGGAATCTAGAATGCTCTGCATTAATACAAGCACAGTGCTTGGCACATAAGAAGCACTTAATAACTGCTTGTTGACTAACCTATGACCTCTGAAGTAATTGTCAATTCCATATACTCACATAAGACATATACCTACACATACATATACATACACACCTACATACTGGAACTATTTGATCTGCTTAGGATCTATTCTTTGCTTAGAGCTGAAGGTTTTTTTGCTGGGATTTTTATTTTTTATGGGTTTAAATCCTTTATATTGTATGGTATTAGTGTGTATGAATTAAGAGAAAATGTATTTAAAAATCTTCCTCTCTACTTCCATACCTGTGCCTCCTTGTAATGTGGAGGTGACACTGGGTTCTCTGAGGCTATGCCAGTGGGGCTCGAGGTCTGGGGTGAGTCCTCCTGAGCTGGACAATCTTTAAGTACAGGCTTGGTGACAGACATAAGTCTGGGCAGAAAGACTCATCACTGGAAGGCTAGCCATCAAGTGATTTTTTTAAAACCACAGCAGTTTGTAAAACTGTTTACTAAGTCATGGAAAGGTTGTGATCTACACTGCTGGAGAAAGTAACCATGTCAATGAAATCAAATCTTTTAAGCACTGAAGGAAAAAAATTATACATATAAACCAGTAGAGAGAAATTTCTACCATTGGTTGAAGGGAGTGGGGTTAGAGGTTTATATGTGTATGTATATGTATATGTATATGTATATGTATATGTATATGTATATGTATATGTATGTGTATACATATAGGTATGTGTATATGTATATGTGTGTAAATATAGACACACACACTATATATATGTGTATACATGCATCTATATATACAGTAATGCAATGAGAGAGAGGATTATATATATTATATATACATATATCTAGCATTATTATGTCTATATCATAGTAACATACCATATGTATATATATCATATAGAGGTAATATGTGTATATATATATGCATATGTATGTTACATAGAAATACTATATGGTTCTTCAAAAAGGTTATATTCTAATATTTCAATGGATCTCTGGACACCCCGATGTAAAAATTCCTTCTCCCAGTGTTAGAGGCAGCTAGGTGGGCCTAGTAAATAGAGCATTGTCTTTGGAATCAGGAATAACTGAGTTTGAATTCTGCCTCAGACATGTACTAGCCACGTGACCCTAGTCAAGTCAGTTGGCCTCAGTTTGGTCATCTGTAAAATGAGAATAGCACCTAAGTTAAATGGTTGTAGCGAGGATTAAAGGAGATGTATATAAACCTTAAAGTGCTTTATAGATGGTAGCTCTTATTGTTGTCCTTAACACCTCATTTTCCCTCACCACACATATCTAACCAGTTCCTAAATCTTATAATTTCTGTCTTTATAACTTCTCTGACATCCATCACTTTCTACCCCCATTATCATCCTACCTCAGATCCTCATCACTACTGTTCTAGACTATTGTACTAAGCTTCTAAATTGGTCTACCTGCCTCAGCTGGGTAGATTATATCCAATTCATCCTCTACACAGCTTTCAGAGTGATTTTTTTCTAAAATGCAAGTCTAACCATATAATTTCTGTACTCAGTCAACTTCAGTGGCTAGTTTGCCATTGTCTCTAGGATCGACCACAAGCTTTTCTCTTTGGCTTTTAAAGCCTTTTGCAACCAGGTCCCAATTTATCTTACCATCCTTTTTCTTTATCACTCCCATTCTTACACTTTAGGTTCAATCAATCCGGTGTTGTGGTGCTGGGGAAGACTTTTGAAAGTTCCTTAGCAAGGATATCACATCGGCCAACACTTAAAGAAATTAACTCAGACTGCGCATTGGAAGGACGTGAGAAGACAGGACTCGTTGGAAAAGACATCGATGTTGGGAAAAATTAAAGGAAAAAAGGAGAAGGGGACGGCAGAGAATGAGATGTATAGATGGCGTCACGGCAGCAACAGACATGAGTTTGGATAGACTTTGGGACATAGTGGAGCATAGAAGGGCCTGGCGTGCTGTGATCCACAGGGTCCTGAAGAGTCGAACATGACTAAACAAACAACTTGTTATTCCCTGTTTCTCATCCACGAAACTCCATCTCTTTTCTTTGTACATTTTTATCAACTCTTCCTCATGCCTAGAATGCTTTCACCTTACTTTTGTATCTTAGAACCCCTTGTTTTCTTCCAAATTCTGTTCAAATGCTACCTTTTATAAGAAGCCTTTCCTCTTCTTCTTCTCCCTTCTTCCCCATAGAATTATTGTGTATTTATTTATCTAAACATTTTCTTGTGAGAGACCATATCCCGTAGAGGGTGGAGAGCTGGCCAGGAAGTCCTGGGTTTAAGGCCTACCTCTGACCTCTAATAGCTATGTGACCCCTGGGAAAACTTTGGAAATCTTTCTTTTTTCAAATCTGAGCTATATTTTACAGTCCCAAGGCTGACCTTTACCTTACCCATATCTCCAGTTACCAGTATTTTCTTTTTTTTTGCCATCCTTTCCTATGCTTTTTTGGCATTGAAGTAATCAATAGCATACATCGACTTTATTTGGAGGATCTCACTAATTTCATTGTAGAATTTTTCTAATTCTTCATCCCTAAAAATAATAGTGTGCTTAAGCTGCAATTATCTTCAAGGTAGTCTTTTTCACTTATGCTCATCCCTTTTGTTTACTTTGTTTAGTTGTTTTCTCAGTCACATTTTGCTGTTTGTGACCCCATTTGGGGTTTTCATGGCAAAGATACTGGAGTAGTTTGCCCTTTCCTTTTCCAGCTCATTTTGCAGATGAGGAAACTGAGGCAAACAGGGTTAAGTGACTTGCCCAGGTTTACACAGCTAGTAAGTGTCTGAGGTCACATTTGAACTTGGAGAGATGAGTCCAAGCCCAGAGCTCTATCTACTGTACAACCTAGTTGCTCCAGGCTCATCATTAAGCATTACAAAATGAAAAGACCAATTGTTCCAGGAGAACATCTTTCTTGTTTTCTTTGAGGGTATTAAAAAAAGAACACTGGTAACTCTTCATTTTCATCTATAAGGAGGCCCTGCCTCTTAATTGAAATTTGAAATTTTATTTTGTTTTCTGGTTTCATTTATCCTGAGAATATTGATATTGGTATAGCTCATATTTTCTTATAGTAAGTCAATTATAGGATCACAGAATTTCAGAGTTGGAAGGAACTTCAATGGCCCTTTAGTCCAATTTAGACCTGAAAAAGAATCCCTTCCTGATTGCTCCCCTAAGGATATTCTCCAGCTTGTGAATGCCCTCATTTAAATGTGGTATCTGGAATTGAACCATATACTTTAGATGTGGTGTCTTATTTCTAAATGCTAAGCCTTTCCTAATGTAGTCTAATATCACATTAGTTTTCTTGGCTGCCATTTCATATTGGTGATCCATATTAAATTTGCATTCCACTAAAACCTTCAGATAATTTTTTCAGCTCAACTTCTGTTTAGCCATGCTTCTCCCATATTGTATTTGTGAAATTGATTTTTTGAATTCATTAGTCATTGGACAGAGATCAAACATTTAGAAAACCTACAGTTAACTTAATAGTTCATTGGTAGTCTAAAAAGAATGTGATTCATAGCTCCCTTTCTGCCCTTCCAACACATTCATCATGAAAGAACAAAATGGCCACATGGAAATAAGGATCATTTTGTATTTTCTTTGATTCTTGAGTTGCCAAAGCCAAATCATTCATTAGCATGTGACCAGTCTACTCATGATGAGTTTCTTCATGATAAATCTTCAGAAAGTAGACACGGTCAGCTGGCAGGATCATACTTGAAGCTTTTCCAATATGTAAGAATCTTCCAGAACCTACAGTCCATTGGCATAGACTTCAAGAACTCAGGGTCATTTCCTAACCATAATGAGGCATTGCAGTAGGAATTTGTGGGGGAAAATGATTAAACAATGAACAAAATATAGTAGAGGGATAGTTCACATACACTATTAAGTATAAAAAAATAGTACTGCTTGAATGTCTTTTATTCCTTTAATCACCATTTATTCCTTTAGCCACTAACCTGGTTCTATTCAGCAAAGGATCCGGCTCTGGGAGCCCATTGTAGTGGTTCTGAAAATCCAATTCATTGTCTAGAAGCACTGGGGAAGACTTAGTGCATTCTATCTGATTCCTAGAGAGTCACTGATCTTATATTTCTCAACTTCACTTTTCTTTGTAGGATATATTAGGAGTAATTCTTCTTTTAAAAGAATTGGGGTGGGTTGATCAGATGCAGAAGAGTTTGCAGCTCTCTGGGGCCCTCTCTCCTGAGATGCCCCCAGCAGTTTTTTATTTCAAAACTCTGTGGCTTAAGTCAGGTCTTGTCTTCTGTGCCTTTTCATGTGAATATAGTTTTATAAACTAATTTTAACAGCTTATGGGGAACTTCCAGTAAGGTGATTGTTCAGCAAAATTTAGTAATTATAATCAATCTATTGTGCCCTAACACTGTTAATATGGAAGGAAGAAAGGAAACAAACACACATTTATTAAATATCTATTATGCGCCAGGCACTGTGCTAGAAACTTTGTAGATATTATCTGGTTTGATTCTCAAAACAACTCTGGGAGGTAGGTGCTATTATTATCTCCTTTATACAGTTGAGGAAAATGAGGCAGAAGTAGGTTAAATGACTTGCTCAAAGTCATACAGCTAGATAGAATTGGAGATCAGATTTAAACTCAAGCCTTTGTGATTCTAGGCCCAGCACTGTATCTACTGTGCTAGCAAGCTATTCATGTTGTCATTATTTTTATTCTGAATATCTTTAAGATTAGTCTCCCTATTCTTCTGTCCTAGAAGCACATGTTCAAAAATTACGTTTACTTGTTTGAAACCAAATCAAAGCTAACATAAGAAATAAAAAAAAATTTTTTTTTGATTGAAATTAAGTTCCTTGAGAGCCAGGACTGTTTCATTTTTGTTCTTGTATTTTTAGAGCCCTGTACTATGCTTAACTTCAAAAATGCTTACCGATTGATCAGACAAATGTTTTTTGGAAAAAGGAACACAATGCTCTTCATGGTCTGGTCAGCAGCTAAGTGGTTTGTGATTACTCAATGAGGGAGGAAGGGATTCACCTAAAATTTTTAGCACCAGAGGGTAATCCCTATCCCTGACTTGAGGGAAAGGGCCTTCTGGTGCCCTTGTTCCAGCCCAGTTCATAGCACAAAATATCCGAGGTTCTTGCTGCCATTTTTTTTCCTGGCTTTGAATCTTTCCTTTTAGTTTAATTTGATACTCCCTTTTAGCTCTTTTTCTTCTGAATCTCGCATCTCTTTACCCCTATTCTTTAATAAACCACAAAGTCTTTTTCAAAGCATCTCCCTGGTTAGTTTAATCTGGTGTTAAAAAAAAATCAATTGGGAGAATCTTTGCCTCATGTCTCATTGCACACCCCAAGTCTATGTTAATTGGCACTCCTGCACAGTCTGTCATAGCTTGTTGCTTAATTAAATTCACATTTGTTTTGAAGTGTTCCTTTTACTCTGGTATTCTCTATGCATGGGAGGATAAAAACAAATGAGGAAAACATTTTATAGTTAAATTGGTTTGAGGGAAACAGTCCTGAATCATAACTCTTTATCATTTGTGTAGCCTGCATTTCAACATCTTTGTTTTCTTGTTTTATTTTTGGTGCATATTGGAATATACTAATTTAGTGCCTTTGAAAAAAATATGTATCTACCTTAAATATTTATGATGCTTTATACTATTTCAAAGCAGTTTATATCCATTTTTTCATAACTGTCTATAAATTTCTCTTTTCCTCTTTCTTTTCTTCTCTCCCTCCCTTCCTTCCCTACTTCCTTCCTTTCTCCTTTTTTCCTTCCTTCCTTCTTTCTTTCTCTTTCTTT
>CM053627.1:89948860-89996967 GCA_028646595.1 Phalanger gymnotis | reverse complement strand
TAAAAATTATTTTTGTGTGACCATAAATGCAATTCATTGCACCAGTTAGTATTATATCCCATTGAACCATATTAAAAAGTGACATATTTACTTTTAAGGAGAAATTGAGCGTACAATAACCCCCAAGCTTAATTACTCATAATTGAAAATAGTGGTTAATCAACTATTTCATGCTAAATAGTAGAAAATGAGGCAGTCAGAACATCTGAGCAAATAGACTTTAAAAGGTTAAATACCAAATTATTCTTTCTGGATTTTAGTGGCCCCACAGAAGGCAAATCATAGAATTTAGGGAAAGAAGGTGGCTTAGAGATTTCTCATTATAGAATATTTGGAAAATGAGCACAAGAAAGATTGAACGACTTCTCCATGGTCACAAAGTAAGCACATAGTAAAACACTCATGCCCAGTTTCGCTGACTAAAATCTAGGGTTTTGTCACTATACTTTGCTAGTTCTAATACAAGGTTGCCTTCCTGTAGATTTTTCTTACCCAAAGTGAAATCCTGATTCTCTTAGTTTAGTTCAGTTTTTTAAAATTATTTGGGTATCATATCTCAGTTCTTAGGAATTCCTTTTGGAAAATCCCAAATCTCAAAAATCAGGAAGAAGAGAAAATCCATAAACAATGAAACACTTACTTGCATGAATAGCTATTGCATAGGCCACCAGCTTGTGGAACTTGAGGCTTTTGTCTAATTGTTTCTTCCATGGTCCTCTGCAACACTGGATGGGAAAACATGATCGTTTTTTGAAGATAATGGATAATGGAATGAGAATCAGGAAATCTGAATGCTCACTCTTTTTCTCTGCCATCGAAGTACAACCAGTTGATTCATTTACTTCTCTTTCTTCCTTCAGTATGTTCAATAGGAAGAAGGAAGGACAGCCAATTTAGTTAAATTCAGGGGGAAAAATAAAGTCGATGGATCTGAATTCCTTGTTCAGTTATTTTTCAGTCATGTCCAAGTCTCTGAGACACCATTTGGGGTTTGCCATTTCTTTCTCTAGTTCATTTTACAGATGAGGAAACTGAGGTAAACAGGGTGAAGTGACTTGCCCAGGGTCACACAGCTAGTTAATGTCTGAGGCCAGATTTGAGGAAGACGACTCTTCCTGATTCCAGGCCCAGCCTTCTCTCTACCATGTCACCTGAATGAGCCTCACTGATCTTGGGCAAACCTGCTAACATCCATTCTTTGGTTTCTGTATTTAGAAAAATAGAATCCATATCTCATCCCATCTATAGAAAATAATCCTATATGGGTTAAATGACCCATTAATTTTTTAAGCTACTTAGAGAAAGACTTTATAAAGATTATATTGATTTTTTTTACTAACTTATTATTAATGATTTCCATTCATGTTGAGTTTTTAGAACCCCACATTTTTCCTTTGTCAAAAAGTAGTTTTGTAAAAGTTGCAATTCTCTTTGGCAGGATGTATGGCTAAGGACAAAACATTTTGAAATAAGTATAATTAAGAAAAAAACCTGTGATTTTGGGATAAGATTCAACTCTGAGAAGTCCAGGGACTTAGCTGTTCAAATTCCATTATTCTGTAAGATGCTTCCTTGTGGGCTCTCTGCTGAACTATTTATGTAAGTTCTTTGAATTTGAAACAGTGAGAATTCATGCTGCTATAGTAGTTTTACCTTTGTGAATCAGGTCAAGTTTATTAACTCCATTTTTCAGACAGAGCCAATGAGACACAGAGAGGTTGAATGATGTGGCCAATATCTTGCAGGGAGTAAATGGTAGAAGTGAGAGTATAACTAGAAATTCTGATTTCCTGGCTTAATCATTGGAGGAAGATGTAAACCTTAGTTTAAAAGGGATGTTAAGACTTGTAGAGAGAATGAGGCTCAGTGGATAGAAAGCAGATTTTGGAAGCCAAAGACCTCAAGTTCAAATCTGACCTCAATATTTATTATAATGATATATGATAAGGGTTGGTGGAAGGAGTTCCCACACTGGGAGCTCCCCATTGTGGACAAACACACAGATCCTTTGAGCAAACTAAGACTTACATGGAGCACATTTAGTTTTTGACTAGGGTAACATGGATTAGAAAGGCAATGTTGCATAAGTTTACAAGGGGAGCAGTCTTCTACCTCTGACACATGCCAGCTGTGTGATCATGGGCCACTCAGTTGAACCCTCGGTGCCCCAAGTGATTCTGTAACACTACATGCTACAGATTGATAAAAATATCTAGAAAGGTGGCAACATCTGTTGTTGCCGTTGAGTCATTTCACTCGTGTCCAACTCTCCGTGACCCCATTCGGTGTTTTCTTGGCAAAGATACTAGAATGATTTGCCATTTCCTTCTCCAATGTGTCCCCATTTTATAGATGAAGAACTGAGGTAAACAGGGGTTAAGTGACTTACTCAGGGTCACATAGCAAGGCCAGATTTGAACTGAAGTCCGCCTGACTCCAGGGCCAGCACTCTATCCACTGAACCACCTACCTGCCCCGACAAGGTCTGCAAAGGGAGCTTTTACCCCGGGAGTTCTATTAAGTGCATGAAATCAAAGATCTAGACACCCTTCTCCTCCAAATTTAGATAATTCAATTCAACAAACATTTATTAAGCATGGAAGTCCCTGGTCTGACACTGAAATAATAACCATGCTGGCCACAGAGATAAGTCAAGTTGGGTGTGGTACTTACAATGATGGTCCCTCTCAAAAATGAAATGAAATTTCGACTGACGGGTAACAGAATTAACATGCAATTATAATTCAGGCATATAGCTGATGCTCTTGCCCAAGCCAAGGCTGACTGTATGTGGATAAAAGCACAAAAAACAGAGGTACATTAAAAAGAAGGAAGTTGATGATAAAGGAATATTATTTTCCAAAAATCCACAAACTTTTACTTACACCTAGAATAACCCGTGTGTAAAGAAAAGCATCCTCTTCTTCATACCAACGGAATGTGTCAATAAACAGATAGAAATTCCCTCCCAGCCATGACAGCTGGAATACAGAAGAGTGGAGAGAGAGAGCCAATCAATACCATCGTCAACATTTTCCTGTATTCAGAATCACTTACAAGTCTTTAAAAATTAAATTAGAATTTCATCATGCTAATCAGAAATGCGGCACCCCCTTCCTTATTATCAAATTGTTCTTAATGGTAATTATAAGAGTAATAAATTGTAAATATTTTTATTATATGTTTAAAAACCTATGGAAGTACTCCAAACTGTTTTAAAACTGCAGAAGGTTGGAAATTCCCAATGAGACCTTGCTAAAGGTCAATGACATCTAGAAGGGAAACAAAAACCTCAGAAAGTTCTTGACAAAGACCCCAATCTTACAGGCTGGTTTGAAGACTTCATTTGATTTCCAGAAACCAATTCATACATTATGCAAGAACAAAATACTTGACTTTAAAAATAATTGAAAATGAGCTTGCTCACACAAACAACTTTACATAATTCTTTAAGGGTAGATTAAATATGACTATTGAATGTTTTCTAATCAGATCTCTGTTTTTGTGACACACTTGAAATCACTTAACATTCTGACACACTCAAATTCAAAGCATATTTTGTAACATTGAAACATAAAGAGCTACTTACTAGTAACACGACAGACAGACTTTCATTCAAAATCCAGCACCCCATCTGAATGGCTTTGCTTTTATGCTGAGAAGCAAGTTACTCTTTTTCTTCACCTTAGCCTGGATTTTCTGCCCTTCGTAAGGGCTTTCCTACTAACTCCTTTTGTCTTTAGGTCTTAATAGGCACCTCCTGGGAGATGCGCTTTCTAGGAATTTCTAATTAAGGACTTCCTGCCAAGAGCAGATCACCAAGCTGACATGCCTCGTGACCCACGTAAATAAAAAGCAAACCTCCTTCTAATGATTCTTTTCTCCAAAATATTTCACAAGCAAGGAAAGCCATTGTTATTAAATTATCCTCATATACTTTCTACTCCATTTTCTACATGGTTGCAGTCAAGATTGTAATACCTAATTGGACAAATTCATGAAATAAATAACAGAACTCGGAAAACTAAATGAAGAAAAACCATTTTCCCTCATATTTTTAGTATTTATATAATCTGTCCCTGCTATCCCACCTTCCAGAAAACCTTTGATTCTAGACAAAACTGAGAGCTCAATGCATATTAATTGATAATAATGAAGAAGGATATGATGAAGATGAACACAAAAAATGCCATAGGTAAGAAATTTTATACATGTACAACATATGGACACAAAAGAATGAGCTTGAGCTGCGTCTGTTTTTGGAAAATGCCTCATCACTCTGTATTTATGTTTTAACATGCACACACAATCTATATATTTACTAAGCCTTATTTTCTCAGGGCCAGTATTGTGAGACTTGGCATTTCTTTAAAATTGCCCAAACCAGGGTCACTTTTGTGACTCTTTCTTCCCTCGTAGGACACAGATTATGCCTACTGCTGGGTTTGTGGAGGGATATGGGGATAATTCTCTGGATGGTTCAGGTCAAAAGTTTTGAAGATGAAATAATAGGAAAAAAGTGGAATATGGGGGTTGTTATCTGATTTATAACTTAAGCTTTTCTTGCAACTTAAGATCATAGGATAAAAGGGACAGAGCTAGAAGGGATCTCAGGGGCCCTCTAGTCCGACCCTCCATTTTACAGAGGAGGAAACAGGCTCTGAGAGGTGAAGGAACTTGCACAAGGTCACACTCTGAAGATCTAGCTTCCGTGTTTGCATCAATATGGCTTATATATCAATCAGTCAGTCAATCAACGAGCATTTATCATGTCTTTCATTAATTGTTGTCTATAATACACAACACTCAAATATGAATAAGGGCATAGTCATTCAGCATATTAAAGTCAGTATATTAAATACATATTCGATTTAACTTGGCATATTGAAAAACTGAACCTAGACTTAGGAAGACCCAGATTTGAATCCTACCTCAGACATCTTTTGTGACCTTGGGCAAGTTACTCAACTTTTCTCAGTCTGTGAAATGAAGATTATAATAGCATCATATTTCATAGGTGTGGTGGGAGAATCAAATGAAATATAATATTAAAAACATCTTGCAAACCATAAAGTACTATATAAATGTTAGCTATTATATGAATTTTATGAGATGGGTTTAAACCAATGATTATGCATATTATATGTATAAAATATGTATACAAATATATAATTCCTAAATATTATATATAGATATATAAACCAATATATATAAATATATGTAATTTCTATTACAGAAACTCCTTTTACTACTGTGGGTGGATAACTCATCCTTACCTTACCATCTTAAAGACTTTCTTACAGTATGGACTTATAGCTAAAATGGGTCTGGAGGAAGACTTGAACTCAGCTTTCCCTAACTCTAAGGCATCCCCTCTATTATCCATTTCACTATGTTGACTCTCTCTATGTGCCATATAGATCATTCATTACTTTCTCTCTCTTCCTGTTATTCTCCCTCCCCCACCCCATGTACATTTTTATTTTGTACAGCATCAAAGATTTGCAAGAAAAGTTCAATGTTCATTCAAATCAAATGTTGCTAAATGTTTTCATCCCTCATTCAAGCCTTCTGGCCTCCTATAAACAATGTCAGAATGAACAGATGTCTAGATGGACAAACAAGCAGACAGGCATGTTTTCAGAGACAAGAAAGATTTCTTGGATAAGGATAGACTGATGCTTTCACATGCCAGCAAAAATATTTTAAACTTCGATTTTATTTAGAAGCCACAGAAACGAGCCTTCTTTCTGATTTGTTTCGTTGTAGAAATGGATCAAATCACAGGTATTCTGGCAATATTAACTTGAGATTATAGCTTAGCTAGGGAAATTGCTACAGTCATTTCCTTTAAAGTACACTTACTGTAGATTTGAAATCTTCATACTCATTCCTCTAAGCCAATAATCTTCCATCATGAAATAATTTGTTATTATTCCTGAAGTGTTTAGGATTTACATATCTTTGAGGTCTTATCTGGTTGGGTTATAAAAATTAATTCGGAGGGAAATATACCTACAGTTGTATGCTATCTCTTCTATTTTTGGTCTGGTGAGTATGAGGCAGATTTGAAAACTAGGCTTTTATATCTTTCATGTAGTAATCCAAATAATAAAGAGACATATTATGGAGTAATAAAGGGTGGCCACAATTTTTGTTAATTGCTTAGCGTATTTCCAGAACCACATTAAAAACATCATTTGATGACTGAGTTTTAAAGAGATGTCCATCATTACTTTAAAAATAAGGTTGGCTAATTCCCATTTGAATACATAGAACTACATTGAATTAACTGGATGCTATATTTATTATTCATTCATAGCATCCATGGGACTTATTACCAAGAAGCAGTTATGATTTGCATTGTGAAAATGTGCCTTGGGTAGCTCATATTTTAATTCATTATTTTTTTCCAGAGATTTTCTTTTTAGGGAAAATAATGTGGTCATAGAATCATAGATTCATCTTTATAATGGACCTGAGATGTAATCTAGTCCAATCTTTTCATTTTACAGATGAGGAAATTGAGGGCCAGAGAAGTTAAGTGACTTTCCTGAGATCACGCAAGCAGAAAGTGGCAGAGTGAAGATTTGAGCCCAGTTACTCTGACCACAACTTCACTACACCTAGCCAATTATAGCACAACATCCCAGAGCTGGAAGGAACCTTAGACAGCATCTAATCCAACTACTTAATTTCGCAGATCTGGAAACTGAGGCATTGGGAAAGAGTCATGGACTTGTCAAAGGTCATACTGCTAGTGAATGGCAAGGTTAGGACCAAAGAGAAATATAATATCCACCCCACCCCCACCTCCACCCCAGACTATCATATTCAGTCAGTATTCAACAAGTTCTCTTGATAAATGTTAAAACCTCTTCTCAACTCGGGGCAATTTACTAGCAGAACCTTGGACCCAGAAGACCTGAGTTCTAGTCCAGTCTCTGACATTTAAACACAAGCTTTAAACATGGGCTTTAAAAATATAATCCCACTGCATTCCTTTTGAAAATTACTGTGGTACTAGGGACCAGTGTGTTTGTTTTTTCAAATAAATCTCAAAATGGGAATGATAGTATTTCCTGCAAAGAATTGTTGGGAGAAGTCAGTGAGTCAGTCAATTATTAATTCAACAAGCATTTATTATGTGCGTACTATTCACCTGGATGGGCAGCTAGATGATACTGTGGATAGAGCACTGGGCTTGGAATCAGGAAGCCTCAGCTTCGCAAGTTCAAATCCAGCTTCAGATGCTTCACAGATGCAAGTCACTTAACTCAGTTTCCTCACCTGTAAAAAGAGCTGGAGAAGGAAATGGCAAACCACTCTAGTATTTTTGCCCAGAAAATCCCAAATGGGGTTGAACACGACTGAAATGACCAAACAACGACAACACCACCATTCAGCAGGCATTGTGCTAAGTGTTGGGAAAGCCCTTTTAAACTTTTGAGTGCCACCTAGATACAGGCTCTTATTGTTAAACATCAATGTCATTCCAATCTCATAGCCATGACCTATGGAGGGTGTTACCTCTTTCTCAGTTAAAAGACATCCCAAGCCATCAGATTACATCGTTGGTCTCCAAGTTGATTAGATTCCAGATGTCAGTTCTTATCTTGAGAACAAGAGCCAACTTCAATTGCACCTTGTGCTCTCTGTCTCTGATTCGGGGATTGTGGCAGACAACACAAAGTGCATTGAGGGCTCTGCAGGTGCCAGGTGCTCTAGGATTCTTATCTTCTGTCTGCTTCCTCATGACATTTTATGCCTACACATCATGAACAAATATCGACAGGTTCTGCTGTTTAGGATAATGAGGTTTGTCTTAGCCAAAGTGATTTTAAAGGACTTTGCAAGGACCATGGCTACAATTGCTACCTGTCTGAATTCCTAGTGCTTATCTGGGGCAAAGTCAGACAGGGAGAAAAAAATGGTCAGGAGGGGGAAGAGAGAAAGGGAAGCTGGAAAAAGGCAAATATGGGCAGATTGTGGTTAATGGCGAATATGGTTAACTACTTTTGTCCCATATTTTCAATATTCAAAAGAAGCACATGGGAAATGACAAGGAATCTCAAAGGACTGGCTGGGGAATTCCTTGCAGACTAGGATGATGGAGGCTGCATAGGATGGAGAGGCGAGGAAACACTTTGAGCTAGTTACCCATGCAAATGTAGACAAAGAAATTTGCAGAATGCCAGGGAATCTTGAATAGGGGGAAATCTTGTGCTAAATGACAGGGATGAAAGTTAGGTATGCTTAATGAAGATCACTTGCTTTATTCAAAAACTCACTAACAAATGATTTCATTTTTCCCTCAAAATCTTATTTTAATAGTTACCGTTTGTTTTTACCTCACCTTAATTTCATCTCTAAACATGTCTCTTTTGGTTCCCTTATACACAGAAGAGTTGTTGTTGAGTCGTGTCTGACTCTCCGATGAACCCATTTGGGGTTTTCTTGGCAAAGATACTGGAGTGGTTTGCTATTTCCTTCTCCAGCTCATTTTACAGATGAGCAAACTGAGGCAAACAGGGCGAAGTGACTTGCCCAGGGTCACACAGTCAATAAGTGTCTGAGGCCAGATTTGAACTCACATCCTCCTGCACTCTATCTACTGTACCATCTTGCTGTATCTTGTAATAAAGATTAAAAAAGAAAAAAGTCACATCAGCAAAACCAATTAACAAATTGACAAGTATATGTAATATTCCACACCCACAATCCCCCACTTCTGCAAAGAAGCAAACCATTTCATTTTAAGTAGGCACTGCTATCATCCATGGTTCTTTTACAGCACATGTGCTGTGAACTAGTCAGTATTCCCTTGCCTATTAGTCACAAACGCCTGAAAGTCAGTGAAATGAATGTTGCCTTATTTGTTTTGAAAGATGTAATCGGTCTTGCTAATGCAAAAGGCAGTGTCCACCGCTATATTCAATAAACATTCACTAAACACCCACTAAGTACCTACTGTGCTCAGGACTAGGGATACAAAAACATTTTCTGCCTTGGTCAGAAGAACCTCAAGAACATATGATTCTAGATTTAGAACTGGAAAGAACCTTAGAGACGATCTAGCCCAGTTCTTCCATTTTATAGATATGGAATGTGAGGGCCGGAGAGCTCAAATGATTTCCTTAAGGTCACACAGATGGTAAGTGACAGAGACAGGATTCTAGCCCTCCAACTCTATAAGGAGTATCAACCAGTCAATCAAGAAGCATTTATTAAGTGCCTGTTATGTGCCAGGTACTGAGCTAAGCGCTAATTATGAGTCCTACATACCATAGAGGATATAGGGAGATGTGATAGCTGTCTTCGAGTATTTGAAGGTCTGTTATTTGGAAAAGGGATTAGACTTATTCTACTTTTTTCCCAGAGGAGAGAAGGAAGAATAACAGGTAGAAGTTGTAACAGATGGATTTAAGCTTGATGTAAGGAAAAACTTTCCTTTTTGTTTTTTTTATGCTTTATTTAATATCCTATTGTCCCTCAGTTACATGTAAAAACAATTTTTAACATTCGCTTTTAAAACTTTGAGGTCCAAACTTTCTCCCTTCCTCCCTCCACATCTCCCTCATTGAGAAGGCAAGCAATTCGATATAGGTGTATATGTATACATGTGTAGTCATGCCAAACATTTCCATAGTAGTCATGTTGTGGAAGAAAACAGACAAAAAATCTCAAGAAAAATAAAGTTAAAAAAGTATCCTTCAATCTGCATTCAGACACCATTAGTCCTTTCTCTGGGGATGGATAGCATTTTTCATCATAAGTCCTTCAGAGTCGTCTTGGATCATTGTATTGCTGAGAATAGCCAAGTCATTTACAGCTGATCATTGCACAATATTGGTGTTACTTTGTACACAGTACATTTCACTTTGCATCAGCTCATGTAAGTCTTTCCGGGTTTTTCTGAGAACATACTGCTCATCATTTCTCACAGTACAATAGTATTCCATCATAATCACATACCACAGTTTGTTCAGACATTCACCAGTTGATGGCAATCACCTCTATTTCTAATTCTTTGCCCCCAGAAAAGAGCTGGTATAAATATTTTTGTATCTATTTAGGTCATTTTCCCTTTTTTTTTAAATCTCTTTTGAGATACAGATCTAGTTGTGTGATTGCTAAGTCAAAGGGTATGCATGGTTTTATAGCCCTTTGGGCATAGTAGGAAAGACTTTCTAACAGTTAGACTTGTCCAAGCATGGAATGCGCTGCCTGAGGATGCAATATATTTCCCTTCTCTGGAAGTCTCTGAACAAAGGGAGGGAAGGAGGTGGCGCAGTGGACAGAGCTCCAGACCTAGAATCAAGAAGATTTGAATTCAAATCTGGTCTCAGACATATGCATTAATTCTGTGCCACTGGGCAAGTGACTTAACTTCTACCTACTTCAGTTTCTGCACCTGTAAAGTAGATAAAATGAGGATAATAGTAGCACTTACCTCCCAAGGCTATTGTGAAAAATAAAATAAGATCATATTTGTAAAAGTACTTTGTAAACCTTAAAGCACTTTATCAATGTTCATTTATTATTATCATTATTGTTATTATTATTATATGCTTGAACTACTTCTCAGGTGGGGCAGCTAGGTGGCACAGTGGACAGAGTGTCTGGCCTGGAGTCAGGAAGACCTGAGTTTAAATTCAGCCTCAGACATTTGCTAGCTGTATGACCTTGAGCAAGTCACTTAACTCTATTTGCCTCAGTTTCCTTATCTGTAAAATGATCTGGAGAAGGAAATGACAAGCCACTCCAGTTATCTGCCAATAAAACCCCAAACGGGGTCATAAAGAGTCAGACACAACTGAAACGACTGAACAATAACAATGATTCTCTGTTATGTCCTAGAAGAACCAAGGGTTGTTATTTTTCTGTTGCGTCTAACTCTTCATGGCCCCATTTGGGGTTTTCTTGACAGGAAGTCAATGTCCTCTAAGTTCCTTTCCAAATGTGAGATCCTGTGATTCCGTGAAATGATAAATGACATAGCGCTTGATCTCATGAAGATTACGAGGAGGGTACAACATGTATATAAATCCCCTTGTGCAAGGCTTCTTCCTCTCACACCTGGACTATCACAATAGCCTGCTGGTTAGTCTCTATACCTCGTCTTTCCCCACTCCAGTCCATTGTCCATTCAACTGTCAAAACGATCTTCCTAAAACGTAGGTCTGACCATATCGCTCCTCTGTTCAGTAAACTTCAGTGACTTCTTATCACCTTCACGACCTGACCTCTTCCTAGCTTTCCAGTCTTCTTAAACCTTTCCCCCTCCATACTCTTCACCCCAGCATAGACTCTCCATCTCTTGGCTCCAGGCATTTTAACCAGCTTGCCCTCAATTCTAGAATGCTCTTCCACTCATTTTCACTTTCTGGCTTCTCTTGCTTCCTTCGAGCCTCAGCTGAAGTCTTAACTTCTACGAGAAGCCTTTCCCAGTTCTCCTTAATCTCAGTGGCTTCCCTGTGGGATTACCCCTAATATATCCCATATATATCTTGTTTCTACATAGCTGTTTGCATATTGTCTCCCACGTTAATTAGATCATGAGCTCCTTGAGAGCAGGGACTGTTTCTTTGCATCCCCAGTGCTTAGTACAGTGTCTGGCACATAGTAGGTGCTTAACAAATGCTAATTGACTCACTAAAAATCCATATGGAATAAGATGAAATGTGATAGGGGCAAAGGACAAGATCTAGACAAAATATCGGTTACCAATGGAGGTTGGGAATTCACGTAGGAGGTGGCACCTGAGCCCAGCCTTGAAAGAAGAGAAGAATTGCATTAGCCCCAAATTAAAGATAATGTGGATTTTTAGAAAAACCTCTTAATATAAATTGGTACTATATTATTCTTCTTGAGTGAAAAAATAATAATAGCTAGAATTTCTATAGCACTTTTAGGTTTGCAAAGGCTTTAAATATTTTATCTCATTTGGTCCTCACAACAACCTGTGAAGTGCATGCAATTATCTCTCCCATTTTGCAGATGAGGAAAGTGAGGCAGAAAGTTTAAATTGAAGGGATGAAATCCTAAAAGCAAACAAATTTATAGTAAATAGAAAGCTAGCAGTGCTTGTGTTGCAAAGCTCTCTTAGACTAGAATCCTTCAGCATTATATTTTTAGCTGCTTTAGTGTTTCACAGTTAAAGAGTGGCTGACCCAACAAAGGAACTCTTTGATCCTCAAGGGCAAGATTGATCATCGGGAAGCTTTTGCTGCTGCATACTAAAAACTGGAGCTCCCTGTAGATAGTGCAGAGGAGTTCATCCTAGAAAAAGCAGCACCTGCAAGCCATTCTCTTCTAACTAAGCATTAAAGAAACATTTGCCTGTCCCTGTTCCCAATAACCGAATATCATGGTCGGGATCCCAAACAAATGCTTAGTCAGCACCTCCTTGTGCACGGTGCTATGTTAGGATTAGTAGAATTCAAATCCCTACATCAATCGAGGTGTCCTTGTTTCCAAGAAATATTCACAGTGATCATTTTGTCGATTTCATTTCTCCTTTTTGAAAGACTCAAGAACCTGGAAAAACGGCAAAGGAAACTATAAATTAAATTGATATTTTATATTCAAGCAGCTTAATTAAAGAACAAATACGACACAAACACTATTTAATATGCTCAATGGAGAGGTTGGTGGCCCTTTTATAAACTGCCTCCTCCCACTTTATCAGCCTCTTACCTCTTCCATCTCTAGTCACTGCTGCCTTCTCTCCCCTCCGCTGCCTCCTGTACTCTGATCAGGTGACACTGGCCTCCTTACTGTAGCTTGGACAAGAAACTCCATTTCCTGACTCCAGGCATTTTCCCTCCATGTCCCCCATTCCTGGAATGCTCTCTATTCTCATCTCTGTCTCCTGGTTTCCCTGGCTTCCTTCAAAACTCAGCTAAAATGCCATCTTCCAAAAGAGGTCTTTCCCAATCTTCTTAATTCTAGTGCCTTTCCTCCAATTTATCCTGTAAATGCCGCTTGTTTTTACACAGTGTTTGTATATTATCTGCCCCATTAGATTGTGAGCAGCTTGAGAGCAGGGATTGTCTTTTGTCTTTTAAGTTTCTCTGTACCCCTAGTGTTTTGCACAGTGCCTGGCACATAGTAGGTGCTTAATAAATGTCATTGACTGATTGATTGGTATGGCATCTTGAACCAAGATCCTCTTACTTCAAATCCTGGCTCTGCTTCTTCCTGCTTATGTGACTGGGCAAGACTCCGGATGAATTTTACTTCTCTGAGCCTCTTTCTTCACCTGCAAATAAATAAATAAATGAAGAAACCAGCAAACAAACAAACAAATAAAATTGGGTTGGAAGAGAGGTGGGAGAGGAAGAAAGTAGAACTTTGTTAGAAAAAAAATTTAAAAGAAGAGGTTTGGATTAGAGGACCTCGGAGGTCTCTCTTAGCTCAAAATTTATGAAACTCCATGTATATTACAATTCTGTATGTGACAGCTTTGCAATTATGGGTAAGTTGCTTAATGAAGCCTCAGTTTTTTCATCTGTGAAATGGGAAAAATAATCACATAGGTACAAAATTATTGTGAGGGAGGTGCTTTGTAAATCTTAATGTGCATATAAATCTCAATTATTACTTGGGTAGGTTTTGTTTTCATTCTTGGAGTAAAATTAACCCTATACAGTCCAATTTTTAAATCATCTTTGCTACAACTGTAGTTAAGAATATTCATCTGGGCTAATCTTCATTTAGGCTAATTCAACAACCAATTCATAATTTTTGGTTCACTCAACATTTCTTTTACTCAACCAGGATTAACTGAGAATATTGTGAATATAACACTGTTTGGGACATTAAAAGGGAAGCCAAGAGGTGAATGATACCATCTCTGTTCTTGAAAAATTCGTTGTTTCATCAGGAGATAAAATTTGCACATGACAAAAATAGAGTACAAATACAAAGAGGGGGAATAATGTTGTTGCACAAATTATATACACAAGGCGTAAGGGATCTCAAAAGGGAAAGATCAGCATAATGGGTTGGCCAGGGAACTCTCATTAAAGGAGATGACTTGAGATGGAACCTGAGAGAAATGGAGAAAATGAATTTGTGAGAGGTTGAGGGAAAGCATTCCAATAAGGCTGATTTCCTGTGGCCCTGAATTATTAGTCCTGGTCAAAAGAGAGCTGCTTTGGCACAAAACCCAAACCAACAATCTCTAAATCACCCCTTCCTCTGCCTTGATTTGGCTCTATTCTCCTCTAGTACAACAAAAACAAAAATCCTTTACTTCTATAGAGTTATTCCAGTACTGTGGAAAGATGACTGGATTTGAAGCTTGAAGATTTGGGCTCAAATCTTGGTTCTGCTATTTACCACCTGTGCCTCCAGTGAGGCCTCTTAAAGGATCATTGATTCAGACCTAGATGAGACCTTCCTTTGAGTCTAATGTTTTCACTTTACAGATGGAGAATCTGAAGTCCAGAGAAATTTAGCAATTTGCTCATTTCCCAATTACTATGAAGTGTCTGAGGGTGGGATTCAAATTCAAGTTTCCTTACCCATAAAATTAGGGTATTAGAATAGATGGTCTCTAAAGTCTATTCACTTATCTTTATTCCTTGCAAGGAATCATTTCAATAAGCATCTATTAAGTGCTTACTATACTAATTTTTCTCACTTAGATGTCCCATAGATGTCTCTGCAGTATGAGAGAAATGGAACTCATTATATTTTCTTCAAACCACACAGGCTCTAACATTCTTCTCATGACCCAAACTTGAAACCTAGGAATCATCCTTGATTCTTCGCCCTCCCTCAATCTCAGTATCCAGTCAGTTGCCAAGTCACATTGGTTGGATTCTACTTCCACCATACTGTTCAAATTCACCTCCCTCTCTCCATTCATGGCCTGGTCTGGTATCATATCATTATAATGTATCAACTGTTCTATTTTGATAGATCTGTAATTGGTCTCCCTGGTTCCAGTCTCTCTCCTTCTCCAATATATATTCTCCACACAGCTGCCAAATTGCTATTCCTAAAACATAAATCTGACCACATTATTCCTCCCATCCCACCCACTTAAAAATATTGGATAGCTCCCTAATTACTTCTAGGATAAAATAAAAACTCTTCAGCCTGTCACTTAAAGCCTTCCACAATCTGCTTCCCACTTACAATACTAGTCATTTTATACGATTCCCTTTTACATACTTTTTGTTTCAGTCAAATGGTTCTGCTATTTCTGTGCTGTATCTCACCTGCCTGCCTTTGCATAAGCAGTATACTATTTTTGATATGTGCCTCCTTCTTCCCTATACCTCATATGATCTCTACCTTCTTTTAAAGCACAGCTTAGGAGTTATCTCCTCCATGAGCCTTTCCTGTACCCTCTCCCTCTTGAAGTTACCTTGTATATAGTATATATTTACTCACTAGTGTGCATGTCATGTCCTCCCCTAGTAGAATGTAAGCACTTTAAAGTAATTATTGCTTAGTTTTTGTCTTTGTATACCCATTGGCCAATACAGTGGTATTCGTTTGGTAGGCACTTGATAAATGTTTATTGAATTAAATTGAATATCAGGACATTGGTGGGAGGAGGATGATGAAAAGATCTCTCCCAAGAGTCTAAGATGCTCCAAATTGGGTTGGACCCTTGGGGCTATCCTTTAAACAGGGAATTTTCTGTTTGGTTGATTGCCCCTACTTGGAGTTATTGCAGAAGAATCTCTAAGATGTTCAAGGTGTATTGTGTACAAACACACAAGGTACAGTCTATACAGTATATATTCTGTTACAAAGTAGTGCATACATTTGAAGGATAATAAAATAGTTCAGGTGAGAAGTGATAAGGGATAGGACTAGGGTGCTAACAGGATTTGCAATGAATAGAACCCCTTGATATCCACCATTCATTACTCTACCTTTGTCAAAACCAGCATTCAAGGAACTTCTCAATCACCTTGGACTACCAAGAGAAAGGCAAGAGGAATTGATAACTAAATTTTTTACCTCCGACTCAGGGAAAACAACCTCTAAAGCTTAAAGGGGTAAAGACATGCTACCCAGTGCATCGCGTTTACAAAACTGCTTACATACCTTACTTCATTTAATACCCACAATCAACCTATGAAGTATTTAGTACAAGTTTAATTATTCCCATTTCACAGATGTTAAAACTGAGGTTCTGAAAAGTTAAGTAATGTAGGCTTAAAGCCAGGCATCCTAAAACTAAGCTATGTGTTTTTTTCCCCACTATGCCAGGCTACTTTTAATTTATAAAGTTATATTGTTCTCTTCTCAGCATAGTTTGCTGAAAGCGAGGATTAATTGCCACGTTCTTTACATGTGTGGTGTTTTGTCTAGCACATATTGGTCCCCAGAAAGTGTGAGATGATGATACTTTTTGTTTCTTTTACTTCTCAAAACATGAGATAGGATGGTAACAATCCCCTTATGTGGATACAGTAACTAAGATTAAGAACAACAGTGACATAGTGGTTTCCATGAAAGTAAATAAAAGCTAGGGGGAAGTTTTCTTTCCCAGGTAGTGAATTATTCGATGTCTCTGTTCAGGAAAAAAATTAAGTGTAAAAAGGCTAGTCTCTAGATCCCTCCTTTGCATACCCAAGCTGTTCATCTCTCAAAAGTCAAAGTGGATGCCAGAATTCCATAGATTTCATTTTTCAAGATGAACATTCATATTTGAACATATTTCAAGCCAGATGGTTTACAGTTCATGTATTTGTTGCTGTTTTCCTGCCACAACAACTAAATATTGAAGATACATATCTGTGATGAGGAGATCGCTTGCAAAACCATCTTTCCCTCCTGCTATTTCTTGCTGTACCCTCACATATCCTTTGCTTTACATCACACTGCATGGCAGGGTGAAGGGCTTGGGTGATTCAAATGATGAATTACACCCTTTTGATTTAATAGACAGGAGGTAGATGAAATAAAATAAAAAAAATCCCTTTCTATAAATAAATATCTGTTATAACAGCTATGAATTTTCTGATAGCAAACAAGAAAGCAAATGAGTATCTATTGAAATAGTGCGATTTCATAATCCTTTAATACAAGCTTGAAAGTTTACTTTTGATCCTAAGTTTAGTTGCCAAACTGTGGGATCAGTTAGGAAAACTTCAGAAACCAGGAAGTTAGGGAGAAGTGACAAATACAATTCATATAGGTTCCAAAAGAAAGGTTTGAATTTTTTTTTAATGGGGTCATACTCTTTTTCATCAGGAATGAAAAATGTCAGGTGGAGAAAGCATTCCACACCACACAGAGCAGGCTGTCAGTGTCACTCAGCAGGATCAAAGAGCTCTCCCTTTCAATAAGAAGCAATTTGCCGTCCATTTGTCATCTTGTATGGAATTCACTATAGTACTAAGCTACCAGTATTTGTATTGTGATTATTTTCATAGAATTATAGGATTTAGAATGAGAAGAAGCCTTATAGATCATCTGAGTTCATTTTGTTTCGGCAAACATTTATTATGTATCTGCTATGTGTATAGCCCCGGAGATATGAGCACAAAAATGAAACTGTGATCTTGGTGACCCTACATTTTACTAGGTGAGCCCTTTTATTGATCTAGCTAGGAAACTGCAGGCTAGCAAGGTTAAATTTTTAAAAGGTCCTTTCCCCCTTCAAAGGCCATTTGGCTCAAATAATCAAAACACAAAATGGGATATAAATACCTGAAAAATGTTGACAACAACTAATGGATAGCAATAATTTTCAGGTTTTGTATTGCTTTTCACAGTTTCCTGCCTGACCATCCAGTTGATGTGACAAATGGAAGTGTAATTTAAAAAAAAACTAATGTGTCCATAATAGTCATCAGAATTAGAAGGATCACTCTAAATCAGAGCAGAAAATGTGTGCACAGCCAAACCAAAAATATCTGGGAACTTATTTTGGGGAGAGGTGGGGAGATTATAACTATTTCAGAGCCATCTATTCCAAATAAAAAGTGCCCTAACATCCTGGAATTTTGAAATTAGAAGTCAATCCACTGACCAACCAATCTATCAATCAAAGATCTATCAAATCAAAATTTATTAAGCACTATTCTAGCTGCTGGAAATATAAAAGTAAAAATGAAACCATTTCTGCCCTCAAAGACTTACATTCTATTGGGGGAGTGGGAGATTAAAACAGGTATACATATAAATAAATGAAAAAAATAGAAACAAAATGCACATTCAAGCACATATACATATATGCATATGTGTTATATACGTATATATACACATGTGTGTCATGTGTCTATATGTCAATATTTGAGGGAGAATGGCACTAGTAGCTGGAAGGACCAAGTAAGACCTTCTGTGGTAGGAAGAGACACTAGATCTGAGCTTTGAGGGAAGCTAGGGATTCTAAAAAGTAGAGAGCTGAGAAGGAGTACATTTCAGGCCTGGAGGATAGATAACCAATGAAAAGTCCAGGGGGTGGGAAATGGGTTGTTGTGTAGCAACAATAGCAAGTTTGGCAGGACTGGGAAGTGTATGCTATTGCCAGGTGGAGTTTGGCTGAACCATAGAGACTGTGAAGGGGAATAACGTTGTAATAATGCTGGAGCCAGATCGTGAAGGGCTTGAAATGCTAATAGGGGCTTTTCCAAATGCTCTTAGAGCCAATAGGGAGTTACCAGAGCTTTTTGTCAGACCAGTGCTTTAGAAATGGCACTTTGGCAGCCATATTGAATATCAAATGGAGAAGGAAGAGACTGGAAGCAAGGAGAACATTTAGGAGGCTATTACAATAATGCATATGTATGCATTATTGCTTGTGTATGTTGTTATTGTTGTTCAGTCATGTCTGATTCTTCATGACTCCATCGGGTTTTCTTGTCAAAGATTCTGGAGTGGTTTGCCATTTTCTTCTCCAGCTCATTTTACAGATGAGGAAACCGAGGCAAACAGTGTTAAGTGACTTGCTGAGGGTCATGCAGTTAGTGTCTGAGGCCACATTTGAAATCAGGAAGCTAAGTCCTACTAACTCCAGGCCTGGTACTCTATCTGCTATATCACTTAACTGCCCTTCACATACATATGCCTTATTGCAATAGCTTACTAATACATATATATGTATGTATATATTTATGTGTGTGTATGTGTGTATGTGTGTGTATGATTAGCCTACTAATAATACTACTAATAATGATAGCCTACTAATATATATTTGTTATATGTGTGTATATGTCTAGCCTACTAATAATACTACTAATAATGATAGCTTACTAATATATAGCTGTTATATGTGTGGGGGTATATATATATATTATATATGTATAAAACAGATAGGTAGAACATTTATTAAATGCTTGCTATGTTCTAGTCACTGTGCTAAGCACTGGGGATATAAGCACAAGTAAAGATGACAGACCCTGCCCCCAAGAAGCTTACATTCTAATGGAGGAAGACAATACATAAAGGGGAAATAGAAGACAAGTGGGCTACATGTACAAGGAAGCATAGAGCTGGTGGCTGGAAAGTGGCAAGAAAAGTGACAGCTTGCTTATAAGAGCCCAAGGTTATGGGGGCTATTATAGCATGATGCCCATGGGAGTAGAGATAAGGGCTTGCACCCAAGAGATTTTGAGGGAGTTGAATTGACAAGATGTAACAATTGATTGGATCTTGTGGAGAAAAGAGGCAGAGTGAGGAGTCAAAGAAGACTTCGAGATGGGTGATTGTAAGGACAGTAATGTGGTAATGGAGAGAAACTAGAGTTGGGCATATATACGTGGGCATCATCTGCAAAGAGATAAAAACAATTAACATTTATATAATGTTTACTATGTGCCAGGTACTGTGCTAAGTATTTTAAAATTATCCTCTCATTTGATATTCACAACAACCCTGGCAGGTAAATGATTTTATTATTTCTATTTTACAGATTAGGAAACTGAGGCAAGCAGGGGTTTAGTGACTTGCCCCTGGGTCACATCGCTAGTAAGTGTTAGAGGTCAGATTTAAACTCAAGTCTTTCTGACTCCAGACCCTAGCTCTCTATTCCCTATTCCCTAGCTGCTGCTGCTGCTGATTGAATTGCTGCTGCTGCTGCTAATTGAATTAATGTCTGCTGATAAGATCGAGGTGAAAGAGGGGAATTTAGGAACCACATGGTCTTGAATCATACACTTTTTGATTAAAAAAAGGATCTCAGGGGTCAGCTAGGTGGCAAAGTGAGTAGAGCACCAGCCCTGGAGTCAGGAGGACTTGAGTTCAAATCTGGCCTCAGACACTTGACACACTTACTAGCTGTGTGACCTTGGGCAAGTCACTTAACCCCAATTGCCCTGCCTTTCCCCCTCCAAAAAGGAAAAGAAGGAAGGATCTCAGATGTCTTCTAGTTCACCTCATTTTAATATAACGAATGCTGGGTGAATTAGAGTGGTTGCAGAAATATAGGGAAGATCTGAGAAGTCTAGGTCATGCAGGGTATTTACTAGCAGGGACTAGAACCTAGGGACATTTGACCCCCTGTTCGAGAGCTGTTTCCATTAGATCATAGCTGCTCCACATTTTCCAAGCTGATACTTCCTGCTGATTTTTGTTTCAATTTTTATTAGTGCATAGGTATGAGAATCCTATGAAAAGGAGTCTTTGGCACATATGAGGAAGGGTGAATGGTGAAGACAACACACAAAGGGGAAACCTCCAGGCTGGGAAGTTTCCTGGGAGCCCTCCATCTTTAAAGACTCTGGTCAGTGACAGCGAAAACTTTCCCATGGTTTGATCTTTTCTTGGCCAAAATACAATGATGCATAATGAAAGCAATGACCAGAAAATGACAGAATTGCCAGCCCTGCTGAGATCTATGAGAATTGCTTGCTGGTTTTAAAGTGGAAATAGAGGACCTACAATAGAGAATGAAGAATGGTATCACTTTCTGGGAGTCACTGGGAACTACAGAGGTGAAGGCCTCTATAATTAGGACCATGTTTGTCTGGGAATTTATAAGAAATTTTTAGATCTATTGTAACACTATTAGAAAGTTTCCTTTTTCCTCAGCTTCTATTTTGGGGACCATTTTGTTTTCCTTTTTTTGTTTTTAAACAGCATTTTCTTTTTTTAATATTAGGAATTCTCTACTTGCAAGTGGAGAGTCTTTCTGTATACTGGAGAGTATCATGCACACATTTCTTGGAGTGTTCTGGGTGGGGACTATGAGCCAGAGAAAGGAAGAAACTTCCAAAATTGTATCCAAACCTGCCAAATTGTGCTAATACCTATGCTCTCTAATCTCTTAGCTTCCATGACACTTTATTCTCCTTGTTTTCAACCTACCTTTCTAAACAATTATTCTTTTCCCCTTCAGGCTCATGACAGAGTATGAAAAGCATAGTTGGACAGTTTGTAAACTTGGGTTCTAATCCAAAATCAGAGTGTCATTTCAGATCATCTGTAAGATCTTGTGGGCAGTTAGGTGGTGCAGTGGATAGAGGGCCACCCAAAGAGTTTCAATTGCACTGAAAAATGACTTAATAGCAACAACAGTAAGGTCTCTTCCAGCCTCTAATTTTTTTTGATTCTGCGGCTCTATGAAAAACACATTATTGCCATGGACTGGATTCTTAATTAAGCTCAGTTCAATCATTATTGAGCACTAGAAGGAGTCTGGTCTATATTGCCTATGTAAAATGTAGTGCTTTTGAAGACCCCAAACTGTTTACTGCTATAAAAGCCCAACACTTTACACTAGTATTCTCCTGGTAATATGATGCCATATGGCTGTTAATCCTGGAGTACCAGAATCTTAGAGGAATTAACATTACAAACAGCTCAGAAGGCAATGGAATGACACATTGTGGGTGTAAGCAGGCTCTAGCATATTTGCAAAGATGCTACTGCATTGAAACAGTATAAAAAATTATCACGTGGATATATAAAATATAATATATATAATATAACAATATATACAATATATAACACAATATATGCTATATGATTATATGATTAGATTTTATTTATAATTGAATTATTTGTATGTATAGTTGGAAAAGGAGGTGGGTCAGTCATGGAATAAGAATGATGGATAATACAAATGGTGAGATGACATTCCTGAGTTAAAGTAACTGGAAGAAGGCTTTTAGAGCATTCATTGGTTGTCATGCAGTCATTTTGGTCATGTTTGACTCTTTGTGACTCCGTTTGGTGTTTTCTTGGCAAAGATACCGGAATGGTTTGGCATTTTCTTCTCCAGCTCATTTTGCATATAAGAAAACTGAAGCAAATAGCATTAAGTGACTTGCCCAGGGTCACACAGCTAGGAGGTATCTGGGACCAGATTCGAACTCAGGTCTTTCTGACTCTAGGCCTAGTGCTCTACCTAGTGTATCACCTAGCTGCCCTGTTCATTGGATTCATGGCATTCATTGAATATCGACACTCAGGAGGATTTATAGGAAAGCCTGGACAAAGATCATACAAAAGGTATGGAGGACTGAGGTCTACATTAGGAGAGACAACATATACTTTGAATCTTTGCTCCTCCAAAGTAATTTCTTACTTACATAAGCAAATTCTAATTCTTATTTGGCAGCTAGGATATACAGTAGAGAGGCCTGGCTTTGGAGTCAGGAGGACTCAAATTCAAATTCTGCTTTAGGCCCTTACTGGCTGTGTGACTCTGGACAAGTCACTTAAACTCTCTTGGGCTCAGTTTCCTTATTTTTAAAATAAGGGGTTGGATTCAATGGCCTCAACATTATTTTCCAGCTCTAAATCTATGATCCTATAGTCCTATAATATTGTAGGCTTAAGGGTCAAGAAAAAACATGGTCTCCAAAGGATTTAAATTGAAGATTATCCAAAGGGTAATGAGGGATGATTGATAGGTATGAGCAGGCTGCAATGAGTTATAAATAAAAAATTGCACAACAAAATGTGTAAAAGATGCCATTTGAGAAATTTATGACTGGAAAAAAACAGATGAACCAAACAAGTAACAAGAATTAAGAATAAACTGACTGAGCCCACATCCTCCATTAGTATCAATTAAATATTAAGAGAAGTCGAGGAAGGACTCCAGTGTGAGGACATTCGATATATGAGTGGGTATGGCTTGTAACCTTCAACATTGTATGATGGATTTCCATTGATGGTCACAGGTCTACAAAAGAACCTACAGGGCAAATCATCCTATTCCTTCCACAAGAAATCTATCTCTCCTCCCCATGAAAGGAACCAATCACATGAAGGGTGCTTGCTTAAGTCATTTTAGTTTACAACTGGAATTAAACTGTCAGGAATTAGTGAATGTCAATATTTCTCCTCTTACTTCTCCTTTGCTCCCTCAAATCTAAATAGGACGAATACGTTCTCATTCTCTATTAGCTAAATGTTAGTTCCTTGAGGATAGGTACTGTTTTGTTTTTCTATGTGTAAGCCCGAGGCATGGTACGACGCCTGACATAGAACGTTCATAAATATTTGTTGACTGATTGATTTTTATGCTTGCTAATGAAAAACTTCCATCGGACATTTGGGCAACCATTTTAAAGTGTGACTTCTCATTAGGACCAAAAAAGTGAGTCAATGACTTGGAGTAAAAGTTACCTTGCTTATTTTATGAAATTTAGCCTAGGTAGGAAGGCAGGGATGTTAGAATTCTAGAGCATATAGAATGAGAATAGCCAGAAAATCCCATTCTTTTTCTGCTATGTTATTTCAAATGTAAAAGAATATTTTATCTCCACAGTAAGACTGTCTTAACTAAACTTTGGATATTATCCAGCACCTAGCATAATGCTGCCTCCACAAAGGAGGAGTTTAATCATTGTTTGGTACCATCAAATTGATTTGATCTCCCCACTTGTAGGCACTAGAGAGGTCTTAAAGATGGGCTAGAGAGTTTGGGATTTGGCAGGAATTCATGAGGGTGAACTTGACTTCAGAGAAAACTCACTGGGAGGTTGTGAACAGGCCCTTCTGTCTGCCAGGAGGCTCATTAAGGTAGGGATGAAGAGAGAGGGAGTGAAATTTCCAGAAGCAGTTTGAGTGACTAAAAGTTAAGGCGGGTGATAAGGGGCATTTGGATTTGAATTGGGGACCTCTTGATCTGCAGTCCAGTGTTCTACCAAAAGATAGCACTATGCATATATGCACATATATATGTATATGTACACATAGGTATTTATATACACATATGTAATACATGTATAATATTTCTATATTAGTATAAGTTAATATAGCTTATTATGTAAGTAAAAATAATTCTGTTTAGCCTTAGATACTTCAGAAGTAATTTCATTTTGCTGATATGGAAACCAAGGCTCAAAGGTAAAGTAATTTGCTCTTGTAACTAGTTAGTAGCATACGTAAGACTAGAAACTAGGTCTCTTGTCTCCAATTCATTGGATTGGCTCCACTTCAGTAAGAGTTTAGAACTCATAAACCATATGATTTCAAAATCTGCCAAGCTTGAAAAAATATTGGCTCCGACATTCTCAATGATCAAAGCAACCCCAATTATAGCATTATATTAACCAAGCTTAAAAAAAGTATTACAATTTCCAACCTTTCTGAACTGTAATTAGTCATCTAACTGTGTAGCCAAGTTTCGTTGATATATTTGCATAGTTAATTAATTATGATTTATTTAAAAGTACTCGATTTGTAAAACTTTGTTCTCTATTGCCTACAAATCAAATTGCCAAGGGATAGATTTGTTTTTAAGTCTTCCTTTAATCATTTTAAAGATTAAAAAATACTAAAATATGTATTGAAAATACATGAAAATTTCTCTTCACATTTTTAAGGAAACGCAAGCTTTTAAAGAGAAAGAGAACGATATGAGAGGCTAGATAACTTAAATGTAACTTACCATTGCCTGGACATGTTAGGAGGAGACATGTTAGGACAATTAGGAGGAGCCTTGATTCTTCTAAAAACACTAGAAGAATTGATGAAATAATGATCCAAAAAAATGTAGCACCTTTTCCAAAACTATATCTAGGGCACATCCATAAAATAAGCTTGTCATTTTTGGCTTTAATAAAAGAACATTCCTGAATACCTGGAAAGTTCCTACTTTACTGGAAAGGACAAGTTCTGTTTTACAGACAGAAAATGGGAGCTTAAGTGACTTGCCTAGGGTGACAAAACTAATATAATATGGGCCAATAATGTTAAAATATTTATATGGCACATAGTAAGCTCTATAAAAATGTTATTATTATTTTTATTATTACTGTAAGGGAAAGTTCATCTGAGACTCTTCTATATAGCCCCAAAGATCTGGTCACAAAGTAAAAAAAAAATTGTCCAATTATCTGGATGTTCCCAAACACCAAGATTTCCAGTGTATACTTACTTTAACAATTTAAGGATTTCTAATTCCATCTCTGTGTGACATACCCTCCACTGGCAATTCACAGATCACCACCCCTTTCTTCCTTAGGAGACAATGTTTGTAGATTGCTGGGACTGAAAACATGTCACCTTGTGGTCCTTTTATCGATGCACCTCCTGAACTTGGCTAGGTTAATCTTCATATGACATATACTCCCTTCCTTGGCCTGAGCTGAAAGGCTTTCAAGTTAGCAGGACTGAGCAGAACTCCCACACCACAGGAATGGTCTTTGAGAACACAGGCTTAGCTCCATGCCATGTTGAGGTGTAATTCAGTGGAGTGATTAGTGTATGTGACAGGACCGTGGAAGGAGCTTTCAAAGCATCATAGATCAAGCTGAAAGAGAGTTGAAATCTTTCAAAACCCAACCCAAAACTCCCTCCCCAATTTAACAGAGGAAGAAAGTGAGATGCAGAGAACAGTGACTTGCCCAAGGTCACATAAGTTACAAGGAATAGAGCTGGGGCTTGGACCCAATTAATTGATCAATCAACAAATATTTATTAAGTATTTACCAGGAACGAATGAATGAATAAATGAATGAATGTGAAAGTAATTTTTAAGCTTGTACTAAACCCTAAGACAGTTGTTGCTTTCAAAATAGCCAGCCTCTATTAGGGCTGCGGGTTGGGAGAGAGGCACTACAATTGAGTTCAGTTGCAGCTTGACTAGGATGGATGGCCTATAGTCCTGAAGGTTCAGTAGTGAAGTGGATAGGAAGGCCCAGGGATCCTTAAGGTTCATCCACAGGTCAGATGCAATTCCTGGAGGGTATCTGGAGGATGCAAATGCAGGTAAGAAAGGCCAGAGGATGAAGTGGTAGGTAGGGTAGATGGTTAGGCCTGAGGTACTCCATCTCCCTGGAAGGATTGTGTTTATCGACCTCTAGATCATCCTCATTGGCTGCCCTCATCCCTTTGAGCAGCCCAGTATCGCAGAAGAGGGAAGGGAAGGCAAGGGAGAAAGGCAGCCTGGCTGGTGGCTCTTTCTGTCTTGTGGGACTAGATGTGCTGGGGATTTAAAGAAAAAAAAATCATTACTCTAAAAAAGTTCTTAATTTACCAGCTTTTTTCTAACATCAGATCCAGAGATCTTTCCACAATACCATGCTCCCTGTTTTTTTAATTTTTCATTTGAATTTTAGAATAATATAGGTCTATTCATAGATTCATTTCTTATAAGGAAGTTCAGATCAGTAATAATGTCAACAGAAAATATTCAGTTATTAGACTAGCTTAGAGAATTTGTTCACTACTGAAGGATTTTCTAACATGTGTGTTTATTTTAATTTTAAATTTGATGATACTTATGAATCAGTCCCAAACTCCTCTATTCTCTCAGGGCTCTGTCTCTAAGAAGGTATGCTGAGAGTTTGCTTTTTCTTTTTTTCCCAAACAAATAATATATTTTACTTCATATTAAACACTAACACAACTGATTAAACTTCCTTTATTTTCATTTATTTTATTTTATTTCATTTATTTTATTTATTTATTCATTTATTTTCATTTAAATGAATTAATTCCATATCTGAATCTTAACATGGTTTCAGTTGCTCCCTGTAGGTCTCCATCAGGCCTTTTTGGTCCTTTTAATCTCATTTACTTTTGCCCATCTATGGTCCAAGTTAGTGAGTATTCTGTTTTTCCGATTCTTTTTTTTTCTTGCTTTGTCTTATTTTGTAAAAGTCTTTCTGGATTTCATGATCTGCCTCACATTTTTTTTTTTTGGTCCTAATTGCATTATAGTGTTTCATTATTTTCTTCTTTGTTTTTTATAACACTTTCAGAGTATGTTTACAGCAATGGAATGATTGGGTATTAAGATAGTATTTAAAAACAAATATTTGTTTCATGTGAATTCCTCTTTCAAAGGCTTACCAAAATGAGGTGAGCCTTAGTTCTTAAAGGTTAGGCTAGAAAAGCCAGGGCTCTGGCTGAAATGATAAAACTTGAAAAGCTTGAGCACTGGCTGTGGAGTCAGGAGGACCTGAGGTCAAATCCAGCCTTAGACACTTGATACTTACTAGCTTTGTGGCCCTGGGCCAGTCACTTAACCCTGATTGCCTCAAAACCAAAAAACCCAAAACAACAGATTGTTGTCTAAAGACAAACCCAAGGTCAGAGAGACTGGAGGTATAGGGGAAAGAAAATTATATTTAGGGTCACAAAACCTGTGTTCAAATTCAAGTTTTGCTGTTTATTATCTATTTATTTTATTTTTCTGAGACAAGTTTCTTCTTGTAAAATGAGGAAATTAGGCTAGACAAGCTCCAAGTTCCTCCCAGTTCTAATCTATGATACTATCGTTGTTGTTGTCAGTCCTTCATTTTCAAAGAGGACCAAAGACATCTCAGGTGATCTCTTGATTTGCATGTGAATTGGATTTAAGTGAGGCAAAGTTGCACAAAGTCATCAGCCTCATTCTCTCTTCCTTAGTCATCGAAGTCCAGTGGCAAGACAAAAGTTAAGATGAGTGGTGATGGTCAGGGATACAGTGGATGTTCTTGGAGTCTTTAATATCTGATCGTGCTCTAAGCAACATGGCACCTGTTTTAGCCTCATTCCTGGCTATTGGAACCAGTTGTTCTCATCCTCCCATTTCACAGGGAGAAGTCTTCACATGCATGAGGCAGACACTCCACTAACTCACCAAAGGGTTTGAGGCCTGTCGGTTACCCTCAACCTGATTTAACCCATCTGCTGAGATGGTTTACTGAGGTGTGGCTACCGCATGTAATAGAGTTTCATGGAGACACAGGTGAGAGTTGGTTGATTCAGGTGGACACCAAAGGTGGATGAGCAGCCCTGAAAAGCATTCAACAAGCATCCAAAAGCATCTTCCTTGAACAACCCCATGATACTAGAAATCCTGTGAAGCTTGAACCATTGAGTGGTGCTTTTTTTTAGTCATATAAAAACTTTCCTGAACTTAAAATCTGGGAAAACTTGTAATAAAATATTTCCCAGATGCATTGTTCATAATTGCAAAAAAACTGGAAAAAAGTATAGATGTGCACCATTAGGGAAACAGCTAAATAAATGAAGAACATGACTCGAGGCATAGATGGTTGCCATCTGTGTTGGTGGAAAAAGGAATCACATTGACAAAGTTAGGGGCCCTTCAGTGTAATGAAGTATTCCTTTTGTGTGGAGCCTTTAAAACACAATGAAATGAATTGTAAATTCAAATAATTAATAAAATCTTAGTTCGGAGAGCTAGTGTTCAATATGACTTTAGACCAGGGAGATAGACATATGTATAGAAGTGGATATGGAGAGTAGAGTGGAGAAAACCAAACAAACAGATTCTGGAGGTCAGGGGACCAGTGTTTCATTCCCATCTCTGACTTGGGCAAGTCACTTAAACACCTTGGATCTCAGTCTTTTCATTTGTGAAATGAGGGCCTTAGATTAGATGTGCTAAGACCCTTTCAGCCTCTAGATCTATAATCCTATGAAATGAAGATTGTGCCATGCTTTGGAGAGTAACTCGTGTGATGTTCAACAAGTCACTTTGCTTATGTGGGCCTCGGTTTTCTAAACTCTCAGGTCAGGGAATTGGTAGATCTCTAAGATCCCTGTCCATCTGGGTTACTCTGTAATCCTAAGCACAAAGTGAGAGGCTGCATGGTGTGGTGGCTAGAGAGCTGTCCTCAGGGTCATTAAAACCAGACTTCAAGTTCTTGACTTTTGCCCATAGTGCCATGTGGCCCTGGGCTTTATCATTTAGTGCCTTAGCTAACTCACTAAGAAAATAAGTTGTATGGCCGATGCTGATCTGCTGCTTCCTGCCAAAGGAAGTTCCTCATCAGGAGATCCCTGTATTAATAAAATTGCAGTCCTCACACCCCTGGAAATCTCCCCCTCCAAGAAAAATGTAGAGGAAGCAGCAGAAGCAGCAGAGAAAAAGAAAGAAGGAGAAGGAGGAGAAGGAGGAGCAGGAGGAGGAGGAGGAGGAGGAAGAGAAAGAGAAGGAGAAGGAGGAGGAGGAGAAGGAGAAGAAGAAGGAGGAGAAGTAGAAAAGGAGGAGGAGGAGGAGGAAGAGGAAAAAGAGGAGTAGAGAAGGAGAAGAAGCAAGAGGAGAAAGAAATTGTGGGAATAAAGGTGAGTAGATTGGCCCCAACTTGTGTTTAAAACTCCAGGCCAGGCAGCCATCTCCCCAATTTACTCAATCCTAGCCCAGGTTCTTTTTTTTCCTGTTTGAAATAGAAAAATGATTTAGTAAATAAAATTCCACATTAATGCCATTATTATGAGGCTTCTCTATATTGCCCTTTAAACAGATTCTTGTTGTTGACTTTTGGACACTAATGCCATGAGACTTTTTTTTATGATTACATGTTAATTAAATATTCTGATTACATTACATTATGATTACATATTCCCTTGCTTCAGTCTTTCCAAAGGCAGTGCTTTAGACGAACTTCAAGTAGTCTTTCATAAATTATCACTTAATAAAAGAAAAGAAGCGTAACCAATTCTAATTAAGTGTTCAAGTGCTAACCATTTTTTTTTCTCCAGAAATAAGTTCTGTGGAATTTGTGCAGCTTGGTATTCTGGGAGGCTAAAAAAAAAAAAACAAACCCATAGCAACTAAAAAACGACATTGTTAAATAAATGAGGTGCAAAATTTGATTTACCTTAATATTGTTACAGTCTGGTGGGGAAAATCCACAATATTCTTCATTCTGTCACTTACAAATTAAAAAGTATCCATTGTTTATCTAGGCCCTAAAATGCTATGTCTGTCAAGGCAGGATAGAAGCTGTGATTGATCTGCCTAGTTTGCTGGCAAGAAGTGTGCATCATGTGTTCTCCTGGGTGTGCATCCACACACGCATACACACACACACACATACACACACACATGCACACACATACACACGTGTACATCTCATTTGGAAAGCCTCCTATCTGAAGACAGGGTCTGTATATTCTTGTGCAAGGTAAGGCTGACATTGAAGGCGTACCAGACAATGGCAATGCTTTCCATCTATTAGCTCATTTGATTCCTGGGAGGGCTGTTTCGATCCACATTTTACAGATGAGAAAGCAAAAGGTTGCTTTAGAAAGGTTGATGCTTGCCTAAGGCAATGTGAGATTGTGAGCTCCTTGAGGGAAAGGACTGTTTTGGCTTTTCTTTGCATCCCCAGTGCTTAGGACAGTGCCCAGCACATAGCTGGAACTTAGTAAATGCTTGCTGACTTGACCTAGTCTGGGCCAAAATCAGCAGAACGTTAGTCTCTGCCCTTTTGAATCCCTCATATCAATTTCTGTATATGTGAATGAGACAGTATAGGGTAGTGGAGAGAGCAATCGACTTAAAGTAAAGAAGGCCAGCTTCAAATCCTCCCTTAGTTACTAGCTGTGTGACTTTAAATAGATCACTTAAACACTCTGTGCCTCACTTTCCTTCTCTGCAAAATTATGGGGCTGGATTCAATGACTTCTAAAGGCTCTTTCAGGTTTAAATCTTGTGTGTGTTTGTCCTTTGTTCTAGAAGAAGAACCGTGACATCAGAGAGATGATGACATGACTTGCGGTTGACTTTGATTTGAGTGAGGGAGGGCTGTGCAAGGTCACAGCCTCGCTTTCTCCTCCAGAGCCACCGGGGTCCAGGGGTCAGATATTCATCAGGATGACTGGAGATGGCTCAGGATGCAATGGGAGACCCTGGCCCTCTTAGACTATGATTCTACGAATGAGTGAAAATCCATTTATTAAGGGCTTACTTTGTGCCAGGTACTATGTATATGGTTGTAGCAACAATCTGTTAGCAGCTACTGTGGCTGTGTAAGACTAACCACAACCAGCACACAGAAGGCTGCTAACACAGGTTCCTTTGATCTGCTTTACTAAGGAAAGTAACTTAAAGGGGTTAACAATCTCACTTTACTCACACTTACAAATATCATTCACTTAGTTCAGGAGGAAAAGCCAGCAACCTGAACTTCAGAGCAGATACAAACAAATTACAAACACCAACAGACAGACCTTGTCTGATTCAAATCTCAATTCATAGTTACCAGGGTTTAACAAAGTCCCACCATTTAGATTTACAAGCCAGGGGGCTCTTAACAGCCGCCCAGAGTCTCTTCAAGTTGCACGCCACTCTTCCATTGAGAGCCCCCAAACAAAACATCTGGGTTTCTTCAAAGCCGGGGAGCTCCTTAATGTCTACCCAGAACCTCCACACTGATACTCTTCCAATGAGCGAGAGCCCCAAGGGAAACTGTCAACCTCTGGGTTTATATATCCTGTTCAGGGTCAAAGGGCATCACAACATTCCACTCAAAACCACATGACCTCAAAGCCTCTGGCATCAAAAACATGTGACTCAAACGCCTGCAAACTAGGCTTTCCCTTGAGGCAAGGAGATCATCAAAGACCCCTGATCCAATCAAAGAAAGAAAAGCAGAACTCTTCAAGGGCAAATGATTAAGTAAGTGCTAAAAGAGAAAAAAGTAATAGAAAGTCCCACCTTAATTACTGATACAGTGCTGGGGATACAAATAGGAAAGTGAGCAGGGCCTTTCTCTCCTGGAGACCACATTTTAATTATGGGAAAAAACACATTTAGCAAAGTAGATCTGTCAGGAGGGTGGAAGGGTTTGATGTGTATGAGCAGGCCATATGGATTTGGAGGTCACAGAGTCAGAATAGCTTGTAAGGCTTGGTGGACTTTAGTGTACAGTAGTATGGCAGATGATTTGTCCCAGTGGTCTTTCATTTCACAAGAAGGATTATAGTTGGAACCTCTCTGCTCCTCCAAGCAGTAACGGCAGCCACCTACATTTGGCTAGGGTTGGGATGATGGTGGAGAAATGTGGCCCACCAAAGTTAGGAAGAGGTTAATGGGCAAGAGAGTTGGAGTGGAACAGGGATTGTGGATTCCCTCTCGCAGGGGAGGGTATAGAGGGTCATCCTCCAGCCAGAAAGGGGAAAGAGAAAGGAAGCAAACCAAACAACATGCTGCTTTATAGGTTGCTCTTTCTCTGGTTCATGTGTGTATGTTTCACTCCTCTACCTGGGTTATAGTTCACACTCTATCATTAATCCTTTGCGTGACTTTAGAAGTTAATTGACTTTTCTGAACCTTTATCTCTTCCTCATCTGTGAAAGAAGAGAGGTTGGACAAGACGCTAAGTCCCCTTCCAGCTCTTTCATTCAATATCTGTGAAAAACTGTGTTGAAACCTCTTTTGCAATCCCACAGCTACAGCCCCAGGCCTGTAGTAAGCTCTTAAAAAAATCCTATTTTTAAAAATACCTTTTGTTTGTACATAGCCTAGATTCTTTTCTGTATACTTCTGTCTGTTCCCTCCCAGTGAGTCATCCCTTTACAACAAAGAATATTTTTAAAAGAAAATAATCAGTAAAATAGATAAATACATCGACAAAAATCTGACATTATATGCACTGTTCCACAGCTATGGACCCTGACAAATATGATCTTTGTAATTATCCAATATTTGGTTTTGCTTATTTCGTGGCTGCTCTTTCCTAAGTGTTGGACAGCTGGGTGCCATTTTGGCTAGAGGGTCAGGCCTCTAGTCAGGAAGACCTGAGTTTAAATCTGGCCTTGGATATTTATTGGCTTGGTGACCTTGGGCAAGTCACTTAATCTCAGTTTTCTCATCTTGAAAAATAGGGATAATAATAGAACTTACCTCCTAGGGTTGTTTTAAAGGTAAAATGGGATAACAGGCTTTAGCACAGTGCCTGGCACATAGGAAGTGCTATTTAAATGTTTGCTACTGTTAACTACTTTCATTTCCACCATTTGTAATTATTGTATATATTGTTTCCTTGGCACTACCTACTTCACTTTGTATCAGTTCATGCGGGCATTTCTGTGCTTCTCTGTGTTCATCAGCCTAGATGATTCATAACAATTTGTAGAAGCAGGTGGTGCTAAGAGTGTGAGGCCTGGAGTCAGGAGGATGTGAGTACAAATTCAGCCTTAGATGCTAGCTATGGGACTCTGGGCAAGGCATTTAACCTATTTTTTGCCTCCGTTTCCCCAATTATAAAATAATAAATCAATTTCTCAGGATTGTTGTGAGAATAAAATGACATAATACTTATAAAAGTGCTTAGCACAGTGCATGGTACACAGTAGTAACCATATACATGCTTATTTCCTTTCTTCCTTCCCCCATTTACTTTGGTTCCCTTTGTTTGCTATCATATTATACATATGTGTATATATATACGTGTATACATATACACGTATATATATACACATATGCACACACACATAATATTTTTTTATATTATGTCAATCACTTCCTCGGGTTAAATACTTAGCAGTAAAATCTCTGGGCCAAAGGGTAGGGACATTTTATTTGCATAATTCCAAATTGTTTCCATAGTGGTTGTTCCAATTCACAGCTCCAACAACAATGTGTTAATGTGCCTGTCTCTCTACCACCTCTCCAATGTTGATTATTTCTTCCTCTTCCCTTCTTTGCCAATTTTCTGGATATTAGATAAAACCTCAGGGTCGTTTTGATTCACGTTTCTCTTATTATTAGGGATCTCAAGCAATTTTTCATATGGGTGTTAATAGTTCACAATTTTTCTTTTGAGAACTGTTTGTTTGTATTTTTGATCACTTCTTATAGTAAGCTCTTAATAAATACTTTGATGTTTTTTGTTTGTTTGTTTCTTGGTGGTGGGAAGAGGATGGGAGAGTTGAGTGAAGATGATGGAGGGTGATCCTTGAATCATGATCAGGAGAATTGGGTTGTGGCTAATATGATCTAAGCAAGCATCAGGAGTGGGAATAGGCTGAATTTAAGTGAGTTCCACCTCTAGCTCTGAGATCCTATGAGCCTCTGATTCTAAGTGTTAGTTGGCAGTTAAGGCTCACTGCCCACTTTTTTTTATTTGTGTGCTGCCTATTAAAGGCATAGGCAGCATGCATCTTGACAAATGGAGGAGTGATTGGACTGGACAGAAACATTTTACCCATTTGATTTCTGTATATAAATAATGCTCTAAGGCAGGAATTTGAAAATATCAGAGATGTGCCTGTTGTACCATGATGTCCCTAGAGGAGGACATCCAAGTTTTTTTTTTCAGTAGATGGCCACAAGATCAAAATCCATATTGTGTAAGCTGCATGAATACTTTATTGATGCATGCTAGGTATTTAAAAATGTGGATTTTTTGAATAGCAATTCAAAAAGGGTCTGAAAATATTTTAATATATTTCATTAATACACAATTTCAGCGTTACTTATCTAGTGATAGTCATGGATCAAGTGTGAACACTTGAGTAAGAATATTCAAGAATTTTGTTTATATTGAATTCAATTCAACAGACATTTATTCAGCCGCTACTAGGGGCCAAGTACTGTATACACTCTGAAGATAAAAGACAAAATCAAAGCAATGTCTTCTCTCAAGAAGCTTACATTCTATACGTGTACACATAAACAAATATTGGATTATTTTGAAGAGAGCAAGAATATTGGTAACGGGGTGGAGTGGGGAGCTGGTCAAATCTGACATCTTGTAGAAATCCTTGAGTTGACTTTCAAAGAGGGTAAGGAATCTAAAGCGCAAAGGTAAGGAGGGAGTGCATTCCACACATGGGAAATAAGGCTGTGCAATGCAGGGAAGAGAGAGATAAAATGTGTTATTGTGGGAGTTGCTGGTAGTTGGGGTGAAGGTATGGTGCTTGAAAGGGAATAATGTGAAATAAATTGGAAAAGGTAAGAGGATGCCAGCTTGTGGTGGGCGTTGAATTACAGGCTGAGGAGTTTTCATTTAATACTAAAGCTAATAGGGACCATGGACATTTTTGAGCATGAGAATGGCATGGTTGGATCTGTGTCTTAGGAATACCAATTTCACCATTGTTTGTAGTAATCAGAATGATGACTATGGGTGGACAGAAGACAATGATATATGAAATGTTTTAAAGGTATAATTGACAGGATTTGGCAACTGATTAGATGTGAGTTAGGGCGAGGACAAAGTTGAGGGTGGCAATGGAAGAAATGAATAAAAAAACAATTTCGAGGAGACAAGGAAAGGTTGGTATGAGCTGATGAGGAGTGAAGTGAGCAGAACCAGAGGAACAATGTATACTTTAGCATCAATATTGGAAAAACAAAGAATTCTGAAAGACTTAAGAATTTATCAACTAAATGAAAATGATGATTCCGGAGGACTGATAGAGAACATTCACACTACCTCGTATCAGAGAGATAATAGAATGATATGAATGATAAGAAACTCATTTTTAGATATGACCCATGGAGGAAACTTGTTTGGCTTGATTGTACTTATGTGATCCTGGGGTCTTTCCTCTCTTTCTCCCTCCCTCCCTCTCTTCTCTCCTCTCTTTTTTCTTTCTTATGTCCTTTTTTTTTCCAGTACATGAGGAGGTGAGAGAGAGAAATGAATTGTTGATAAAAGTTTTGCTATACTGCTTTTTTCCTCTTAAAATATTTGTTACAAAGGATGGCTTGCTGGGTAAGGGAACGAGGAAAGATATATTATAAAATGTATATGAGTAAAAGCAAAAGAAATCAATTAAAAAAGAAATTTAAAAAAGATTTTAGGGTATCTGTGAATTTTTGAAAAATATTTTTAATATCTGTATACTGGGTAGCTAGGCAGCACAATGGAAAGAGCAACAGGCCTGGAGTTAACAGGACCTGAGTTCAAATTTGGCCTTAGACATTTACTAGCTATGTGACCCTGGGTAAGTCACTTAACCCCGTTTACCTCAGTTCCTCATCTGTAAAACGGGCTGGAGAAGGAAATGGCAAACAACTTTAGTATCTTTTCCAAAAAAACCCCAAATGAGGTCACAAAGAATCAAATACAACTTAACAACAAATTCAATATAATTGGCTTCTTTTGTAATTATTGTGTATTTTATGCATTTAAGAACAATAATGTGAGAAGCAGTCTATAGGCTCCACCAGATTGGCAAAAGGGTACACAATATAAAATGTGTGAAGAACCCCTACTCTAGAACAGTATCAGCATTAAGAGTTTAAAAAAGGAACTGGCATCTCCTTTACTTGTGTACTCTATGACATGTACACTCCACTTGTATAACATTGCAGATGGATCTCATGGTGCAGGCACTGAATTGCAACAAGAGGGTGCAGCAGAACCTTTTTGATGCATTAAGCAGCTCAGTTTGGTCCTTCAGCAATTCCACTACTGATCAGGGAAATGTTTCTTGTAGTGCCATGAATGCCTAAGAATACGAATTGTTCTGACCTTCAATCTAAAAAACGCAGAGGAAAAATTAAACAGGAGCATCTTTCTCACTCCTGACATTCTGCATCTGATTTCCCTGAAATATAGTACACAATTACTGCAAAAGAGTGACTCTAAAAGTCTATAAAACCTAGTGACCTTTCAAGCTATAGCAAAGGTAAAAGGTCACTATATTACTGTTGTGCTCTCAATAATCTGATTTTCAATAATTTAAACTTTAGGGCTGTATAATTTTAAAAACTTACTTAAAGACATTACATTATGAAACAATAATTTCTTGTTTTTTACAGTTTCTTATGGCCAAAGAATTCATCACTTGGCAGCCAATCTCTTAGTTATGAGTCTCTCCTTCGTATGGCTGGACTTATTTGGGGGCAGCAGATATAATCTATTCCCAGGGAGGTACCCAAAGTCTTTCCAGTTTAGTTGTACCCGCTTGCACTTATACACACTACGACTACTACTACTGCTACTACTATTAGTGCCAATAGCTAGCATTTATATATTGCCTACTATGTGCCTGTACTGTGCTAAACACTTTATAAATATTATCTGATTTAATCCTTACAATAACTCTGGGGAATGGGTGCTATACATGGCATAGCTTTGAAGAAACTGGGGTTACATCTTGGACATGATGAGGTCATATGAGAGCAGGATTTTATTAAAAATAGAGTATATTGCAGCTCATATCTACATGCTCCTACATTCAGGATGCTAGCTGTCCTTGGCCTGATGACAAAGCCATGAATTGGTTAACACTTGTTTCATCTCTCATCTCTTTCCTGCTGTCCTCAAAATAGTACTGTTGTTCAATGAACCCTATTTTATAAATGAGTAAACTGAGGCTCAGAGAAGATGGAGTTACTAGTTCAAGAAATAGTCTTCTAGTCCAAGGCTGATGCAAATTCCATGTTAACCCTACAGAAACTTTGATGTCAATATTTTGGTAATTAGATTCTGAAGGTATTTCCACATTGATTTATGTTGATAGATTTTTTGTGTATATGATTCTTTTGACTATAGGTTAAACAATTCATTCTTAGAATTTTCAGAAAGTAGGCTATTTACTTTTGGGCTATGATTGGAGTACTTTTTGAAATTAAACATAATTATACCATTTATTGAGTTATAATAAAAAAACTGACAGGTTAAAAAGTTGAGCTAAATATAATAAAATGAAATTGAACAGAGGTATATGAAAAAATGTAAAATCTTGCACCTGGATTCAAAAAATAAACTTTCATAAGTAGAAGATCAAGAAGAGATAGTGAAAAGGAATTTATCTGAAAAAAAATTGGAATTTGAGTAGGCTGCAAATTCATATAAATCAATATTGTGATAATATAGAAAAAAAAATAGCTGACGTAATCTTATACTGTATTCAGAGGACTACTGACCAGGATTAGGGAGATGATAGTCATGTTGTACTCTGACCTGATCAGATCACACCTGGAGAATGATTTCTTTTGAATCAAAACATTTTAATAAGTATGTTAATGAGATAAGCAGGCAATAAACATTCATTAAGGGTTTACTATGTACCAGACAGTGAGGCAAGATTTATGACCTGGAAGATGACCATGAACATGCCTGAATGGTTTGGAATTGCAAAGTATGACAAACTCTCTATGTAGAAGGCAGAGGAAGTATAACATTTATTTAGACTCCAGAGGATCAAACCCAACAACCAATACCCCCAATTTGATATAGTAGCAATTATATTCCAAAAGTGGCAAGTCCAGCTCAATGTAGTAACAAGGAAATTATAACACAGTATAACAAGGAACCAAGTTGTCCTGTAACCTTCCCCCCTGCTAGGGCCTTCCTGTAAACAATCACTCACAAGTCCTAACTCTCAGCTCAGTACTCTCTTTGCGGCTCTGTGGACTCCAAGTTCCTGCTCCTTCTCTTTGAGCTGAATTCTTATTCCTGCAGCCTCTCCGCAGATTCTTCTCTTTGACCTCTGCAACTCTCTTGTTCTCTACTCTCCCCTCTGCAGTCTCTTTTGATGCTGGCTGTCCCTCAGTGTCTCCTGCCTCAATGTCTTCTTGATGTCTGCTTCTGAATCCTGCTGCTCTCAGTTCTGCTATTCTCAGTTCTGGGCTCTCTTTATATACAGTCCTAGCTGGCATCTGATTGGCTAGAACTCAGGTCTCTGATTGGCTGAATTCACGATTGACTAGAACTCAGCACATACATTGTTGGTTCTGGTCCTAGCAACTCCCCTTAGGGTCTTGAGGGCTTTACACCCACATTGGCTTAGCATCTAATAAGTAGGGGCTTTAGGTCTACTTACAAACAAAGATATAATCAAGCTTTCCCATCTAAGCCCACCTGAGGCCTATTGAATGGGTGGGGAAGATCTTTGATCACATGAATACTACATAAGTGCCGGGAATACAAATAAGAGCAAAAAGTAAAGCAGTTTCTGCCTTCGAGGAGCTTACATTCTAATGGAAGACAACACACAAACAGGGACTGAAAAGGTGGAGGGGAAGGTACCAGCTTGGGCACATGGTGTCAGTGAGTCAGAAGCAGAGTTGGGATAGGAATGGGTAGAATGGGCCTCTACCCAATATGGAGTGTCTGGGAGGAACTTACCAATGGGATAAGGAGGATGAAGGAGCAGAGGGATGTTCCAGGATGAGAAGGCCCTAGGAACTGAGGGATAAGCTGGATAATGCCCAGAGGAAGGAAAGCAGGACGGTGAAGGACCTTGAGTTCGTGACATATAATCTTCAATTGAAGGAAATTGGAATGTTCGAGAATAAAGAAGACTTGGGGAACAGAGAAGACTTAGGAAGACATGACAACTCTTGTTAAATATTTGAAAGGCTATCAAACGGAAGAAAGGTTAGATTTATTCTTTCTGATCCCAGAAGGCTGAACAGATGGAAATTAGAAAAGGCAGATTTAGCCTTGCTGTAAGGACAAACATTAACAATTAGAGATACCTCAGCATGAAAAGGGCTACCTTTGTTGAGTTGTTTCTGACTCTTTGTGACTCTGTTTGCAGTTTTCTTGGCTGGATCTCTGGAGTGGTTTGCCATTTTTTTTCTCCAGTTCATTTTACAGATGAGGAAACTGAGGCAAACAGGGTTAAGTGACTTGCCCAGGGTCACATAGCTAGTAAGTGTCTGAGGTTGGATTTGAACTCAGGAAGATGAATTGTCCTGAATCCAGGACCTGTGCCATCCACTGTACCATCTAGCTGACCTAGGTTTCCTTTCACTGCAGGTCTTCAAGCAAAGGCTGGATGGTCCCTTCTTAGGTACATTTTAGAGGAATTTCTTATTGTTGAATGAGATAACCTCTGAGGAACCTTCCAAATCTGTGATTCAGAGGACTTGTATACACATGTGTATAAAGGAGGGAAGGAATGTAACCTTCCTTAATGCATTTTTGTTTGCACCAGCACCACATTTCATTGTCTAATTTATTTACTTTTTATTTAGTGTTTTAACTGGTACCATTATGTAAATCTCTTTATACATTCACTAATGGATTTCATAATATTATTGAAAAAAATCCCTCATATGTCTGACTCATTAAAAATGAGCAACTATGTGTCTATATATCTGCCCATGTGACAAACCATAAACTCGATAGGAATACAGTAGACTCTGTAAGAAAAGAGACTAATTATGCCAATATTTTACATTATGTAATGAGTTCACTTTGGAACTGTAGGCTATTAGCAACTGTTTGCATTTATACAGATTTATTGGGTTTGAGCGCCTGCTGGTTCGTTGGCATTTCTACATCCAGAAAGTCATTTGCTAGAAAAAATGAAAGCACTGATTTTATTATATAGAGAACTTTTAAAGATTGAAATTGTGTGTCTATATGCTTGGTGATTCAACTGTCATAAGATTCATTCGACTTCGACTTTTGGTTCATAGGATCATAGATTTGATTTGGAAAGAATCTTGAGAGTCATCTAATTCAACTCTACGTTTTATAGAATGAGGAAATGAAAAGTTTTGCTTAAGGTACACAAATAGAAAGGAGCAGGCTCAGGATTTGAACCCAGAGCCTACAGTATGCTTTCCATAGTACTGATTGGTCTAGTATAAATCAATGATATCATCACAGATCTTTGCTGATTACATCACTCTGGCAGAATAGTTAGAACTAAAGTTCTAGGCTGAATAGACATGGGCTTCCAGAAGCAAGAGACATTTTTAGAAATTTCAAAAATATTTTGTTAGAGCATGGGGTTCAACTTTCTTCCTAGTAGCCATAGATTGTAAGCTCCTGGAGGGCAGGGACTATCTTTTGCCTCTTTTTATATCCCCAGTGCTCAACACAGTGCCTGGCACGTAGGAAATGTTTAATAAATTCTTATTGAATTGAATTGGCATTGAATTTCCTGAATTACAAATTTCACAATTCACCATAAGGTTTAGAATAGGTCAGAGTTGGAAGGGGAGCTTAGACATCATCAGGTTCAGTCCCTATATTTTATACTGGGGTGTGTTAGTAAATATTTAACAACTGTCTCTCCAAAGGAAAAAAAATGTACATATGACACACTTGTTTAATCTGAATTATCAGCACTTTCTTAAATCTAGACCAGGGGTTGGCAAACTATTGCCTGAGGGCCAAATCCAAAGCTGCTTGTTTTTGTATGGGCTATGAGTTAAGAATTATTTTTATATTTTTAAAATACAACAAAACTTTATTTTGAAATGTAAGAACTATATAAAAATAGGTGGTACTTGGGCATAGCTTGCTGACCCCTGGTTTAAGTGATCAACAAAACAATAAATGAAGGCCTGAATTGTAGTGTTTGCTGATTTCCAAGGTGTAAATGGTCACCATGGATAAGAAATATTTCTCAAAAGCCTGTTAGAGCTGGATTCAGCCCACTCCTGATTTGACATGCCAGGGAATTGAATCCCCGGGAAGTAAAATCACTTGTCCAAAGTCACATAGGGTGAAAGCAGAACTGTGACTCAGGTCAGGGAGTCTGATTCTCAAACTAGACTTCTTTCAACTATATCATACTCCCTTCCCTAAGTAGTTCTGGGTAAATTACCTATATACTTGAGCGTAGAATAAGATTTTAGAGATGCACTTTAACAACAAGGCCTTCTCAAGAATGATTCTTTTAAGATCTTTTCAAAACTATGGCTAGCGATGCCACTACAAGAGAATGTCCTAATCAATAGGAATCATTCATTCATTTGTTCAGTAAATATTTATCGATCACCCGCTTTGTGAAAAACACTGCTAAATACTTAATGGGTTCTAAATATGAATAAGACCGAGCTCCTGCCCTCAAAGAACTTACACCCTAGTAGAGGAAATAAGTCAGTTACACAGTAAATAGATATAATACAAAGCAGAATACATTACTTATTTTAAGGAAGTATAAAAAAGTGACAGGCATTCAAAGGAAAGAGAAAAGTAATATGGTACAGCAAAAATGCTATTTCAGTCACTGACTTGCTTTGTGACTATGAACAAATCATTTAATTTTCCTGAAGCTCCATTTCATAATCTGCAAAATAGGAAGAAAGAATAAGCAACAAAATGAACTTGGCAATGCAAGGTCGATCCCTTCTTTAAAAGGTGATTTCCAAATCTAATTTCCATCCAGTTGAACACTTTGTGCACTAGATAACAACAATAATAAACATCAATAGCTAATGTTTATATACTTTATAAATATTGTGTCATTTGATGTGAGATTATAAGATAAAACGACTAGGTCGTCTCACCCATTCTATCATACAGGTGCCTGTTTTTTTTTTTTTTTTTGCATTTGACTAGACATGGCCAAAGTTAAAATTCCATTAGAATGTTAAGTTACTTTAGAGGAGGGATGGTTTCATTCTTTGCATTTGTAATCCTAGCATTGTGTGCAACTAGCACATAGTAAATGCTCAGTGTCACAGTGGATGGAGCATCTGACCCGAAGTCAGAAGCCTCCTTTTTCTGAGTTCAAATCCAGCCTTAGTTACTTATTATCTGTGTGACTCTAGGCATGTCACTTAACCTTATTTGCCTAAATTTCCTCATCTGTAAAATGATCTGGAGCAGGAATTGGCAAACCACTCCAGTATCTTTGCCAAGAAAATCCCAAATGGGGTCATGAAGAGTCAGACATGACTGAACAACAGCAAAATGCTTATTGATTGATTATTAATCTCACAAGAAATGTTACTTTAATTTTGAGGCTACAAGAACATTTTTATAAGATTAAATTAGATTTATCCAGTAATGTATCTACCAATCTCTGATTTCAAAATAACCACGCAAATAGTTGGTGCTTAGTGAAAGTCTTTTGAATAAAATGGTAACATTTCTTATACTTATGAAACTGTGAGCAAATCTGCTTTGTAGCAAATATTCACTTTTCTTTTTATTAAATATTTTAAAAATATTCTTAAATATTTAGTTTATTTAAAAAAACCCCAAACTTTAGGGGTTTTTTTGCTACTGAACATTTAGAATAAACTATTTGCATAACTTGTATAATATATAATTAATTGCAGTAATTCCATTTGGTGGACCATGAAAAGGAGGAATGTTAATACATATGAACCTGAAATTTAACTCTAATGCTGGTTTACAAGGCATGTACAGTGAAACTCTCCTAGCAAAATGGTTATAGAATATTCTGAATTCCAATTTTTTTTTGCAGAGTCTGTAAAATGTTCACCTTTGGACATGTGATTTCTTTAGTATGGGGGAACTCACAGTGGAGTGGAATTCAGAATGTTCTGTAACCATTTTGCTAAAAGAGGTTCAGTGTAGGTGCCTATAGACTTGGTGTTTAACCAGCATCATAATTAACAAGGAGACTTGGATTGAATGGTCCCTGAAGTTCCTTCTGTCTCTAGAGCCACGATTCTAAATCACAACCTCTCTGGACCTCTGTCTCCTCATCTGTAACTGAGGAGGTTGAACTATCAGGGGTTCTTAACCATTTTTGGTGTTGCAGTCTCCTTTGGAAGTTTCTTTAAGCCCATGGACCCTTTCTCACAATAATGTTTTTAAATGCATATAATCAAATACATAGGATTACAAAGGAAACCAATTATATAAAAATATCCATAAAAATATGTATATATTTTTAAAAGTTCAGACCTCAGGTTAAGAACCCTTGTAGTAGATGGTCTCTGAATTTTCTTACATCTCTAAATTTATGCTCCTATGCCTGTAAACTGTGTTCTTATGAATTTCTTTTTTTTTCTTTTAGATAATATTTTATTTTTTCTCCAGTTACATGTAAAGACAACTTTTAACATTGATTTTAAAAAAATTTTGAGTTGTAAATTTTCTCTCTCTTTCCTTACCTCCCCCATCCCTGAGACAGTAGGCAATTTGATATAGGTTATACATATTCAGTCATGCAAAACATACTACCATATTAGTCATGTCATAAAAGAAGACATAGACCCAAAGGAAAAAAAAAACATGAAAAAAATACAGAAAGTTAAAAATAGGTTGCTTTTATCTACATTTAGACTTCATCAGTTCTTTCTCAGGGGGTGGATAGCATTATTCATCATGAATCCTTTGGAATTGTCTTGGATCATTGTATTGTTCAGAGTACTCAAGTTATTCACAGTTCATCATAGTAAGTATTGCTGCTACTGTGCACATATTCTCTTGATTCTGCTCACTTCACTTTGCATCAGTTCATATAAGTCTTTCCAGGTTTTTCTGAAATATGCCTGCTAATCATTTCTTATAGCACAGTAAAATTCCATTACAATTACATACCACAACTTGTCCAGCCATTCCCCAATTGATGGGCATCTCTTCAACTTTCAATTCTTTACCACTACAAAAAAGAGCTTCTATAAACATTTTTTGTACAAATAGGCCCTTCTACCTTTAAAAAAACTTTTTGGGCTATAATCCAAATAGTGGTATTGCTGGGCTATGCACACTTTGATTGCTCTTTGGGCATAGTTCTAAGTTGCTTTCCAGAATGGTTGGATCAATTCACAACTCTACCAATAGTGCATCAGTGTCCCAATTTTCCCACATCTCTCCAACGTTTGTTGTTTTCCTTTTCTGCTGTATCAGCCAATCTGATAGGTGTGAGGTGGTACTTCAGGGTTGTTTTAAGATAAATTTCTCTAATCAATAGAGCATTTTAAAATATGATTATAGATAGCTTTGATTTCTTCATCTGAAAATTGCGTGTTTATCCTTAGACCATTTATCAATTGGGGAATGATTTGTATTCTTATAATTTTGAATCAGTTCTCTATATATTTGAGGAAAGGGGCATTTATCAGAGATACTTGCTGTAAAAATTGTTTCCCATATTTTTGCTTTCCTTCTAATCTTGGTTGCATTGGTTTTGTTTGTGCAAACTCTTTCAAATTTAATATAATCAAAACTGTCTATTTTATATCTAGTACTAATATTCTCTACCTCTTGTTTAGTCATAAATTCTTCCCTTCTCCATAGATCTAACAGGTAAACTATTCTTTGCTCTCTTGATTTGCTTATGGTATCACTTTTTATGTCTAAATCATATACCCATTTTGACCTTATCTTGGTATACAGTGTAAGATGTTGTTCTATACTTATTTTCCAGTTTTCACAGCAGTTTTTTTTGGGTTAAATAGTGAGTTCTTGTCCCAAAAGCTTAGGTCTTTGGGTTTATCAAACACTAAATTACTATGGCCATTTACTACTGAGTCATATATATAATCCATTCCACTGATCCACCATTCTATTTCTTAGCTAGTATCAGATAGTTTTAATGATTTCTGCTTTATAATACATTTTTAGAAAGAAAAATGTCATTTATTTACATGGGGTTGGGGGGACAGGGTAGGGATGAGGCTCCTGTTCTCTACTATCTTGGTCTCCAAACCCATCTCAAAAAATGACTTCATCACCACTTCCTCCTACAAACAGGGTTTTCTGGCATAGAGGATGAAAGGAAGAACTTGGGAGGAATGAATACTGAGGTAAGAAAGGCATGGGCTCAGGATGCAGAGTCTGAGGACCCTCATCCCTCTTCTATACAGTTTGAGATCTGGTATGGCTAGGCCACCTTCTTTCAGTTTTTTTTCATTAATTCTCTTGTTACTCTTGACCTTTGTTCTTCCAGATGAATTTTGTTAAGATTTTTTTTTCTAGCTCTATAAAATAAGTGTTTGGTAGTTTGGGATGACACTGAATAAGTAAATTAATTTAGGTAGAATTGTCACCTTTACTATATTGGCTCAGCCTACACATGAGCAATTGATACTTTTCTAGTTGTTTACATCTGACTTTATTTGTGTGAAAAGTATTTCATAATTGTGTTCATATAGTTCCTGGGTTTGTTTTGGCAGGTAGATTCCTAAGTACTTTATATTGTCTACAGTTATTTTAAAAGGGACTTCTCTATCTCTTGTTGCTAGACTTTGTGGGTAATGTGTAGAAATGATGATGATTTATGTGGGTTTATTTTATATCCTGCAACTTTGCTAAACTTGTTAATTATTTCACTAGTTTTTTACTTGATTCTCTAGAATTCTTTTTGTTTGATTCTCTAGGATTCTCCAAGTATGCCATAATATCATCTGCAAAGAGTGATAGTTTTGTTTCCCCACTGCCTATTCTAATTTCTTCAATTTCTTTTTCTTCTCTTCTTGCTAAAGCTAATATTTCTAGTACAATATTGAACAATAGTGGTGATAATGGGCATCCTTGCTTCGCCCTGGTCTTCCTACGCTCTGTAGTGTGTATGTGTGTGTGTGTGTGTGTGTGTGTGTGTGTGTGTGTTAAGTTGTATTTCGTCAAAAGCTTTTTCTGTATCTATTTAGACAATCATATGATTTCTGTTGGTTTCGTTATCTGTATGGTCAATATGCTGATAGTTTTCCTAATATTGAGCCAGCCCTGCATTTCTAGTATAAATCCCATCTGGCCCGTAGTGTGTGATCCTTGTGATATGTTGCTATGATCCCCTTGCTAGTATTTTATTTAAATTTTTATGTCAATATTCATTAGGGAAACTGGTCTATAGTTTTCTTTCTCTGTTTTGGCTCTTCCTGGTTTAGGTATCAGCACCATATTTGTGTTATAAAAGGAATTTGGTAGGATTCCTCCTTGGACTATTTCCCCAAATATTTTATATAGTATTGTTATTAATTGTTTTTCAAATGTTTGGTAGAATTCACTCATGATTCCATCTAGTCCTGGGGATTTTTTTCTTAGGGAGTTCATCCATGACTTGTCCAATGTCTTTTTCTAAGATGGGGTTAAGTATTCTATTTCCTCTTCTATTAATCTGGCAATTTATATTTTTGTAAATATTCATCCATTTCACTTAGGTTGTTAGATTTATTGGTATATGATTGGGCAAAATAGCTCCTAATTATTGCTTTAATTTCCTCTTCATTGGTGATGATTTCACCCTTTTCATTTTGGTACTGGCAATCTGGTTTTCTTTATTGTTTTTTAAAAAAATCAAATTAATGAATGGTTTATCTATTTTGTTGGTTTTTCTTTATTAAACCACTCTTAGTTTTACTTATTAGTTCAATGCTTTTCTTACTTTCAGTTTTATTAATCTTTCCTTTGATTTTCAGGATTTCTAAACTGGTGTTTAATTACGGATTTTTAATTAGTTCTTTTTCTAGTTTTTTTAGTTGCATGCCCAATTCATTGATCTGTTCTTTCTCTATTTTATTGATGTAAACATTTAGAGACATAAATTTCCCCCTAAGTATTATTTTGGCTGCATCTCATAAATTTTGGCATGTTGTCTCATTGTTGTCATTCTCTTTAACTAAATTATTGATTGTTTCGATAATTTGTTCTTTGACCCACTCATCCTTTAGCATTTGATTATTTAGTTTCCAATGAAATTTTAATCTATGTTTCCATGGCTCACCCCTTATTAAGTGTAATTTTTTACATGTAGCATGATCTGAAAAGGATGCATTTAGTATTTTTGTCTTTCTGCACTTGACTGTAATGTTTTTATGCCTAATACATAGTCAATTTTTGTTTAGGTGCCATGAACTGCTGAGAATAAGGTATATTCCTTTCTATCCCCATTCATTTTTTTCCCCAGAGGTCTATCATACCTAAGTTTTCTAAAATTTTATTCACCTCCTTCACTTCTTTCTTGTTTATTGCATAGTTAGATTTATTTAGTTCTGGGAGGGGAAAGGTGGGGGGACCCATTGGCATAGCTTTACTGTCTATTTCTTCCTGTAACTCATGTAACTTTTCCTTTAGAAATTTGAATCCTGTACCATTTAGGGCTTATATATTTAGTATTGATATTACTTCATTGTCTATGATACATTTTTGGCAAGATATATTTTCCCAGCTTATCTCTTTTAATTGGATCTATTTTTGCTTTTGCTTTGTCAGAGATCATAAGTGCTACCTCTGCTTTTTTTTTTTACTTCAGCTGAAGCATAATATATTCCACTCCAGCCTTTTACCTTTACTCTTTGTGTCTCTCTGTTTCATGTATGTGTGTTTCTTGTAAACAACATATTGTAGGATTCTGGTTTTAATCTATTC
>CM053627.1:89906917-89948360 GCA_028646595.1 Phalanger gymnotis | reverse complement strand
CCAGACACCATCCAGGCTGTCCTGCGGTGGAGCCCTGCTTCCCTCTGCCTCTTTGTGGGTTCTGCAGCTCTAAAATTGGTTCAGAGCCATTGTTTTATAGGTTTTTGGAGGAACTTGGTGGGGAGCTCACGCCAGTCACTGCTTCCCGGCCGCCATCTTGGCTCCGCCCCCTCTTATGAATTTCTTAAGCTGCATAGAAGTTAAGCCCTGAAGTACACAACTACAAAGTGTCAGAGGTGGAATTTGAACGTGGGTCTCCTTGACCTCATATTGCCCTGTACTTCTTACTTATCTGAATGAATGACCCCATCATTAAGCATTTACGGTGGCCTAAGTCCTGGGGATACACATAGAAAAAAATACTTTCAAGGAGTTCTCACAGGGAGAGAGAGACAATATATAAAGGAGCATTTAGCTACAGAGGGAATGGAAGGGCCTGTGGTGGAAAATATCATACCCAGCAAAGCTAAGCATAATACTGAATGAGAAAAATGGACATTTAATGATTTGTCACACTTTCAGGATTTTGTTGCAAAAAGACCTGAAATCAATAGAAAATTTGACATGCAAGAGCAAAGAGAAATATAAGGTAAATGTCAAAGACTAATTACAAGGGACTCAATAAGGACAGACTGTTAACTTTTTATATGAGGAAATGTAAATCGTATGTCCAAAATTGTTATTAGTAATTGGGTAGTTTGGAAGGAAGATTGTGGTAGAGCTGAGCATGATGCGATACTAAAAAATAAACAATCTAGGAAAAGGTAAAAGGAAGAATTATCTTACACAAATGAGGTGCTAGAGGAAGCACTGATACAGAAGAATTAGATGGGGAAGGAGGGCTGGTACTTCTGGAACCCTACTCTCATTGAGAGTAGGTTAAAGAGGGAACAATAAATGTATATTTAGAAGGACATAAAAATTTTCTAAATTCAGAAAGAAATAAAAGGCTAAGAGGATAGGGAGGGGAAAAGGGATAAGGGAAAGATTTTTGGGGGGTAGATTAAGCAATAGGAGCACAAGGTAGAGAGTAGAAGTAAAGTAGAGGAGTCAGGAGGGATAGGACATAGGAGATACATACAAACATAAAATAAGGATCAGAAGTAGAATTTACTAGGAGAAAAAGCAGGGGGTCTAATCATGATGTCAGACAAAATTAAAGCTAAAATAGATTTAATAAAAAAAGAGAAAAATAGGGAAACTACATTACATGTCAGCCATATTAATCAATATTGTTTTAGACTCTTTAAAATAAGTAGACAGTATAAGGTTGGAATATTTCTGTGGTATAGGAAATGAAGATTTGGTGGACCTCTAAATATGGAAAGACTTGGACCTCTGAAGGAAGATGTTAACACCCTTAGAGAAAGGGAGGACAAACAAGTATAGTACAGTCTTACATAGATGCATTTGAATGTAAATGTCTACATATGGGTATGGTTATAGATATCTTAGCATATGTATGTCTATATAAGTGTATGTATATATGTTTGTATGTAGATGTGTATATGTGCATGTAATGTATGTGGCATATATATTTGCATGTGTGTATATATATACATACACACATATATACATACCCACATATGTGTGTATATGTATATGAAATATCCATATTTAACTGTAGCCTTCTTGGAGGAGGGGGGGAGGGAGGTGGGAAAAAGAACAATGTCAAAAGTGCGTAGCAGAGAACAAAAGAAAGCTTACAAAGGAACAAAGAAAAGTCGGACAGCTCTGAACAGAATATATAGTATTTATTATATAGGTTTTCTTGAAATGGAAATTTATTGTTGTATATTTTAAATCCTCTCCTACGTTCTGCTGTGCACATGGCAATGCTTTTTTTCTGTTTTAGCATTTAAGTTTAAAATAAATTAAGAAAAAAAGGAAAGGAAAGGCCCAAGACTTCTTAAGTATGTCTGCCCTTAAGGGCTAGGAGCCAGGAGGGGACTGGTCTACCACCTCAGGGAAGGGGGAGTGTGCCTAACGTGCCCCACTTGGTGCCAGGGAAGTGAACTTTTCATATTCAGTTTTAAATCTTCCTATAAAAACCTCCATTATCTTAGATCCTAGCTATTGTTTATGCCTCAAAAACCTCTACAGTTTTATTAATCAGAAAAGCTTACTAAAAATGGGTTAAGCACAGAAGTGCACCTATAAAAAGAAGAGCAATAAACACATTTTAAATAACAGAGACAAGAGACCCACCTATTTGGCTTCTGCCATTATAAAAGAGAAGATGAATGCATTGCTCAGTGAGAAGTTCAAGTGTGTAAAATTAAACAACATAACTATTATCCATCTCAATTGATAGGCATCCAACTTACAGAACCTAACAATACATAAAAAATACATGATGTTATTAGGTAGGAGAAGCTGGCAGTATATTGTCCATAACTTATTTATATAAGGCTGCCCTGAAAGGTATTGTTTAACTCTGCTGGTGAAACAAGACATAAGTTGTGACCTGAGTTGTTATTTACTGACTTCTAAAAAAGTGAAAAAATAAATCCTCCCTTTCAGAAGTAGAAAACTTAGAACATTCTCCTATGTGCTTTGTTATTTTCTGACCGTGTTCTGAGCTTCTTCCCAAGGTGGGCTGAGCTCATAAAAGAATGCAATTCTCTTTGATTTTATATGAAGCCCTCGTCTGAGTTTTCTCACTAGTGGATTGTAAGAACTGGTTGATGAAGATAAAAGCTGCAAACTGACCCTTGGGTTAAAAAAAAGAGAGAGAGAGAGCCAAATGAAAGAGAGGGAGACATCCATTCTGCTAGCTCATAAACCCACCTACCAAATTTAGAACTTGCAAAATTATGATTCTCGAAAAGGATGAGGGCAGGCAGATGATGCAGTAGCTAGGGTACCAGGTCTGGAGTCAGGAAGATCTGAATTAAAATTCAGCCTGTTATTTACTAGCTTGTGTGATCTTGGGCAAGTCATTTAAGCCCTCAGATCCTCATCTGTAAAATGAGCTGGAGATGGAAATGGCAAACCACTCCAATATTTTTGCCAAGAAAACACCCAAAAGGGGTCACAAAGAGTTAGATATGACTGAAAATGACTAACCACCAAAATAACAAAAGGATGAGAATTAAATGTGTAGTGAGTGATCCAAGTAGAAACCTATATGTGCCATTTCCTTGTTTGGGGGGTTAATAAGGTTTTTTTCTGGGGCAAGGAATGTTAAGAGGTTATCAGATTCTCCTGTCCACTTTCCCCACCATTTTGTATCAAATGATTTCTACATGAGTGATCTTGTGGTAAAGTGGTGGACGCATCAGAGAAGTGGAAAAAAAAACCCAAACTTGTGTATTCTAGCTGACTTTACTGAAGAAATCTGTCATCACAAATGACTGGGCCAAGGATTATTAGGCTAAGATTGTTTGTTTCTGATCTCTCAACTTGGATAAGACATAGTCTCATCTGGTTAGTAGGGATTCTGAGTCTTATGCCAGGTGGAGAGATAAAGCTTCTATGAAGCACAATGTGTGGGCCCAGTGTGTAGGATGAAAGTGGCAAAATGGTTCCTTATATTTCCCATTTTACATTGAGACGGTTCTGTCTCTGATATAGCCTGGCGATTCTTTATCAGTTTTGTTTACTTCACAGAGATGCTAGGGAAAGGACTGGTGGGGGGACAAGGGTTAGCTGGTGCCTGTGTTCTTAAATTTATGCTTTGGAAACTTTAAGCACTATGTTGACCGAGGACAAAGCAGAGAAAAGGAAGGTGAAAGAGTCTGGCTCACCCCGTGGCTGACCTTGCAAATTTATTCTTCCCTTCATAGACGTGGAGACCTTTTCTCATGGCCTGGGTGGGCCTGGGGTTTGTGAGACGGTTCTAATCTATACAGTCCCATAGCTGAGGGTAACATATAGCAACAAAGAGAAGAACAAAGACACCTTTGTTTGTCTATTACTTGAATTTCTGCACATTTAACTATTAACTCTCCTGAAACATTTCTAAACTTGATAGCAGGCGATTCGCATAGATGCAGAAGAAAGGTTTACATTCATGCAGGACTCTTGTTCAGGACTTCATACGTTGGTGTGTCTTGCATCTGTGAGAAAGATTAGTAGGCAACTAAAATGTAAAAACAGAACTCAGCAATCAAACTTTTAAAAAATGCAAATTATTCTTCCCATAGCCAGGATCTCACACAATAGCAAAGATGAAGCAAGGAAGACAAGGAAGGAAAATCCTGACACACAAAATTATTGTAAGCTTCTTGGAATCCAACTTGATTGTTTGCTCCCTGACTTTCCTATGGTTAGCACTGTGAATCACAAAAAAGATGTGCTCGTTCAACACTGGTACCTAAGAAATGAAAGTAGTACAAAGTATGGTTAAAAACTTGCTCTTTCCCTAAACCAGCTCCTGAAACTCATCTCTAGTGCAGATCCCAACTATATTTCTGAGATTCTATGGCAGTGATGATATTGAAAAAAAAGATAAGAAACAATCCCTACTCTTAAGTATATTACAAATTAGGGGAGGGAGACACAACATGTACACAAATAACTATAATGCAAAAAAGACTGCGATAAACACAGGAGAAATTCAAGCAAAAACGTTACAAGAAATTCAAGTAAGATGATATTATCCTTCCAATTTTAAAATCTTAGGATTCTAAGAAACAAATGTAAAGAAATCTATAATATGGCCATGTTTGCTTTGTACACAGTGGGCCTCAATTCATGCTATTGAACAAATGCCTGAATTCCTTCTAGATATAAATGCCAAGCATTATGATGATTATAGGAGAGAAGCTTATTCCAAACAAACCCAATGTTATTTTTGTCACAGTGAACGTACAAAATGTATATTTTCTTCTACTGCTACATTAAAACATTTTAATTGACCACTTCAACAGCTGCAAAAATCTTGTCTAGAATATCCTGTCAGAAAGGATCCAAGATGCATGAACTAATTCAGTTTGCAAATAATACATGCTATATCCTATGTGAGCGCTATGTGAAAAATCTAGCCCCATTTACAGTAACATTTAAATGCAGCAGTGTACTCTGTGGGGTTTATTGGACTATTAATTAAAGTGATCTTTTTTACATTGATGAATGAAGATGAATTTTTATACAGCCGCTTGAATTAGCTGCAGTAGCATTATGCTTTGATAACATTAGCATTTGTCATGTGATTGGAGAAGAGTACAGAGACATTGAATGGTGAAGGAAACAGACTCTTGATACTTTTGGTCTTTTTTTTTTTTTATGGTGGCTTAAAGTCATTCCTTCCAGAGTTTTGTGAAGTTAAAAAGCACATTGTACTTTCGGATTACTCTAAATTCAAATGTTTGTTGTCTGATGGATTTTTTAAAAAAAAATTCTGTATTTTGTATGGTCTTGGTCTCCATTGATGAAAATACATTGTTCAGGAAAATGGGAAGTTATAGATGGATCAGATCACATCTGAAGCTTTGTGTTCAGTTCTGGGCACCACGTTTTAGGAAAGACATTGACAAACTACAACGTTTCTAGGAGATAGTGATGAGGTTAGAGACAGAACTCTAAACCATTTCATTACAGATCACTTGGAGAAAATGGAGGCATTATTCCTGGATAAGGGAAGACTTAAATGAGATACAATTGCCATTTAAAACTATTTGAAAATTGGTCATATGGAGAGGGATTAGGACTTGTTCTATGTATTTCCAGAATATAGAACTAGGATTAAAGACAAGATAGAAGAAGATTTCAGCTTAATATTGGTTATCTTTGACTCTTTCTAGTCTTTTACCCTATATATTCAATCAGTTGCTTTTCCTTATCATTTCTACTGCCATAACCCCATACTGTCCACTCTTCTTCACTCCCAATGCAACCACCCTAGTTCAAGCCTTCGTCTCTTTTTATCTCGATTACTGTAACGAGGTGACTTTCTGTTTCTAGTTCATTCCCTCTGTACAACATCTTCCACACTTTTGTGTGAATAAGCTTTTTTATACACCACTGTGATCACGCTACTATTGCCTTATTCAGAAATCCTGTAGTCTTTCCAATGGCTATCCCATAAAGTTTAAACTCCTGTCCTTGGTAATTGGATTCCAACCTAGCTGTCCAACTTATCTCCTTAACATACTCTGTGTGCCTGCAAAACTGAACTATTCTGTTTCTTCTTTTTATCCTGTTCTCTTCTGTCCTCTGCCTTTGCTTACATTGCCCCAGTGATTGAATTGGACTCCTTCATCATCTTTGGTTATTGGCTATTCCTTCAAGGCACAACTCTTTTTTCTTTCCCTCTTTCCTCTCATGTGAAATTTATTATTGTCTGGTGACAACTATTTCTCCCTCATTCAATATTTTATGACTTTGCCTGGCTCTCCTACCCATAAACGTATTCTAGCATCTCTCATACTTATTGGTGTATATCTTATAGCCTTCTATTAGGTTGTAACTTCCATGAGGGCAGCATTATTTTTTTTTAAATCTTCATATCTCTAGTTGCCAAGTTGTAGTGCCTTGCACACTTAAGGAACTTAAGAAATATCTATTTAATTGAATTGAATAATTGGCACTATCCCAAAATGGAATAAGCTTCTTGTGAGGTATTGTTGAGTCATTTCTGACTCTTCATGACTCCACTTGGAATTTTTTTAGCAAAGATACTAGAGTGATTTGCCATTTCTTCCTCCAGCTCATTTTACAAATAAAGAAACTGAGACAAACAGGGTTAAGTGACTTGCATAGGGTCACACAGCTAGTATCTCACATTTGAACTCAGGTCCTCGACTCCAGGGTCAGTGCTCTACCCACTGTGCCACCTAGTTGACCTTTCCTCTGAGGCAGCGAGGTGCTGAGCTTCTTGTCACTGGAGGTATTCAAAGGCTGGACGTTTACTCATCAAGAATGTCATGCACTGCCAAGGAGGTAGATAGATGACTTCCAAGCTCCATTCCAAGTCTGAGATGCTGTGATTCTATGATTTAATAATAATAATCAACTCAAACCAAACCTCTCTTTAATCATAAATAGAGTGATTTAATTTTTAGGCTGGCCAGCTAGTGATTGTACATAAAGTGAAGGTGCATTTTAATAAGAAACATACTGAAAGATGCAACAGGTCAACCAATCTATGAACCTCTGGAGGGTAACAAGACAGTAAACTTGACATTGCATAGTATTTGACATACTGTGGTATTTGACATACAGTGAATCATTATTTACATTTTATCCAAAAACATTTACCTGAGAAAAGGTCATGACGTTAAATTTAGAGACATTTACAGCAATTGCCAAATGTTTACTATCTCCATGAATGTCATGCTTCTCAGTCAAAAGCAGCTTGATGTGCTAAATGTCAATTATTGCAGCTTGTTTGATGGTAGCGCAGATTGCCAAGCAACATAAAAAGAGGTTTAATAAATATTATATACACTGCTAACCATTAATCTTGCCCAGCAGAGGCTTGAGTTTTACATATAGAGGATTTATGACAAGCAACAGCACAGGACATTAAAACTCAATTATGGCTGTCCTAGATGGCGGCATCATCATTAGCTTCTGGAAAGCTGCACCTTGTTTCTTCTCCTGCTGCTGTCACTTTGGGGAAGGCATCTGGGAGAACAAAATTGTTTCAGAAAATAACACTTGGATGTTTCTTTTGTGTTTTTCAGTCCTTTTATAAATTAGCAGCTAAAGAGGATTAGCCCGAGTTATATTTGCAGAAAATTGAATTGTTCTGTTGGTTTCAATGATTACAATGTTCCCTGAGATTCTGCAAACTCCCAGAGGTCTTTAAAGGAGGAAAGGCCCAATTGAGGTAGAAGGAAACTAGAGAGAATCTGGGGGAGGTAACGATGAATGAGGTATAAAATGATTTCAAACACTGCCTTTACTAGAAACTTGATGACATCATTAGATAGGAAAGCCACATGGCAGGCTTTATTATTCTCTTAAAAAACACCTGGAAGCAACTATTAGAATTATTAGAACTATTAGAACTATGAGAATTAACCAATTGATCAATAATCATCAAGCATTTATTACATGTCTACAATTGTGATAAACTTTCTAGGTACCGGGAATATGTACAGACAAAAAATGAAAGAGTTGGAGGGTAAGAACACATATTGAGGTAAATACACATGAAATATACCTAAATACATACAAAATATTTACAAAGGTGGGGAGATGAAATAGTTTGTGTTTACATATCACTTCAAGTTTTGTTCTTTACATCTCATTTGATGCATCACCTACTCTCTTTATTCTCTCTCTGTCTCCCTCTTTCTTTCTCTCTCTCTCTCTCTCATCTTGTTTCTGTCTTTCTGTGTCTGTGTCTGTCTCTCCCTCACTGAATTAGATATGTTAGATATTATTATTCTGATTTTATAGATTCAACAACCATTTAAGTATATACTGTGTATGTCATTGTGGTCTTGGAGATAAAAAGAAAAAAAAGAACAAACAGTCCATGCTGTAGAGGAAATTTATATTCTGGAGTGATGAGGAAACTGAAAATCAAGTGATTTATCCATGGGCACACATTTAGGAAGTGAGAAGAAACACCTTGTAGCGTAGTGCTTGGACTTAGAGTCAGAAAAATTGGGTTTGACTCACCTTAGAAATTCATTAGCTATTAGGCAAGTCATTTAAACTTCCTGGGCCTCAGTTCCCTCATTTATAAAAGGAGGAGTCTGGACTTGATGACCACTAGTGTCCCTTCTAGTTTTCATAACCCTAAATGTGTTGGAACTAGAATTCGTACTTGGTTCTCTCCTGATCATGTCTCATGTTCTTTGCCCTGCACGATGGTATCTTAAAGGAATCCTTGGTTCATGACCTGAGGTAAATAACATGAGAAGTTGGTTGCTGCCATAATTCGATGATTCATATGCTCTATCTCTATTTTTAAAATTCCTCTTGGTTTTCTTTTCATGGGTATTTATGAGCATACAACTATATACCCAACTTGGTATCTAAAGTCCCTTATAATCTGACCCCAACATATCTTTCCATCCTGATTACACAGTCTTCATATACTCTATGGTCCAATGGTCTCACCATTCCTCACATATGGTATTCCATTTCATGTCTTGTCTTTACACTGGCTATCTTTTATAATGCCCAGTTCCTGTCAAGACAGTTTAAGCATCACTTTCTACATGGAGACTTTCCTAATCTCTGTAATTATTACTACCTTTCCCTATGCCAATCATCTATTTCTTTTAAATCTATTTTTATATACCTATATTTGTATATGTTTCTTCCTACAGGAAAAATTTCATTTTTTCTCCTTTGTAGCCCCAAAGGTTAGTACAATACATGGCATGTAGAGAGCTTAATAAATACCTTTTGATTGATTCTGATGCATGATTATTTTCTTGCTTTATTGATACTTAGAAGAGCAAAAAACAAAACAAAAACAAAAACAAGTCAGGGTTTTTCTGGTAAGGGGAAGATAATCCAACTGTTGTTTTATAGGCAATAATGGGGAGTTGTGGATTCTCCTATGAATTATTGTTTTTTGGGGAACAAAATCAGAATAGATTATGATCAGTTAGCAAAGGCTCAAGTATTTTCCTCAGCAGAGAGAAAGACACAAGGGCCTTCAATCCACAGGATTTTATGATTTCTGGAGATGAATGTGATTGGGCAGCCAAAAATTTCTTCAGATTATGTATGTGAATAATGTCAGAATAATTCTTCTAGAAACTTCATATATATCAGACTTAGTTAAACTAAATTGCTATTGTAATATAAATGTTGAGTCATGTCCACATATATTATTACCCTTTGATGGTTCCTATTAAATTATTAAGAAATAATCTTGGCTCAGAACTAGATAAATCTAACTACAAAGTCAACTAGAAAGAAAGTAAGGAGATGAATAGAATTTTAGAAAAGTTAGATATGGTAGACTTTGGGAGAAAACTGAATGGGGATAGAAAGGAATATACATTTTCTCAGTGGTATATGGTACCTACACAAAACTGACCATGTATTAGGGCATAAAAACTCACAATGATGTGGAAAGGCAGAAATATTAAATGCATCCTTTTCAGATCATGATGCAATAAAAATTACGTGTAATGAAGGACCATGGAAAGATAGACTGAAAAATAATGAGAAGCTAAATAATCTAAACCCAAAGAATGAGTGGGTCAAACAACAAATCATAGAAACAATCAATAACTTCATCCAAGAGTATGACAATAATGAGACAAAATGCCAAAACTTATGGGATACAATAAAAATGATTCTTAGGGGAAATTTTATATCTCTCAATGTTTACGGGAATAAATTAGAGAAGGAGGAGATCAATGAACTGGGTACACAAATAACAAAGCTAGAAAAAGAACAAATTAAAAATCCCCAACTAAATGCCAAATTAGAAATTCTGAAAACCAGAGGAGAGATAAATAAAACTGAAATTAAGAAAACTATTGCACTAATAAATAAAACTAAGAGCTGGTTTTATGAAACAAAAGCCAATAAAATAGATAAACCTTTGGTTAATTTGATTAAAAAAAGAAAGAAAAAACCAAATTACCAGTATCAAAAATGAAAAGGGTGAATTCACCACCAATGAAGAGGAAATTAAAACAATAGTTAGGAGCTATTTTGCCCAACTGCATGCCAATAAATTTGACAAATATCGGCAAAATGGATGAATATTTACAAAAATATAAATTGCCCAGATTAACAGAAGAGGAAACAAAATACTTAAACAATCTCATCTCAGAAAAAGAAATTGAACAAACCATTAATGAACACCCTAAGAAAAAATCTCCAGGACCAGATGGATTTACAATTGAATTTTATCAAACATTTAAAGAACAATTAATTCCAATACTATATAAACTATTTGGGAAAATAGGTTAAGAAGGAGTCTTACTAAATTCTTTTTATGATACAAGTATGGTAGTGATACCTAAACTGAGAAGAGCCAAAACAGAGAAAGAAAATTATAGACCAATTTCCCTAATGAATATAGATGCGAAAATTTTAAACAAAATATTAGCAAAGAGATTACAAACTTATCATGAGGGTAATACATTATGACCAGGTAGGATTTATACCAGGAATGCAGGGTTGGTTCGATATTAGGAAAACTATCAGCATAATTGATCATATCAACAACAAATCTAACAGAAATCATATGATTATCTCAATAGATGCAGAAAAAGCTTTTGACAGAATACAGCACCCATTCCTATGAAAAGCACTGGAAAGCATAGGAATAAATGGAGTTTTCCTTAAAGTGATGAGTAGTATCCATCCAAAACCACCAGCAAGCATCATATGTAATGTGGATAATCTAGAAGCATTTCCAATACAATCAGGGGTGAAACAGGGATGTCCATTGTCACCATTATTATTCAATATTGTACTAGAAATGTTAGCTTTAAAAACAAGAGAAGAAAAAGAAATTGAAGGAATTAGAATAGGCAAAGAAGAAACAAAGCTGTCACTCTTTGAAGATGATATGACGATATACTTAGAGAATCCTAGAGAATCAAGTAAAAAACTACTTGAAATAATAAACAACTTTGGCAAAGTTGCAGGATACAAAATAAAGCCACTGTAAGGGCAAGCAAAGTGGGACTTTTTACTGGTTTTCATTTTGGAGTGCTTCTCAGCACCAAGACAATCAAATGTCTTTGATTGAGTCTTGCCTTTGTAGGAAGGCCCACACCCTTTTGCTAGTTAGGTCACAAGAAGTGTGAAACCCTCAAGAGGTGTGAAACCCTTGAGAGGTGTGAAGCCCTTGAGGTGTGAAGTTCTCTGCCCCTGAAAAAGGGTATATACATTCTGAAGTTAGCATTCTGTTTCGGGCTCACTCATTGGAAGAAGGTTGATGTGGAGACTCTAGGTATCTGTTAAGGAGTCCTCCGGCTTTGAAAACCCAAATGTTGGTGCTTCTTTCTCCGGTAACTATGTATGTATAGCTTTGGTCAGACAGCTAGAAGGCTGTCTCATGATCTATGTTATTTGCTCTGTTTATATTTTCTCTGTAATTTCTGTTTGTGCTTTCTCTGAAGTTCAGGGTACTGACTTTTTCCCTCTGAACTAAGTGAATGATATATGTATGTTTGATTAAAGTGAGATTGTAAGCCCCTTAAAGTTGCTTTCCTTAGAAAAGCAAATCAAAGAACCTGTGCTAGCAGCCCTCCTGTGTGCTGGTGTTATTGGCCTTACATAGCCTCAGTAGCTGCTAGCAACATTGTTGTTACTCCCTAATCATTGCCATCCTATATATTACTAACAAAGCCCAACAGCAAGAGATAGAAAGACAAATTCCATTTAAATTTACTGCAGATATTATAAAATATTTGGGAGTCTACATGCCAAGACAAACCCAGGAATTATATGAACACAATTACAATACACTTTTGACACAAATAAAATAAGATCTAAATGACTGGAAAAACAACAGTTGCTCATGAATAGGCTGAACTAATATAATAAAAATGATAATTCTACCTAAATTAATTTACTTATTCGGTGCCATACCAAACTACCAAAAATTATTTTATGGGGTAGAAAAAATAATAACAAAGTTCATTTGGAAGAACAAAAGCTCAAAGATATCAAGGGAATTAATGAAAAGAAATGATAGGGAAGGTGGCCTAACTGTACCAGATCTTAAATTGTATTAGAAAGCAGCAATTATCAAAACTACTTGGTACTGGCTAAGAAACAGAGTGGTGGATCAGTGGAATAGGTTCGGTACACAAGACACAGTAGTCAATGGCTATAGTAATCTACTGTTTGATAAACCCAAAGACTCCAGCTTCTGGGATAAGAACTCATTATTTAACAAAAACTGCTAGGAAAACTCGAAAATACTATGGCAGAAACTAGGCAAAGACCAACATCTTATACCCTATACCAAGATAAAGTCAAAATGGGTACACATTTTAGATATAAAAGCCGATACTATAAGCAAACTTGGAGAGCAGGGAATATTTTATCTGCCAGATTTATGGAGAATAGAAGAATTTATGCCCAAACAAGAGATAGAGAACATTGTGAAATGCAAAATGGATAATTTTGATTACATTAAATTGAAAAAGTTTTGCAGAAAGACAATGCAACCAAAATTAGAAGGGAAGCCAAAAGCTGGGAAACAATTTTTACAACCAGTGTCTCTGATAAAGGCCTCATTTCTAAAATATATAGAGAACTGAGTCAAATTTATAAGAATACAAGAAATTCCCCAATTGATAAATGGTCAAAAGATATGAACAAGCAGTTTTCAGATGAAGAAATTAGAGCTATCTATAGTCATATGAAAAAATGCTCTAAATCACTGTTGATTAAAAAAATGCAGATCAAAACAACTCTGAAGTACCACATCACACCTATCAGATTGGCTAACATGACAAAATAGGAAAATGATAAATGTTGGAGAAGATGTGGGAGAATTGGAACAGTAACTCGTTGGTGGAGTTGTGAATTGATCCAACCATTCTGGAGAGCAATTTGGAACTATGCCCAAAGGGCTATAAAAATGTGCATACCCTTTGACTCAACAATACTACTTCTAGGTCTGTATCCCAAAGATATCATAAAAATGGGAAAAGGACCTACATGTACAAAAATATTTATAGCAGTTCTTTTTGTGGTGGCCAAGAGCTGGAAATTGAGAGGATGCCCATCAATTGAGGAATGGCTAAAAAAGTTGTGGTATATGAATATAATGGAATACTATTGTGGTATAAGAAATGATGAGCTGGCTGACTTCAGAAAAACCTGGAAAGACTTATATGAACTGATGCTGAGTGAAGTGAGCAGAACCAGGAGACCATTGTACACAGTAACAGCCATATTGTGCAATGACTAACTTTGACAGACTTACCTCTTCTTAGAAATGCAAGGATCTAAGACAACTCCAAAAGACTCATGAAGGAAAATGCTATCAACATCCAGAAAAAGAACTATGGAGTCTGAATGCAAATCGAAGCATACTATTTATACTCTCTCTCTCTCTCTCTCTCTCTCTCTCTCTCTCTCTCTCTCTCTCTCTCTCTCTCTCCCTCCTTTTTCTTTCTTCTTTCTCATGGTTCTTCCCAATGGTTCTAATTATTCTATACAACATGACTAATGTGAAAATATATTTAATATGAATATGTACATAGAGCCTATATCAGATTACATGCTGTCTTGGAGTGGGGGTGGAGGGGGGGGGAGAAAATTTGGAACTCCAAATCTTATAGAAGTGAATATTTTAAACTAAAAATAAATAAATTAATATTTTCAAAAAATAAGTAATCCTGGAAGGATAGCAGATTAAACTAGTATCACCTGCTAATATCTTAACTCCAATCAGGTTCTTAGAGTAGCTACTCAGTCACCTAGCAAGAGTTTGAGTCAGGGGCATGCTGCAGCCAGTTTAAACTGGCCCTACTGGATTGCTAAATTTTCTTTCTTTTTTTTTTTTTTGTTTGGAGGGGGGAAGGCAGAGCAATTGGGGTTAAGTGACTTGCCCGAGGTTACACAGCTAGTAAGTGTGTCAAGTGTCTGAGGCTGGATTTGAACTCAGGTCCTCCTGACTCCAGGGCTGGTGCTCTACTGAATTACTAAATTTTCTGATAGAGCCTTTAACCTTAGATCATGTTATTGATAATATAGACTTAGGAAAGTGATGGAAAGTGTAAATAATGCAGATTAAGCCTAAAAGTGTGCTGTATGCATTTTTTCCTCTCTAAAATATATGTGACATGTAGTCTTCTAGTCCTAAATTTAAATAGCTTCAAATGCTAGGACATTTTCTTATATCTTGTTTTCTTGTGCCCTCTAAGCCTTCTATTCTCCAAGCTAAGAATCTCTAGTTTTTTCAGCTGATACCCATAATGGCATGGTCTTAAGACCTTTCCTAGCTACCATCCTTTGTATGGTCTCCAGTTTATCAGTATTCTTCCTAAAATATGGCACCCATTAATGAGCATAATATTGTTCAATGTTCATATGACATATATGATAAGCACTTCAAAAATGCTAGGTGATACAGTAAATAGAACATTGGCCAGGAGTCAGGAAGACCTCAGTTCAAACTCAGCTGTAGACTCTTTTTTTTTTTTTATGAGAACAAACCTCAAAGTCTGAAGTAGTTTTACAAAGAAATGTATTATTTTGGGAGAAGAGAGAGAGACAGCAGGGAAAGTAGGTGTGGCTCCCTCTCATCCAGACTCTGAAAGGTTTGCATTATGCAGAATTTAGAAAAGGATATCCACAATGGAATTGTGGAAATTTTGCCAAAAGGGCAATTTGGAAGCAGGATCGAGATAGATATGAGTAAATACAAACATTTAATAAAATTTTTGGGGAAGCTAAAATAGAAGGGGAAGCCAAAACAAAAACTCAGGTGGATCCTAAAGAAGACCTGGGTGTAGAGACATAAAACAAGAATGTAGATGCAGGACCCGGGGGAATCCAAAATTCCTATTAGCCATCTCTGGTATTCCTGGAGAATTGCTGAGATCAAGATGGTATTCTGGTACGATCTTTAGTCTTATAAAGTTAGGTTCAAACAATATTAATAAATGATAATAATCCTTAATACTTACTACCTGTGAGACCTTGGACAATTCATTTAATGCCAGCCTGCCTCAGTTTCCATGAAGATAATAATAGCACCTACCTCATACAGTTATTGTGAGGATCAAGTGAGATAATATTTGTGAAACTTTTTGTACAGTGCCTAGCAAATAGTAGGAGGTATTTACATGCTTATTCCCTTCCTTTCCCTATAATTGATTATAGTAGAATATCACATGAAAATGCACACAGACCTGGAGTTATGCTAAACGACCTCAGTTTCGTAATCTAATTTTCCTGGGTCTCAGTTTCTTCATCTATACAATGAAAAGGGTGAACTAGAGGGCCTCTGAAATCTCTTCTGGCTCTAGAGGCATGGTCCTAAGAAATATGGTCATCTAGGTGGCACAATGGCTAGAGCAGTTCACCTGGAGTCAGGATGGTCTGAGTTCAAATATGACTTTAGACACTTATTAGCTGTGTGACTCTGAGAAAGTCACTAACCTCTCTTTATCTCAGTTTCTTTTTCTGTAAAATGGAGATATTAATTATATCTACCTCCCAGGGTTGTTGTGAGGATCAAATAAAATCATATTTGTAAAGCCCTTAGCATAGGTGAGGTACATGGTAAGTACTGCATAAATGTTAGTTATTTTTATCCATAAAGCAAGTTAGGATCAGAGTGGGAAGTCTAGATAATGTGGAAGAGAGAATAACGATGAGAGGGGACTAAAAAGAGAATGAAAATAACCTTCATCTATTTAATTTTTTTTCTTGTATATGCACCATTACCAGGTGGAGCTTTGGGGACATTTATGTCAGAAAAATGGGGGGGGGGGAGACTGTTGAGAACACAGAAAAAATTCATTCTAAGGACTAAAATCTAGAGGACCTGGCTAAAATAACTAAATATTCTCCATAAGTCTTGGCTCAGTGATGAATTGGGGAGATGCCATAACCCTCTATAGCTATCTGAAGGGTAAAAGGGAGGGTAGGATTATATATAGCTGCACAAGGGAGTATAACTAGAAACAATACCATGAAATTTACTAAAGAAAACTTGGGCTCTGTATTAGAAACATTTTTCAAATTTGAGTACTGAGATCTAATATACTCCGGCACTGTCTCCCACGGGCAGCCTTAGCAGCCCCTTTGCTAAAGTCATTTAGATAAAGGTTGTGAGAAACCTTTCAAAGTATCCTTTTAGAAAACTGTCTTGTTTTAGAAAGGAAGGGGAGCTGGTGGAAGTTTGAGAAGTCTTCTATCATTAAATTCTCTGATCTAAGAAATATCCCTTGTATTTATTAAACCATCACAAACCATTTGTTTGGCATGTATTTGGGGATTGATTTTTGGTGATTAGAGATTCTGCTCCTTCCCTGAAAACTATGTCTCCAAAGTCTTAGGGCACTTGAGCTCCTTTAAAATATTAAGTTGGAAGGAACCTTCTAGATCAATGGTAAGTTTGTTGATCCCTAGCCTCATGAGAGTGTTTTCTCTGTCTGGCTAGGGTCAGGTCAGCTTCAGTGACTATCGAAAAGAGTATGTTTAACTATGGTCCTCCTAGACCAGAGGTTCCCAAACTTATTTGGCTTACTTTACTTTACTTTAAAAAAAATGCTCTGGGGTAAGTGGGAGGGAACAGTAATAAATGTTTGTAAAAATTTTTTTAAATTATAAAATAGGTTTTTTTAATCTTACATATCAGAATATCAACATTTTGCAAATAAAGATGCTTCTTATGTTTCTTTAATTCCCCCATAACATTTAGCAGAGTGGCTTGCACATAGTAAGTGTTCAATCAATGTTTGTTGCTTTATTAACTGAAAAAAAAAATACTCAGCACCCCCCTGAAATCTACTTTGCTTAACCCTTTAACAGGTTTAAAAAATTGTGTCATTTTCAAAAATAGAATTTTTTAAAAAAAGACACATCTTAAATTTAATAATTTATTGTAAATATGTGGGATTTTTCCTGCACTGAAATTTTGATGACTCAATATTGCGTTATGTAACTGTATAGTATCATAAACAAGTTATTATATACATATTCCTGCCCATGCATGCTGGACTTCCCGACAATGTGCCACACGCTTGCCTGCCAACACTTGCTTATTAAAACATGTCAGTGGACCTTCTTGGTTATAACTTGCATTTTGTGTGTTTATTTGGAAAAAATGTAATTACTATGACTTTAACTGTGTTACACAACAGACCATGTATGAAGTTTTTCAAAATTTCCTTCTGTTCTTTCCTCATACTTCCACCACCCCCTTATTTTTATTCAACGCCCCACCCCCACCCCTCCAGTCCCGCAATTGCACACGAGGCTACTGTTGCCCCCTCAATCTTCCAGAACCTCTAGGGAGCAGTATTGCCCACTTTGGGAACCTAGGCGCTGCTGCTAGATATTTCAATCCTGGATTGTAGAATGACTTCTTGTATGGAAATCTACTTAACATAGAAGTGCCTCAATGAGGTGAATAGCCATCCTTTAGGGCAGCAGCTATTGAAAAGTCCCCAGAGCCCGTTGTTCATTCATTCATTCAACAAGTAATTACATTTGTTTATTCATTTATTTCTTGATTGCCTGTCGTATTTACAACAATGACCTGAGTGCTGAAGACAGGGGTTGTGGAGAGAACTGCAAAAGAAATAGGGATTTTAAAAAAAGAGCTTGTGCTTTAAAGTAGTTTATAATCTAATGCTACAGATTGCCGAAACAGATGGAAGAAATTGATTATGAATTCTGAACACAGCTCACAAAATTGTCATGGAAGAGAGGCTTAGCTATAATAGGGACTTCAACTATCTGGACAGCTCATAGACATTAGTCTCTGCTAAAAGCAGAGCATTTGATAAATTCTTGCAACACCTTGCTCATAACTAAATATATTAGAAGGTAAAGGGTGTAATGGAGGGAATTGCTATTTTAACCAATAAGACGGAGCAGGTTGCTGCAGTTGTAAAACACAAACCTTGAGAATGTTAACAAGGATTGCTCAGGTTCTGCCAGACACTCCCACAATTTCTCATCTAGATTTCTCCCATTCCCCTGTATTAGTCAGCATCCAAACTCTGAGGTCTTGATGATGACTAGACCAGGGAGTCATCGCAATCCAGGATGGGTTCAGCAAAGAGATGTATGACTAGAAAAGACTGAACCAATTGTATGGTGGGAGTAAAGGATAACTAGCTTATGTCCTCCATTGGTGTGCTCACAATTTCAAGGAGCAAGAGGAAAGCCTGAGGTATTTTGGGTATTGTTTGTCCTTCATTCTTGAAGAGGACCAATGACATCAGGAGGGTGATGTCTTGACTTGCAAGCAAATTGGATTTAAGTGAGGAAGGGCTGTACAAAGTCATCAATCTCACTCTCTCCTCCAGGGTTATCTGAGTCCACCTGCAAGACATAGATCAGGATGACTAAAGATAATCCCAGATGTAGTGGGAGACCTTGGACTTTTTAAACTAAGGTCTTTCCCACATCGTGGGGAGTATTTATATAGGGAAGATAATAGAGCCCCAAGCCTGGAGTCAGGAAGACCTAAGTTCAAATCCAAAAAAACATGTACTAGCTGCATGACTAGTCATCTAACTGCCTTTAGTCTCAGTTTCCTCATCTGTAAAATGGGGAAAATAGCACTTGCACCACAGGGTTTTTGTGAGAATCAAGCGAAATAATAAATGTAAAATATTTTTCAAACCTTATATAAATACTGATTATTATTGTTATTTTCAAGGAACATGGATGAAGTGTATACAGGAAAAGACAGTGGATGAGTGATAACTTTCACCAATGAAGAGAGTGTTTTCATAAATGAGACCACAGATTCATTGCAGCATCTATATGCTAGACTGGGGGCCAGGGGAATGTCATATATGTAGGATACGTGGATTTCAGCCAGAAATTTGACAGACTCTCATCATATTGATATAGGCAAAAGGGAGAGATATGGGCTGAGATATAGTGTTGCTAGGTGGTGTTGTTGTTGTTCGTCCTTCGCTCTCAAAGATGACAAATGACATAATTCAGTGACGACTTGTGCATGAATTGGATTTAAGTGATGCAGAACTGCACAAATTTAGGTCCAGATACTCCAAGAATTAGTTGACTAACACCAATCTGTTGGGACATAGAGTAGATTGTCTCAGAGTTCTGTTTTGTCCTGTTTAACATTTTAAAAAAAATCAACAACAGGCACAAAAGCTTAGGTGGCATATTTTATCGAATTTTCAAATGACCAGATTATGAAATGACTGAAATGAGATTCAAAAAGATCTCTATAAACTAGTACACTAGACCAATGTAATCAGCTGAAATTCGGTATGGATAAAATAACATTACCCACAGAATCAGAGAATTTCAGAGCTATGATGAACCTAGGAGACCACCTAGTTCAATCCATACCTACAGCATCACCAATGTGAATGTGGACCCAACTCTTTTCCCAGGCAGTGCATGATAACCTCTTTGGATAACATTTAATTGACCCAGCAGGTGAAATGTAGTCCCTCTTCATGTCATTTTGGAGCTTATATTTGATATACCTATGGGACACTCGATTAAAAGTGCCCAATGGTAATTTACTGATATGTGACTGTAGCTCAGGAAGGAGATTAGGCTTTGAGATATAGATTTGAAAGTTATTTGCATATAAACGATAATTAAACCCATGGGAACCAACAAGGTCAGGAACAGAGGAGGGGACAGAGAGAGACAGAGAGAGAGAGAGAGAGAAAGAGAGAGAGAGAGAGAGAGAGAGAGAGAGAGAGAGAGAGAGACAGAGACAGAGACAGAGAGAGACAGAGACAGAGAGACAGAGAGAGAGAGAGACAGAGAAAGAGAGACAGAGAGGGAGAGACAGAGAGAGAGAGAAGGAGGGAGGGAGGGAGAAAGAGAAGCTGACAGATAACAGATAGAAACAGAGACAGACAAAAAGACAGAGACAGTAGGAAATCAATGATTGATGGAATAATTCAGATATTTAGAATGCATATGAGAAGACTTAGGAGAAACACGATAGCTATATTCAAATATCTGAAGGGTTATCATGTGGAAGATATATTATGCTTACTTTTCTTGGCCCCAGAAAGTGGAATCAAGAAAAATGGAAGGTAGATTCAGGGAGGGAGGTTTTGCTATAATATAGGGAAACCTTCCTTGCAATTAGAACTATTCAAAAAATTGAATGAATTTCCTTGTTAGGTAATGAGATCCCCATCATTGGAGGTCTTTAAGTAGAGTTTGCTGACCTCTTGTTGTGCAGAGGATATTCCTGCTTAGGTTTAGCTAACCTCTGAGGTCCCACTTTACTCTTAAGAGTCTATGATCCATAGACTATCACCTTAATAAATATATCCACAGATCTTTTTGAAAAAAGGGGATATATTTATCAAATGCATAGAAGACTAAGATTCATCTTGACTACTGGGAAATTTTAGCTCAAAAACCAATATGTAAATCTGAAAAAAAAAAAACCAAACCCACTTCTATGTTTGGGAAATCTGCCTGCAATCCCAAATCTAAAAATTCTTTCACACAAAATGCATACAAAAAAGTGTTATGTCTGGCATCTTGAAAGGCCTGTAGGGTGATGGGGCAGTCTCAAAACAATCAGAAATGGAGCCAGAGTTGTCTCTGAATGTCCTTATCACAGACTTGCCTATAACAGAATGCTGATATTCTCACATTAGGAATGGCACCAAGGGTTGCTATAACACACAAGATGACTGGAGAGAAGGGAAATAAAGATAGCACATAGTTTTCTTTTATGCTTTTCTGCCTACTTATGCACCAAGAGAGACACACAGAGACATATCTATGTCCGGGATACTTCCTAGGGCCCCCAGGTAATACAGCTGCATTTTCCAGAACCTTGGAAACCTGAGTCTAAACCTCACTCTGCAAACAACAAAAATTTGTGACTAGTATAATTATTCACTGAGAACCAGTAACTACCCTTTTTGTCTCCTTGAAATCTCAGCCCCCACTGCTTTGACAAACCCCCACAAAGGTGGCTCTATTGCTTGAAATGTTTTTTTAACTGATTCCCACATCTCTGTGGGTCTTCTCTAATTATGGTGCTAAGAGGATGGAAGTGTTATGTTTTTCTTCCACTCCTGTTAGATTTAGAGAGCAGAGAAGATGAAGAAAAGTGAAGTGAGAAAGATACATATAATACTTTTGCTTTTTTTCTATCCTATGTACCCAGATCAAGCCAGATCTGTATTCCAGATTAAGTCCTGTGTTTGGCACTGGGTCAAAGACCCTTCCTTTCCTACGATTTATTGCTATTCATCTCCTTTAGGTATAGAGTGCTTCACTTCTCAGCATCCCATGCTAGGAATAGTCATCAATGTTCTGGTGTACACTATCCAATGATATGCAATAAATATTGATTAAGCACCAATTATATGCCAGGCACTGTGTTAAGCTCTAGAGATACAATTAACAAAAAGACAATCTCTGATCTCAAGGGGCTTACAATCTAAAAGGGGGAGACAACACATAAAAGAAAGCGGAAAAGGGTGGGGGAGGAGGGAAATCAGGGATTACCTGGCATGGGAGTACTTGTTCTGTGGAGTTGAAACCAGGCAGGGCAAGAGATGCAAAGTCAAGTGGGCTGAGGCTAGTTTCTGTCTTCTATAAAGGAAAATATTGGGAAGAATTTGATACTAAGTCTCTTGGAATGAAATGAGATCTTCTCCATTTTAAAGAGAGTCATAATTCCTGTCTAATGCCCACTAGAGTTCCCCCTTCTTGGGAATTTTTTACCCTGGCTCAGACTGTCCCTTTAAAGATGTCTTACATCTTTCCCCTATTGAAAGCAGTGAGTCCAGCCCCTTCTAGTCCCATAGTCAGAAACTGGCTGGGAGGTCAATTACAAAAAATAAAAAAACCCCCCACCAAATTGCAAATGTTGGGAAAGCAACTTGACTACCACCATAGGAGCCAGGAACCTGTTTGATCTGGAGCTTGCCTCAACCTAGGCACTGAACTGTCTGGCAGTGGAATGGTCAGGAAGAGTGTAGGACACACAAAGTGCAAATCAGGCATCAGCAATATGCCTTCAGGGTATGGCAGCATGTCTGACCTCCACAGGTGGAAAGGAGAAATGTCAAGGTCTCCAAAATCCCCAGTAGGACACACAGCACTTGTGTGCTATTGGCATCCTAATCGCTTTCCCCCTTTTTTCCCCACCCACTGTGAGTATATGCCCTCAGAGTTCAAATTCCCTGAGCAGTAAACATCTGGGATGAAAGAGCAAATGGAACTATCTAGAAGCATAAAAGTCTAGGCAAGGCGTGGAAAAGTACCTCTCTGCTTTGTCTACATGCCCCTCCTTTGCCCTTATCATTCAATAAACATTTTTAAGTACTTATACCTAGGCTCTGTGCTAAACACTGGAGATACAAAGACTAAAAAAATGCTCTCTGCCTGCAAGAAACTCACATTCTGAGGGAAGGAACATGTGAATAACTATGTACATGTAAGACATACAGAGTGTAAATCTCAGACGTAATCTCAGAAGGGAGGGAGACAGAGGAGCTGGGAAAGGCCTCTGATGGAAAATAGGACTGAAGCTTAGTCTTAAGGGAAAGCAGGGAAGAAAAGGGTGGAGATGAGGAGGGAGCATTTTCCAGGCATGAGGGATAGCCAGCGAAAAGACAGAGTCAGGAGTCTGGAGAAAAGAATGTAACAAGTGAGAAAAAGCAAGAAGGCTTTGCGTGGATGGATTGTTGAATGAATGATAGGGACTAAAGTATAAGAATACTAGAAGGTAAGAGGGGGCTAGCTTCTGAAAGGCTTTAAATATCAAAGAGATGATTTATTTTGGTGAGGCAATTGGGGTTAAGTGACTTTCCCAGGGTCACACAGCTAGTAAGTGTCACGTGTCTGAGGTCAGATGTGAACTCAGGTTCTCCTGACTACAGGGCCAATGCTCTATCCACTGAGCCACTTAGCTGCTCCTAAACATATGATTTTATATTTGATCTTGGTTGTTATAGGGAGGTGGTTGAGTTTACTGAGTAGGCGGTCATTTGCCCTCTGAGATAATCATTTCAGCAGTTGAGCTGAGATTGGATTGGAGTGGGGAGAGTCTTGAGGCAGGGAGGCAATTTAGAAACTTGTTGCAGTAGTCCTGAGGTGATGAGGTCTTGAAGCAGGGTAGCAGCTGGGTGACTGAGAAGAAAGGACCTTGTACAGGAGAAGTTGTGAAGGCAAAAACAAGATCTGATGATCGATTGGGGATGTAGGGGTGAATGTGAGTGAGGAGTCCAGGATGACACCGAGGCTGTAAGGTTGGGTAACTGGGAGGACGGTGATATCCTTAACCATCACAGTAAAGCTGGAAGAAGGGTTGATTTTGGGAAAAGCAATGAGCTCTGTTTGGGGCGTGCTAAGATGCCTATGGGACATCAGTTCTAGAGATCAAAAAGGCTGTTGGTGATACAAGACTGGGACTCAGAAGATATATTAGGGCTGGATATATAGGTCTGGGAATCATCCAGATAGAAACGACAATTGAATCCGTGGAAAGTGATGACATAGTAGAGAGGGAAAAGAAAAGAAGGCCCAGGGAAGAAATATTGGGGGATACCAAGCAGGGGTGACCAGGATGAAGATTCTTCAAAAAAGACTTAGAAGAACCAAACAGGTAAACTTTTCCTTTTGATCTCTGACTGTACTTATTTCTATTCAAGTCTTATCCTTTTATTAGAATTAAGCTTCTTGAGGGCAAAACCTCCACTGATCTTCATATCTCTATGCGTAGTGCCTTGTACAGTGACAAAACAGGCAGTAATGAATATTTGTGTAAATGGAAGGGGATGATATGAAAAAAGTTGTCCCTTATTCCGTGATTTCTACATTAGTAGACAAGCTGCTAATCGGAGAAAGTGAAAGTGTTGTTTCAGTTTGTAACAAAGAAATAAATTCAGAATTTGTCTTACGTATACTCTGAATTTTAGGAGAGTGAACGTCGAAGACTTCAGAGGAAATACAGTTTAAAGCGGCTAGGCAGTACCATGGATAGAGCTCTGGAATTGGAATCAGGAAGTCCTGAGTTCAAATCCAGCCTCAGACATTTACCAGCTGTGTGATCTGGGACAAACTACTTACTTACTCTGTGCTTCTGTTTCCTCATCTGTAGTATGAAGATAATAATAGCACCTACCTCCCCGGATCAATGTAAGAAGGAAAAAGAATAATATTTGGTCCTGGTTGAAAGTACTAATTTCTTTGGTACTTCCTTCTTCTGGGCAATGTGATAAAACGATGTTGGGAGAAGGTTTTGGGGAGAACCATGCTGACTCTACAAAAATTGAAAAATGAAGTGTACGTGAAAAAGATAATAGAAGTGGATTTAGTTTAAATATGAGAAGGCAATTTACATGAACTGGTATCAAGAGAGTCAGAAGATCTGTATTCCCAACCCCATTTTTCTGCCAATAACTAGTCTGGTGACCTTGGCAGGTTACTTAACCATATAACTTTCAACACTACAAGGTTAGTTAGGTAGAGCAGTGGGTAGAGCGGGGCTTCAAGTTAGGAAAGTGTGAGTTAAAATTTGGCATCAGACACTTGCTAGCTATGTAATCCTGGGCAAGTCTCTTAACTTTACTGTACCTCAGTTTCCTCATCTGTAAATTGTGGATCAATGATATCACTGACTATGCCTGGCTTTTGAGAGCAGCAAATGAATTAACGTATGCAAAATGTTTTGCCAGTCTTAGAGTGCTATATAAATGTTAGGTGTTGTTATTAAGTTGAATTTGATGACTTTTAAGATTAGTTGAAGTTTCTGGCGATGCATAGCACAGAGAAATAATATTTGGAATGGAAGAGTATTTTTAAAAAAGCTGTCTTGAAGCACTTGAAGGGTTATTATATGAAAAAGGGATTAGAGCTCTTATATTTGGCCCCAGAAGTTACAACCGGGAGTACTGGGTAGAAATTTGTCTAGATCTTTGATTTTATTGGTGTGGAGAACTTCTGGTGTTGAAATTCCTTCAATTAAAGCAAATGGGCTACTCAGCTGCAACTTGTAGTCTTAGAGAATTGCCTGGGCACTGAGAGATTAAGTGATTCACCCATGGTCACATAGCTGGTATGACCTAGCAAAATAAAAACTCAGTCCTCCACATTTTCATCAAAAGTCTGTCAGACAAAATTTATTAATTATCCAAGCATTGATGTAGTAAGTTCAAAAAAAAGTAAGATTTCCCCTACCAATTGCAGTGGAGTGCATCCAAGTGATGTCAGCTTACAATTTTAGAGTGATCAGGAAAAAGACAAGAAAAAAATTCCACAGAAAGATAAAACATGGGCACACAATTTAGTTTAAGGTCATTGCTTAGCAAAACTAGCAAAGTTTGTGAGACTGCTATTTATTAGCTGTGTGACCTTGGGCAAGTCACTTAAGCCTGTTTGCCTCAGTTCCTCACCTGTAAAATGAGTTGGAGAAGGAAATGGCAAATCAGTCCAGTATCTTTGCCAAGAAAACCCCAAATGGAGTCACAAAGAGTCAGATAGGACTAAACAAGAAATCCTATGGTGGGGAGGGTGGGGGAAGTGAAACCAAAAGGAAGAAGTCTATATTTTTCTTACTCTCCTCCCAATTGGTAGGTATAAGGAGTTACTCTCCCAAATAATACCTCTCTCCTTCAGCAGACCACCTCAGATGTCCATGTCATATCCAAGATTACAATGAAATAGACTCTAGGTTTATTTTTATATCCAGAAGTAGGAAACCCTCTCAGTCCCTCTTAAAATTCTCTTCCTATCAAGGGATTCATTGGATTATTGATAAACAGAAAACAAAAATCAATGTTGGCTCAAACTGCCTCCCAGATGGCTTCTAAACCATCAAGCTGGACAGGAAGCCTTCCAGCATTTATACTCTGAGAGATAACACATCAGTCATCCCTCTTGTCTTTGTACACTTGGCAGGAGAACTAGGACATACGCAAAAAACGAAGATTAATTTCTTTATCTAGAAAAACCAAGCATAATGATACTATTGAAACAATAAGAAAGAGAAAGTTAAAATATAAAATGTTGGTTTTAAATATCTCTCAAAAAAGGATGTAGGAGAAGAAGAATCCCTTAGAGACATGGGTTTATTGTGCCCTTCCTCCAGCTCCCAGCTTCTATTGCTGCTACTCAGGAGGGGAGGTAGATGATGTTGCCTTTCTCCCTCCACCCTTCTTTCCTAGATCCAGCATTTCTGAGTTCTAAACTAATGTATCCAAACCCCACCCAAAGCAGTCCAAGCCTCTTGATCTTTTATAGGTTGAGATGATCAGCAAAAATTCCAGCTCCCAGAATTCTCATTGAGAGTCCAGGCCACTACTCTAGCATTGAGAGGAGCAGGAGAATAGGGGAGTAGAATCTCTCCCTGAGGAGGCTTTTACATTCAAACAAGATGGAAGAAAGAAAGAAAATAAGTATTTATTAAATGCTTACAATGTGTTAGGAACTGTGTTAAATGCTTTACAAATATTATCTCATTTGATCCTCACAAAACCCCTTGAAGGTGGGTGATATTATCTCCATTTTATAACTGAGGAAATTGAGGCAGACAGAAGATAAGTGACTTGACCAAGGTAATATCGTTAATAAGTGTCCAAGGCTGGATTTGAACTCAATTGTTCCTGACTGCAGGCCCAGCATTTTGAGCGTACTAGCTGGTCTACCCCTCTGAGATTGGCTTAATGACTGTATCTATATAGATAGTATTTTTGAAGTCTGAGTTAAAGTTGAGTTAAAAATTTTAAGCATTGAATAAACTTAGTGGCATTTATTCTTTTCATTGCTGTTTATTTGCATCATCAGCTCTAGCAATGTATAGTAATAATGTCTCACATATTCCATACCAAGGCCATGAAATGAGGTCATCAATTCCATGCTGTGAATAATGCATTTGAAAGATCAGCTGTGTGTTGGCCCAGATTTACTTCTGTCTCCATTTCCTTCTTCTTTTGCCTCCTTGACCTGTTGACTTGACTCAAAGAATCCATTTCTCATAAATTCATCCATTTACTAAATCATAAAGAGGCCATTCTCTGCCTCATTTCCTATTAAGCCTTAATCACTGAGTGCATATTGCCTCAGTCAAACTGAGATCCGTTAAAGACCTTAGCTTGAAAAGGCCAAGGTCTCCCATTGCATCCTGCGCAATCTCCAGTTGTCCTGATCTGTATCTTGCCATGGGACCCAGATGGCTCCAGAGGAGAAAGCAAGTCTGGTGACTTTGCCAGCCCTCCCTCACTTAAGTCCAATTCACTTGCATGTCATAGCATCATCTCCCTGATGTCGTGGTCCTCTTTGAGAATGAAGGGCAAACAACAACAACCCTGGAATCATTGAGAAGTGAGGAAAGTGGCAAAAAAACATCACCAACATCTATCAGAGATCAAACTTATTCTAAATATAATGGGAAAGCTGGAAGCCACCTTAATGTTACTATATTTTATGTAATCTGAGAATGCTAGAATTTTTATGGCATAGAACTGATCCACAACCCGGACAAAGAGACCTTCTTTCCTCTAAAAGTGCCTGAAATAAAATTATAATATTTGTGTCTTCATTTCTTGATTTTTAAATCCAAGACATGGTCCCTGTAACTTCTAAATATCCTTCATAAAGGTTGCATAAGTTTTGTGCTTCATTTAGAAAGCATTCACTGCTAAATAGTGGGAAGAATGACGTAAGAGAGTCATCAACTCTTCTGCTCACAAAAGTCCCTATGCACTCTCGAAACAATTTGGTTAGTCATTTAATCTTTCAGAACCTTAATTTCTTCGTCTATGAAATGGAGATAAAAATACTCCTACTGCCTACGTTGCAAGGTTGTTGGGAGGAAAGTGCTCTGTTAACCTTAAGGTGCTATAGAAAAGTAAATTATTTTTATTCACACTAATATCAACCTTGTCATTCATACCATGTTTTAAGTGAGGCCTAGGTCTTTTTGTCTCTTCCAATGAATAAATTCTTTTAGATGAGGTAAACAATCTTTAAAGGCATCCCTGATATACTTGCTTTGTTTTATTACAAATGAATGAAAATAGGGAAAATCATTATTCTTGACATTTAAAAAAATTGCAGGGAATTTGTTCTTATTAGCTATCTTAGCTTGATATTAAATGACTGTTTTTGTGTACTCAGGGAATGTGGAAAAGAGATGTGAACAATTAAGACTTTGTTAATGATCATGGAAAACACTTAGTCCTCCAGGGGATTGGCTCAGAGCTAACAAATAACTAAAAGTGATTGTTCCATATCATTCACTGGGCCCTGGAGAAACCTTCCCTCTCTTTATGATTCTTAAGTACTGCTCTTGCACTTTCCTAATAAAGATATTCCTATTGTGATTTCACTAGATCATCTGTTACATTATCGGTTACACTGAAACTCAGATTATGATACTCAATTCCTGATGTTTACACTTGCCAAGGTTTTTTTCATCCTCAAATAAATATTTGATTTCTTGGTTCAAAAGGGGTAACTCAGAAATGCTTTTAAAACCAAACAGGTCAGAATAAATCATCTTTATCTAGATGCAAATATTAACCTACTTCTCTACTGACCCATTAAGACCTTTTGCCAGATAAGGTAAAGACCAATTCAAAGGAAGCTTCTTCAATCTTCGCTCTCAATTGCCATAGCGCTGACATAGCGGTCAGAGTGTAAGAGTTAAACAAATTCATGAAAGCAATATTTATTTAAACTCTCTGGCAATGATATTGTTACTTTCTTTTGTTATTGAATAATTAAAAAGGTATCAAATAGCAAAGTTTCAATTATTCATTAAGTTATTTCACTTACCAGACAAATGTCTGTAGGCAAATAAGTGACGCTTGAATTAAAAACTGGCTACATCTCCATAGGTTTACTTATTGGGTCATCATGGCTTTAATCCTCAAATATTAAAGTGATTCAGAACTGTCCATCAGTGGCTTCAGAAAAGGCTTAGCATTGAGCAACAAGACAGACAACTTTCATATTTAAAAGTCCTGGGAATTCTTCCACTAAGACAAGCAGGCTAAACAGTAGAGAAGTGCCATCTGTTAGGTGCTGAACATAGTAAAAACAGTACAACTTCATTTTAACAATCCCTTCCTGCCTTCCCAAACTACGCAGATGCCTGACTTTTCTGAGCTGTTTTTCTGTGTCAACTTCTACAAGGGTATATCAAAAGAGTTAGAGCTGTAAAATGCCATAATCATCGCTATGCAAATGGTCCCCAAATCTACCTATCCTGCCTTCCTTCCTTCACTGAACTCACGTCCAAAATCACCAACTACCTGTTGTACATCTCCATCTGTATTTTTCGTAGATATCTCAAAATTCACTGTCCAACACTATCCCTCCTTCCAGCCTACTTGTCCTTCCAATATACCACCTAGATTTCCATTCTATGACCATCCTCAACTCTTCACTCTTAAGTATCTTTAGATCTAATCCAGTGCTAAGTATTTTAAAATTTACCTTTAAAACATCTTTTATGTTTTGTCTTCTTTCCATTCACATGGCCTCAAACCTTGTCAGACCCTTGTCACCTTTCACCTGCACTATTTCAACAACTCCTTAATTGGTCATCCAGTCTCCAGTGCCTTCCCTCTCTAATTCATCCTCCACGGAGCAGGCAAATTGATGCTACTAAAAACACAGATCTGAGCATGGCACTGCCCATCTCAAGAAGGTTCAGTGGGTACCTGTTGCCTCCAGGATAAATGTTTAAGGGATAAATCTTTGGTTTGTCACTTAAATGACTCCACAATCCATCTCCAACCTACTGATCTAGAGTGATCACTCATTACTCCTTCTCATGCACTTGACAATCCAAACTAACTAAATTGGTTAGCTCAATGATAAGTCCATGAGCATAAACTTACATTTCTCAGTTTTGTGACTTTGTACAAACTGTCCCCTGTGCCTAGAAAGAAAACCTCCTTCCTCACCTCACGCTCTGAGAATGCCCAGTTTCCTTCAAGGCTCAGTTCAGGTGCTGCTTCCTAAAGGGTTCTTTTCCTGATTTCCTTACCTGTTAGTCTCTTCCTTGTCTTCCCACCCCCTCCACTTCTTTGTCTTCCTTTAAAATATAGTCTCTTGTTGCCTGCCTGTGTAGATGTTATTTTTGAAAGGTTAGAAGAATGTAAGCTCTTTGAAAGCAGGGACAGTTTCGTTTTTGCATTTATATTCCCAGGGTCTACCACTGTGTCCATTTCAGAGCAGGTATGTAGTGATTGCTTGTTAGCAGAGATGGAATAGGGATCATCTAGTCTAATACTCTCATTTTACTAATGGGGTAAATGAGGGATAGCTACTTGCCCAAAGTCACAGAGCTATTAATAGAAGGGCAAGGATACCACCTCAGATCTTTTCATTTCAACTCCATGCCCCTCAATGCAACCCTAACCAGGAATGTCTGAAATGTTGTCATTGAAAACATAGGCAGTCGGCTTGGGCATACCTGTAGGAATGTAAGGCAAAGGGCTTTAATCCAGTCTTCCTATGTTCCTTTTTGATGCTCTTGGGCTCTGATATGAAAATATCAGGGGAATGATGGAAGCTCAAAGAAATTCATTCATTTCAACTTATGTATCAATAAGGCCTCAAGGGATTGCCTTGCTGAGAGGGAGTGAAGATGTTGGAATAGAAATATCTTAACTTGAGGGGCTCCTTTTTTTCCTTTGTTGGGTGCAGCTGTGGACTTGACTACAAAGAAATCAAAATATGCTGATTAGATGGACATGGACAACCTCACAAAAGAGCGATAACCTTCACATATATGTGCATATACAAATGTATATATATACATATATATGTATCTATGTGTGTATATATGCGTATATGTCTATATATTCAAACATATTATATAAACACTTGAACTGAGAAAATTGTGATAGGTTCTGGGGGAAGTATAGGATTTAAACTTGCTCCTTTCCCTCATGGAATTTATAGTCTAGTTGGGAGATATGAAATATACATGGATAATTAAAACATGGGTATTATATAATAAATGTATTAGGGAGGTGCAAAACAAAGAGTTGCGAGATCTAGCTGACAGGGGGAGGTCATTACTTTCAGGAGGGATGAATTGGAGAGAACATCATTAGAACTAGGTCTTAAAGGATAGACAGGAATTCAAACAAGATAAACATAAGGGAAAGTTTTTTTTATCAGTCATCTTTAAGACTTTCTCTTGAGCTGACCTTTGTTCTAACGGGTGTAATCCAGAGGGTAAGGAGTCATCCCTCTTCAAGTGATGATGCTGACAATGGGCTAGATCAACCTGTAAGGACTAATTTAACTGGTTTTGAATTGAATGGCAATGGGAACAAACATTGACCCCTGAAATGAACTGTATCTACTACTCTTGGGATTACAAACTTTTCCTTGAACATGCTCTGTGATTTTCTATCCTTGGACTTATCTTTATGATGTTTCCTCCACCTGGAATACCCTCTGTGCCGATTTTAATTTGTGCCAACTCCAGCTGTTGAAAAGCATCCAACATCCTGAAAGGAAGCCTGATTGCAGATCAGATCATTGTAACACCTTACACTAAGCAGGAGTAAAGCAGTCAGTCTTTGTAGTGGATCTTTCGGCTTATACACCTGCCGTATTCAAAGAGGTTTTTGAAATGGCACTTTGGGATACAAGTTCTTTCTATGCTACATAGGAATGAGAGAAATGCTCATCTTCTCATTTCTTCTAGATAGCAAATTATTTTAATTTCAACAACTCTTTGGGATTTATACAAAAGGTATCTTTGTATTTTGCTAGATAAATCTAAGCTAGCTTTCCGTGTGATTTCAAAATTTTCCCCTTGGGTCAAAAGGAGATTGACTCAACAAATTGTAATAGTAATAATGCTAATGATAATAATAAAACCACTAGTATATACACAGTGCCTACTCTGTGCCAGGCACTGTGCTAAGTGCTTTAAAGTATTTCATTTTGTCCTCACAACACCCTCGAGAGATAGGTGCTATTATTAACTTTATTTTACAGTAGAGAAACTGAGACAAACAGAGGTTGAGTGATTTTTTTCTGAAGTCATACTGTTAATAAGTGTATGAGGCTGGATTTGAACTCAGTTTTTCCCGACCCCAGGCTCAGCCCTCTATTTACTGTGCGACCTAGCTACATGAATCTAATGGATTATTGCGATATTTTTAGAAATGATGAATATGAGGAATTCAGAGAAGTATGGGAAGACTTGTGAACTGATACAGAGTGAAGTGAGCCAAAGCAGGAAAAATACTGCCTAAAGCAACATGAATGAAAAGGACAACAATAACAAAAGGAGGAGTGCTGCATAATTAAAGGGCCAAATTTGGCCCTAAACAGGAGATAAGAACAATTTATATAATAACAACACATTAACGAATTTCATTTTTTGTTACATTTTGAGTTCCATGTTCTCTCCTTTCCTCCATTCAAACCCTGCCAGTATGTGTGTGTGTGTGTGTGTGTGTGTGTGTGTGTGTGTGTGTGTGTGTGTGTGTGTGTAGTGGAACCATATAATACATCCAAATACCAGTTCTTTCTCTGGAGGTGGATAGCATATTGCTTTGTAAGTCCTCTGTAGCTGATTTGAATGTTCATGTGCCTCAGAGTAGCTTAGGCATTTACACTTACTCTTCAAACAACAATGCTGTTACTATATACAATGTTCTCTTGATTCTGCCATTTCACTCTGCATTATTTCATGCATTTCCATGTTTTTCTAAAACCAATCTGCTTGTCATTTCTGACAGCACAGTGGTATTCAATCACAATAATATACCACAACTTATTCAGCCATTCCCTGGTTGATAGGCATCCCCTCATTTTCTAGTTCTTTTGACATCACAAGAAGAGCTGCTATAACTATCTTAGAACATGTAGGTTCTTTCCCTTTTCCCCTGATCACCTTGGGAAACACAACTAATAGTGGTATTTCTGGGTCAAAGGATATGTACGGTTTTATAATTCTTTGGAAATAATTCCAGATTGTTCTCCCAAACAGTTGGATCAGCTCACAATTCCAATGAAAGTGTATTAGTGGCCCAATTTTTCCACATACCCTCCATCATTTGTCATTTTCCTTTTCTATTATTTTAGCCGATCTGATAGGTGTGAGATGGTACCTCAGAGTTGTTTTAATTTGCTTTTTTCTAATCAATAATGATCTAGAGCATTTTATGTGGCTATATGTAGCCATATACATCCTGACAGAGAGGGGATGAATTGTAGAATGTAACATACCATGTGGGACATGACCAATGTGGAAATTTGTTTTTCTTGACTTGACTATGTTTATTTGTTACAAGGGCTTTGTTTTTCTTTATCATCAGTAGAGGATGGGATAGAGAAAAAATGTTTTTTAGTTTAAAAAAGTAAAATTTAATTACAAAATAAAATGCACTTTCCTCACTTCTTTGCAAAACTGAGATACTATGGGAGTCTGGCAATACATGCATTGTCAGACTCAGTTGACATGTTTGCTGAACTGCCTTTCCCCCCATCTTTTTTATTCTTGGTTACAGGGGGACTTGCTGGGTAGGGGCAGGGAGGGAAGGTGAGCTAAAATCAAAAGACATCGAAAAAATTAGTTTTAAAAACCTTTAGTGTTTTTGGTTCCTTGACACAGGGAAAACTAGGAAGTCTTCTGAATCTTGTCATTATGCTGCCAAGAAGCTCAAATGAAAATTATATTCTGGGAGCTCTCTTGTCCAATTTCAAAGCCTACAAAAACTCTGTCCATCCATCTAATGTGGCAGATAATCCCCCAATCCCAAAGGTCATGAGGAGGCCACTAACATCTCCAAAGGACACCCCCGCACGTGCACACACACACACACACACACACACACACACACACACACACACAAACAAACACACACACACACTTCCCACAAAGCAGCTGTATGAATGTGCTTACGTTCAGAAGCAGACTACTTACTCTGAGGGAACAATTAGAGCTTCAAAAAGGGACACGTCTATGGTGCAGTATTGTTCACCGTATTACTGCAGAATAACTTGTCGACATCACAGATTCATAGAATTTGATTTGGAAAGGATGGTAGCAGCTATTTAGACCCTCTGACACTGAAAAGAATCCCTGCTTAACTTACTTGACTATTGGTCACGCAACCTTTGCTTGAAGATTTTTCATTTCTCACTAACTTCACATTCAATTTTGGACAGCTCTAATTGTCAGGAAGGTTTGCTGCTGTTGTTTGATTCTGACATTAAGCCTAAATTTGCCCCTCGTCAACTTATACCCACTTGTCCTGGTTCTGCCTTTTGGAATTAAACCCAGTGGTTTGACATGACAATCCTTCAAATATTTGAAGACAGGTATCATGTTTCCCCTAAGTCTTCTCTTCTTTTCTCCAGGCTAAACATCTCCATTTCTTTAAATTGACCATCATATAACATGGACCCAAGGCTGCTGATCATCCTGGCTGCTCCTTTGGACAGTCTCAAGTTTATCTATTAATCAATGAATAAGCATTTATTAAATGCCTACTGTTCTAGCTTATCAACATCTTTCTTAAATTTTGTCACATAGACCTAAAGACAATATGTCAGATTTTATTCTGACCAAGGTAAAGTATGGAAAGAGTATACTTTTCTTATTTCTAGAAGCCCAGTCTCAATGGTAATCTAGCCCAATATTGCAATATCTTTTTTTTGACTGTCACATCACACTGCTGATTCATATTCAACTTGCAGTCCACTAAAATCCCTAGATCTTTTTTTTTATTCTTCGGAAAAATTCCTGTTTAAATATGACTCTCCTAACCTGTACTTGGGAGATTGACTTTTTGAAACTAAGACTTTGCATTTATCCCTTTGGAATTTCATATTATTAGGTTCAACCCAACTCTCTAGTGTGTCAAGATCATTTTTAATGCTGATTCTATTATCCATTGTGTGACTTGGGATTGTGGGTACTTTAGAAGTATCAATTGAGGTTACAGGATTGAGGAAGTTGTAAAAAGGGGAGACATTTTTACTGTAGTCTTCTTTTGAAGTTACTAAATGGTTATGCTATAAGAACAGATCAGTAGCTTTCTTAATATGTCTTGTAATCACTTTTGATTAAACCTTGCTTTTTAAAAAAATTGAATATTATTTCCTTTTAGTCCCCAGACTATAGGATGGGGTAGTTTATATGACTAGTTATAGATGAATGAATAAATAAATAAATGAAAAAATGGGTTTAGTGCTTACTGGGTAATGAGAAAATGCTAAGGCAAGTATTAGGGATACAGATATAAAAGCAAGACCTTCCCTCACCTCAACCCTCATTCCAATAGAGGGGTATGGATGTAACATATATAGGAGAGTGCTGATTATGAAGCAATATTTTAATTTAGAAAGTTAAAGGGATGGAAAATGGAGTCATTGGGAAGTAGCAATGTCTATGTTGACTTGATTATGATTTTAGAAATGGAAAGTTGGGGCTGAGGGGAAGAAAGGGAGTATGAAGAGAACCCGCCCTAGAAGCCAGGTGACTGGTAAGAAAATGGCCAAGGAGTAAGAGGATCAAAACGAAGAATGGCTGGAGGTGGACTAGCTGTGACTGGTCAGAGGAGGCACTCAGGGATCATAGCCCTTGTGTGAGAGTTCCTGAGTTGAAAGGATTAAGGGCCCCAGGGTGTTGTCTCTGATCTGGAAGGCAAAGTAGCTTGTAAGAAGATGGCTTGGGAGTACAGTTAAGAATGTTTAGTAGAACACATGAGGTACTTTACCAAAAAGGATAGCAGAGGTTAGGTATGTTTAGTGAAAGATTAAGTAGTAATTCTGTACAGAGAAGAAGATTGAATTCTAAAGGACTGAAAACTCTTGACCTTATTTTATGTTATACACTACTTTGACAGTCTGCCTTCTCAGTCCCCTTCTCCAAATAATTCGTAAAATAAAATATATAGCATGACAAAGAAGCCAAATATACTGAAAAATAGTCTTAATTAAAAAAAAAAATTCCCAGATCTCAGGCTAATAATCCTTCCTCTAAAATGCTTCATTTCAGGAATGTTTTCTGAGTCTAATAATTACAATAACAAAGCCGACATTAATATTGAGATCTATGTGTATCATCTCATTTGAATTTCAAAAACTTGTGGGTAAGATAACAATTAAGCATTTAACATATGAGGTAACTTAAAGATATGAAGAACTTTCCTGTGGTCGAACAGCTAGTAAGTGCCTGAATCTAGATTCAAACTCAAGTCTTCTTGACTCCAAGGCCAGTGCCACACCAGGCTGCCTCTTACATCTAATAACCTGAATGTCTGCTGAAATGCAGCTTAAATCAGTAGTTTATCCTCTCAGCTTTACACTTATTTCCTAAAGATGCATATAATTAGTAGGAAACAATTGTTTTAAGAACTTGGGTTTGATATATTCCTATAGATATATTTTTCCCCTTCCTTTGACATCTCCTGTAGGATAGCATCACAGGAAGTTAATGCACCAATGGTCTCTTGGAATTGCTCATGAGTTAGAGCACTTTGTAGAAAGCTGTTTTACTGTTGGGACTGACTTTGGTTTATGGAACCGGACTCTAAATACTAGTATCTAATCTGTCTTGTGCTAAAGTGTATAACAACAAGATGGCCAGACCTAGCTAGATATGTGAAATGCCTTGCATAGGTGGTGTTACAGTTCTATCCTGAATAAAGCAATCAATCAATACTTCTTCTCTGCTTACACTCCAATCTTCAGAACTGCTTGTTACGCTAGCTAGATGGATTTACTTAGAGCAGTGAAAGACATTCAGCAAGTCCATCCAATTTCTTGATTTATTTGCTATTGATGCATAAAATAGGCTTGTCTGTGAAACAGGCAGGTTCAAATTGCTGTTCTCAGGCATTTTCATTGTTATTATTTGGCTAGCCTGACTCTTGCGGGTCAAATTAAAACTCATTCATCCAGAGCTAGGTTAGTGACAAGAGAGAGCCTCCTATTAGCTTCTTCAGCTAAAATCTGTAACCAGTCCTGTATTTGAATAATACCACTGAGACTAAGATAAGACCTGTAGCTGCAAGATGGATTAGAAGTGAGGATGACCTTGGGGAAGCTAACCTTTTGAGCGATCAGTTTCCTTATCTGCAAAATGAAACGTTTGGGTTAAGTTGCCCCTAAGTGCCCTCCCAGCTCTAAATCTATAGTCCTACAATCTAAGTGAATTTTTTTTTCAGTTTAGAAACCTGCTTAGGATGGAGTAGAACCAATCAAATATTTATCAGAAAGAAGAAGCTGTATGATCACAGGATCATAGATTTAGAGTGAAGATGAGTTTAGGTGCCATCTAATTCCAACTCTTTCATTTTAGAGGAAAAGGACTTTTTAGAGGACATTTTAGAGGACAAAAGGACATTTTAGAGGAAAAGGACTTTCACAGAGACTGAGTGACTTGTCCTAGGTCTGCGACTCTGGCTAGTAGTCTTGCCTATGTTTGCCTCAGGCAATTGCCTAGGACTTAGCTATGAAGTCACAGATCAACTGTGATTTGTGTTGGTCCTACACCATCCTTTGTGCTGACAAAGTCAATCATTCTTCACCTATTTGCATATTATCAATAAAATGCTTTGATATTTTTAGTGTCCCATGATTATATCTGTATGGGTACTCCCTCCGCTAATGCAGATAAAAATCCATCCGTGTCTTAGGAGACCAGTGGGTCTCCATGTCCTACCACATCAATGATCACTTAATGCAAAGGTCTGTAACTTCTTTGGTGTCATGGGTCCATTTGGCAGTCTAATAAAAAAAAAAACCTATGGATCCCTTCTCAGAATGATACTTTAAGTTCATAAAATAAAATACGATGGATTATAAAGGGAAGCAATTATATTGAATTACAATGATCAAGACAGTGAGTTGGAAGACCTAGGTTCTAGTTCCAGATTGTCACTTAACTAGTTGTGTAACCTGGGAAAGTCAGCCAAGCTCATAAGATTTAGAGGTGTAAAGGATCTTGGAAGTCATCTAATCTGACTTGTAACTGAGGAAACTGAGATAGGATTAGAACCCAGGGACTCAGACTTAAAATCCAGTGTCTTTTGGCTCTTTCATTTTTTATCTCCCTTTTTACCTGATTCTGCCTCTGCATCTGTAAAATCAAGAGCTTAGATATGATGATCTTTCAGGTCCCATCCAAAAAGAAGAGTGCTGGTAGATGTTTAATAATTAGTTCTTTTGGGGGAAAAACCCTCAAGGCACATTTTAAAATTTAATCTTCATTATTCACATTTTCTTTATCACTTTATTAAGTCTGATTTTTTGATAGAATTGTTCAGTTGTCTCTGACTTTTCATGACCCCATTTGGAGTTTCCTTGGCAAAGATACTGGAGTGCCATTTTCTTTTGTTATTTTCTTATCCAGTTCATTTTACAGATGAGGAAACTGAGACAAACAGGGTTAAGTGACTTGCCCAAGGTCACACAACTAGCAAGTGTCTAAAGCTACTTCTTATTAAGTCTATACACACACACACACACACACACACACACACACACACACACACACACACCTCTAATAAACCTGATAATATAAATACTCTGATAATATAAATGAATATAAATATATTTATATTTACATATAAATTTGTATATAAATATAAAAATAAGATATAAATAAAATTTGCAGACTTTCAAATACTTTTCAAAGCTCATATTGAAAATTTAACAATTGACTTTCTAAAGCTGATTTTAATTGGCACCAGCACAGCCCTGTTTCCGATTCTAAAACTCTAAGAAAGAATAAAAAATCACAGCCATATCTTATTTCTTCAAATATTATTTTATCTATTTCTCTACCTAAAGCAAAATAGGCTTTGTAAAATATCAAATAATGTGGCCTTTTGCAAAACAAGCAAAAAGTTAATGGGCTTCATTAATATTTACCATACACATAATTTTAATTGTAATATAATTTTACAGCTTAGAAACATTTATTTCAATACATATTTTTTTTTCAGATGAGGATATTGAGGCCCTAAAATGTAAATGACTTGGCTGGGGTCACTGAGCTGGCTAGTAATATAGCACAATGGAAAGAGGAGTGGATTTGGAATATAGAGGAACTAGATTTCAATCCCAATTCTGGGATTCCTGTGTGATATTGGGTAATTCCCCAAACTTCTGGAGGCTTAGTTTCCATGATGGGATTGGACTAAATGACCTCTACATCTAACTCTTTGGTCTAAATCTGTGTGCTACTTCTCTTGACTTCCAATCCAATGCTCTTTTCACTGCCCTACACTGATGCATTAGTTCATTGTCACATTTTCCAATCAGGATTTGGTAAAGCAGAGGATATCCCATGGAAACAAAAACTCCTTGTCCTGAATAGCAGATCTCCCCATCTCACTTATGTACCAGCTCTTTTTTAATTCCTCTATTGATGCCAAAGTCATAAACTAATACACGTGACCTAGAAGATTCAACTGAACAGGAGGCTTTGCTCCGACAAAGTAATGGTCCTTCTCTAGGTTGATGTTTTTTTTTTTTTATTTCGATTAATTGCTGACTAAATAAATCACACTGTTATGTAACTATAAAATTCCATTTAATTAGATTATGAGTTTAGTCGATCTAATTACAAAAGCTAGAACCGTTCAAATATATATTTTAAAATTTTTTGCTGGCTGGTTAATTTAAAATTCACCTTCTATAAAATCTAAGTCAATCTTTATAAATTTCATCAAAGTAGAAAAGTAAACCCATAAATATGATGGTCCACATTAAACTGTTGAGAATGGGTTTCTTTATTAATGGTAAAATGTTGAAAAATGGTTTTCCCCCAGAAAAACACAATTAATAAGCATTTATATAGTGATTTCACATCAAATAATTTTAATTCATTACTTTATTACTGATTCTGAAATATCTTTACTTCAGTGCATTAATGGACCTATAATTTCACTGGTGGGAGCACTCCTTTCACTGGTAAAGATTATAATTCTATTTATCCAGTGTGATTCTGGCCCATGTCAGTCTATAAATCCTCCATAGAAATATATTCAATGTGCCCAAGGCTTTCCTCTAGTTTTTTTTAAACATTTCATGAATGCCAGTGCAGTGGTTAGACTGTCTCTCTGTTATCCCTCATTCTTATTATATGACCAGCCTGCTTTCTTTTCTAATCATGCAAGTCCTTAATTTTTTTATATCACATCTTTTTTTTGCCAAGTAATTATTTGTATAGTGCAACCTGTCTATACCTGCTATGCATCTTTCTTTTTTATTAATTAATTATTAGTTTTAGTTTACAACCTTCAGGTCCTCAAGGTTTTGAGTTTCAAATTTTTGCCTCTCCTCCTCTCCCTTCCCCATCCGAGATGGCATGCAATCCATATAGGTTCTACATATACCTTCACACTAAACATTTTCACAACAGTCAAGTTGGAAAGAAGAACTGTAACCAATGGAATGAACCATGAGAAAGAAGAAACAAAAACAAAAACAAAAAACAAAAAGAGAGAGAGAGCAAATAGTTTGCTTCAATCTGCATTCAGACTCCATAATTCTTTCTCCGGATGTGAATTGTTTTTTCCATCATGAGTCTTTTGGAATTGTCTTAGAACCTTGCATTACTGAGAAGAGATAAGGCTATCAAAGTTAGTCATCAGAGATACCCTGTGTCTGTAATTGTGTATAATGTTCTCCTGGTTCTGCTCCCATCACTCAGCATTGATCATATAAGTCTTTCCAGGCTATTATGAAGTCTGTCTATTCCTCATTTCTTATAGCACAATAGTATTCCATTACTTTCATATTCCACATTTTCTTTAGCTATCCCCAATTGATGAGCATCTCCTTGATTTCCAATTCTTCACCACCACAAAAAGAGCTGCTATAAATATTTTTGAACATACAGGTCCTTTTCCCACTTGTGTGATTTCTTTAAGATACAGCTCTAGGGGGG
>CM053627.1:89877704-89906417 GCA_028646595.1 Phalanger gymnotis | reverse complement strand
TCAATGCGAAGTTATACATGGAAGTTATATGGGATGCCATGCCGTCTTGGGGAGGGAGGCGGGGAGGAAGGGAAGAAAATCTGGAACTCAAAATTATGTAGAACCATGTATTGCAAACTAAAAATAAAAAGGAAAACAAAAAGAAAACATAAGCAAAAAAAAAAGAGGGTGGGCAAGATTCCAAAGTTATATATCCATCTCTCTCCTCAAGTACCCTGCTTTTATATTTAGATATCTTATATAGGCAGACCACAGTTCACGTATATTTGATCCTAGAGGCAATAGGGACCGCTGGAGTTTATTGAGTTAGGGAGTGATTTGGTCATGCCTACACTTTAGTAAAATGACTTTGGAATCTCTATGGAGAAAGTATTAGGGTGGAGAGAATCTTGAGGACAGGAGATCAAAGAAAAAGCTATTGTAACAGTATAGGAATCAGATGATGGTGACTGAATCAAGCTAGTGACAGTGTGAGTGAAGAGAAAGGGACACATGCAAGAGATGCTGTGGAGCAAGATTTGACAACTAATTAGATATGTGTGATGAGTGAGGATAAATTAATGACACCAAAGTTGTAAACTTGAAGGACTATAAAGATGACGGTGTCCTTGAAAATAATAGGAAAGTTGGGAGGAGAGGTGGATTTTAGAGGAAATAGCATGATTTTTTTTGGACACAATGAGTTTGAGATACTTCTAAGATAATTTTCTTTTTTTTTCTTTATTTGGACTCATTGAGTTTAAAATACTTCTACGATATTTAGTTCAAAATATTCAATATGTATGTGACATTGTGATACCAGAGCTCAGGGGAGAGAATAGGACTGCATATATAGATCTGGTAGTCATTTGCATAAAGAAAGTAATTGAACCCATCAAAAGTTCATGAAATGAATGGAAGGGGGAAGAATGGAGGAGGAACAGGAGAGAAAGAGAGAGAGACAGAGAGAAAGACAGAGACATATACAGAGATAGAGAGAGAGGGAATAAATGAATGAAAATAAATGGAATACGGAAAATAGACCAGGAGAGAGTCTTAGAGTTTGCCTACTGTTCAGGGATATGGTATTTATGATGAACTAGGAAAGGAGATATAGAAGGCAATGTCAGACAGGTAGCAGAACCAAATGAAAACAACATCCTGAAAACACATAGAGGATAAAATATCCAAGAGGAGAGGGTATTCAACAGCATTACATGCTGCAGAGGAGTCAAAGAGCAAGGACTGAGAAGGGGCCATTAATTGGACAATTAAGAGATCATTAGAAACTTTGGATGAAGCGATTTTACTTCAATGATAAAACTGGAAGCCAAATTGCAGAGGGTTTAAAAAGAGAGGGCCAAGAGAAGAGGAGGCATTGAGCGTAGGTAGCTTTTTCTAGGAGTTTGGTTAAGAGAGTGGAGAGATAGGATTATGGGTGGGGGTTGAGGACTTCTTAAAGATGGCTGATACTTGAGCAGTTTTATCAGTTGTAAAATGAAGATAGTAAGAATTGCAATAATACCTGCTTTAATGTTTGGGAAGGAAGTGCTTTGTAAACCAGAAAACACTATGTAAATGAAAGTTGCTACCATCGTAATATATATGAAGCTTAAGGGATTTTAAATATTTGCAGTAATAGCTAACATTTATATATGGCTTTAAGATTTGCAAAATCCCTTACAGATATCTCATTTTATTTTCATAACAACTTTAGGAAGTAGGTGCTATTATTATTCCCCTTTTACAGATGAAGAAACTGAGACTGGGGGAGATTAGGTGACTTGCCCACTGTGGTCACACAGCTAATAAGTTTCTGAGGTTGGATTTGAATTCAGGTTTTCCTGACTCCAAGTCTTGGGTTCTATCCAGTGTCACCTAATTGTCTATTTTTCAATAACTGTGGAAACATCTTTTGTAGAATTAACAGGTTCCTAAGCAGAGGTTGGACTCTAAAACCAACTTCATTCTCTCAGTAATTTCCCTGGCTATCATATAAACAATATATTTTTTTCCAGGTAATATCAAGGGAGTATTGAATTTCAAAATAAAAATATTTCACATAAAAAGGAGACATTTAAAATTCCTCTATGGAAATCCATGTGATATTAGAGAGTATTCAGTTTGTCCCAGTTGGAGTAACATAATCTCCCAAACCAGATGAAAACCTATTTCTGAAGTTTTTCTAGGATGACTTAAGAGTTTTATCAATGCACTAAGAAGTGTCTTATTGTTCTAAGGGGGTTATACCATATTCTGAAAGGACACATTGAAAAATGGTATCTTGCTTTGTACTTTCTGTGATTTGATTAAAGAAGATTGTTCTTCGTGAAAAATAAACCCCCCCCCCAAAAAAAAAAGGCATGCAAACAAGCAGTGGAAGTTTAAAACTTACTACTTGTAAAATTGTTTTGTTCTGTTTCTGTGATTTGACATGTTTAAGGAAGTGCCCTGTTCTATATACTTCTCTAGGTGAATGAATTTGTTAATTCGGCCCATAAGAAATTCATTTAATCCATATATATGGTCTAACTGAATAATTCATTGTCCACAGTCCCATCCATTTTGAGTCAGTCAACAAGAATTTATTAAACATTTACTATAAACTAGGCTGAGTGCTGGGATGCGAAGAAAGGCAAGCATATGGTTCCTGTCTTCAAAGAGCTAACATTCTACAAATATCTAGGCAAAGAGTCTGCAGACGGTGTTGTGTATGTGTAAGTTGGCTGATCTTGCTGGATCTTAGAGTGTGAGGAATGGAGTCATTAGGCTCTAAGTTCTTTAAGGGCAGGGACTACTTCTGCCTCTTTTTGTATCTCCAGCGCTTGGCATTGTGCCTGGCACTTAGAAGTTGCTTAATAAATGTATACTGATTGAGTGAAATTTAAGAAAACTGGAAAAATAGGAAAGAGCCAGGTTGTGGAGGACTTTAAAAGCCAAATAAAGGATTTTATATTTGATCCTGGTAGGAATAGGGAGCTACTGAAGTTTATCAAACAGGAGGCGGCATGGTCTGACTTGAACTTTAGGAAGTCACTGGCAGCTGAGAGGACGTCCCGAATTATCCCTGTCAAAGAATCCAAAGCATTTCATGTAATAGGATGCTGAAATTACTTTGATGTAAAATTGAAGGCAATAATCCCTTAATTTCTCCTTGACCTTTTACAACCCCTCAATAATAGAAGATAGCAGAGGAACACTCAAATGGATTTGCTCCTACTTGGTGTTTTACCCCATTATGCTCCTTGCCTTTGACTCAAGCCTTTCTCCAGTTTCACAGCATCATCACCATCTCATTCCTAAGAATGCCTTTTCTCCCCAGCTTATTTTTTAGCTAGAAAATCACTTTCTTTTTATGTGAAGGTTTTGAGTAGGAACATTTAACATTCTACATCTTTTCTTTTACCTCTGGCAATAGTCTGAAGTGAGAGAACTGAGTCACCTACTGCATATACATTTTTCACTGGAACATCCTGTGTAACACACTTTACAAATTAAATGTCGACTTTTTTAGGCATTCCTATAAATAACGAATGGAGAGAATCATCTAGTCACATGTATATGGGAAGCTCTGAGTCATTTGTCTCAGATACTTGTACCATTGTTGATGCAGAAAAAACAAAATTTGTCTTTAAAAGTTGAGATTGTAGGACATAACCCCCTTCATCGTTCAATAACTGCCCATATCTAGCAAAAAACTTCTTCCGTTGTTTCAAATAACTGTGCGGGCAAAACTCATCATTGTCATCATTGCTAGTAACATTTGTGCCATATTTCATAAGATCTATGATTTCCTCTCTATGAGTATTTCCTCAATAGTTGTAGATTGATTCCTCCATGATTTACTAAGTATTATTGTAGCTGGAAAAAGAGCCCCACAAAATATTAACTGGTGGTCAATTTTCTGGACATGAGCCTCTCCAAATTTAGTTTTCTGGCCCTAAGAGAACAGATACTAGGTTTGGTTGTGCCTAAAAAAGGCTTGTACTCCATTGTTAATAACTTTGAAGAACTTAAAGTCATCTCTTCACGCCGATGAGGCATCAGACCATATAAGGTTATTTGTAACCATATTTTTGATAGTAATAGTCTGTTAACAAAGGTAGCCATAAGGTGAATCTAAAATTAAAAAGGCGGAACTTTTCCCTTAGTTTAATATTTGATTGCAAAGAGATCATCTGTCATTTTGGATAGAAGTCTGGTTTTGCAATCAGAAACTCATGGGTTCAAGTACCACCTCTGATATGTCCCTATTACTTGAACACATGGGTTCAAGTACCACCTTTGACAAATCACCATCACTCATCTATCTTCGCCCTACTCTTCCTTTGTGTGAAGGACAGGGTAGAGATGGTAAGAGTGTAGCTTGTGAGAATGGAAGAGGAGAGACCTGAAGTTCTTCTAGCTTTTAGCTTTGAAAGGGAAGATGGCCATTCAAGCCTCTCTTCATGTCACTGAAGGAAGAGAAAGACTCTGAGAAGCTGACATGAGGGGAGATAGGAATCTCTATCATGTTGCCTATCCCTAGCTTGCTACATTAGACTTTTCTCCTAAATCTGCTCCTTCTTCTGACTTCTCTTTCTCTTCCTGTAGCACCACCATTCACCCAGTTTCTTAGGTTTATGACCTTGGGGATTATCCTTAACTCTTCTCTGTCCCTCTCCTCTCATATCTAATCTCCAATTCCCACTAATACATCTCACCAATATCTCTCAAGTCTCTTTTTATTCTGTTCAGCACCCTTGTTGTCTTCATTATTATCACAAGCTTCTGACAAGTCTTTCAATCTCCCTTTTTGTTCACCATCTTAACTTCTTACTATTGCCAGAATGACCTTTTTTATGCATAGATCTGCCCAAAAGTCTCCAGTGGCTCCCATTGTCTCCAAAGAAAAGTTTATGCTTCTTAGTCCAGTTTTCAAGATCTACCACACTACATTACCTTTACAGCCTTATATTATTCCCTTCCATTCACTCCATAGTCTAGCAAAGCTCTTCACTTTGCTGTTCCTCATAACTAGAATATTCTTCTTCCCCCTCTCTGCCTATTGAACTCCCACTCCTCCTTTAAAATCCAGCTCCAAATTCTTTTGCTTACAGGAAACCTTTCTTGACTTCTCACATTGGTAATGTTCTTCCCCCTCAGATCTAATTCCGAACTTTGTTTTTAACCTTCTAAGGCATGTGTCACATAGTGTTTTGTATTTCAGCTATCTGTATTGCTGTTTTATGCCCTTTCCAGACTCAAAGATCCTTAAGGCAATGACTGTATCTTTTGTAAACTCTGAATCTCTCAGCATCTTTTGAAGTGTCCTTTAAACTGTAGGTAAATAATAATTATGCTTATTATTGTCATAATAAGAGCAAGCAGTGTGAAGCTGAGAGTGTGGATTTCTAATAGAAAGATCACTGAACTTGCGATCAGATGGTCTGGGCTTGAATTAGTATGTCCCACTGACTAGTTTTGTGACCTACCCAGAATGAGATAAACAAATCCATAGAACCTTAGTTTCCTTATCTCTACAATAGGGATAATATATCTGGTGCTACTTTCCTTGTAGTATTATTTCACAAAAGTGATTTTATTTAAGTTGTTATTGTATTTGACTTCTAAAACATTAATAAAGCCATAGTTTAGCAAGTTATCAATCAAACATTGGGAGCATTGGACATTTATGGATGACTTACTTTGTGCTAGGGATTGTTATGATATGAAGACACGTAAGGTATGTCTCCTATCCTTGAGCAACTCTCTATTTACTTATCCACATTTCACAGATGAAAAAAATTAAAGCACAGAGTGGTTTAATGACATGCTGAGGCTTATACAGCTCTAGCATCTAGTAAGTGCTGGAGAAGGGCCTTGAATTAAAAACCATCTGATTCTGAGATCAGCGCTCTTCCAACTACAGCAAATTGCCATGATTCATTCATCTTTATGACCTTCGCTCTCACCTTTTGGGTGACTTCCATATCTATATGTCCAGTCTTGACCTTGGCAGATATTGAATAAATGACAAAGTCCTTTCTCCAACTTAATATCAACCTCAATGTCACGAAAATGTTACAATAATGCTAGAAAAATCCATGGTGTTCTTAAAATAATATCTTAAATTCTGCCTAAAAATTACAGGTCACCTTCTAAGTTGAGTAAAACTGATTTATGTTGCCCACCTGAAAAGTCTAAGGTCTTCTCTCTGCTTGATGGAAAGTGGGGTAAACTTGTTCTTATTGCCCCTATTAAATAACCCCTTCAACTTCAACTTTTCAGCTGCAGCTTGGGAAAGTGACTCTGACTTTGGCTTATTCTTTATTGCTACCTGGCTTCTCATGTCAGGAGTCTGGAGGAGAGGTACAAAATTAAGTTTATTTTTATCTTAGTGACTTTCACCTAGAGAGAAAAATGAGTAAGTTTAAAAATTGCTCTGGATTAGACAAGGCAGGCTAAAGATTCGATAATTCATCATGACTTTTTTTTTTTGGTCTTTCTGCCCCTTTGCCTTTCTCATAACCATTCCATCTTTTTCATTCCAACATGGTGCTAGATGTGGCAGAGGTCATGTGATATTCCTAATGGAACCATGTGATATTCCTAATGGAACCATTCCTAATGATTCTTAGAGGAGGAGGTGAGGTCTGGAACTAACCAACAATAGATTTTGTGGCTCAAAGTAGCCTTGATCTTCTCCCATCATCCTATATGTCTGACACAAACACATCTCACAAAGCTTCATGTCTGTTTCTGGAGTCAGAAGACCTAACTGTACATGAAGGCTGACTAGGCAAACATTGTTCAGGAACGACAAGACCCTGACTGTACTCTAACATATATGTGGACTTTGGTTTCTTATCCATTTATCGCGATCACTCAAGAACACTGAGAGCTGGTCTGCATAGTGTCACTGTTTGCCATCCTGAGATTACTCTCTATTTCTTAGTCATAGAGGTAGTGGGCAGATTTGGAGCTAGAAGGGACCTCAGAGATCATCTGCCACAACTCTTTTATTTTATGGTTATGGGAAGTCAGCTCTGGAGAGGCAAAGTGACCTTTCCAGGCATAGTAGTGCTTTGTGTGGCCTGAGAAGAGAAAGACCAGATAAACTGCTGGCATTGAAATGATAGCAGACTGCTTAGAGTGACAAACATTAGTGCTGGGCCAAATCAAGTACAATGTCAAAAGAGAGCATTTATTCAAGATAGAGCTAAGTCAAAGATAGGCATCATGAAAGGGGGGACATTTTGAGTTGTCTTCAAAGGATAAGTAGAAAAAAATACGCAGAAAGAATAAGTAAGGGCCTTTTAGGCAAAGGAAATAAGGTTAAAAAAGGAAGTGTTGGAGAAGTACAGGGCTTATTTAAAGGATAGCAAATAGTCTCATTTGGCTGGAGTTCAGAGTACATAATAGGAGACAAGATTGGGACGGTAGGGTAATGCTAGGTTATGGCAGACCTTTGATGTAGGAAAAAGTGATGAATTTGGAGTCAGGAAGATCTGAGTTCAAATCCGGCATCAAACATTAACTTTGTGACCCTGGACTAGTCATTAACTTCTGTTTGCCTTAGCTTCCTCATCTGTAAAACGGGAAATAATAATTGCACCTACTTCTAGGGCTTTTGTGAGGATTAAATGATAGAATAATTGTAAAGCTCTTAACATAATGCCTGCACATAGTATGCAGTCTAGGAATGCTAGCTGTTATCATTCTTATTATTATATGATAAGAAACCAATGCAGATTTTAATTAATTTTGCTTTTGTTTTTGGCAGGACAGCTGGGATTAAGTGACTTGCCCAAGGTCACACAGCTAGTATATGTGTCAAGTGTCTGAGGCTGGATTTGAACTCAGGTCCTCCTGACTCCAGGGCCGGTGCTCTACTCACTGCACCACCTAGCTGCCCCTCCAATACAGATTTTAACCAGAGGAAGGACATAATGAAATACATGGATAAGGAAACAATGGGGGCAATATGAAGGGTAGGTTAGAAGGAAAAGGGAGTGGAGACAGGAAAATCTATTAGGAAGTGACCACAATAAGCCAAAAAGATGGTAATGAGATAAAGGGTAATGGAAAATGAGGAATGCAAGTGGCATTATGGAGGGATAATAATAGGACTTGGGAAATCAATGGGAGAGGGAAGAATCAAAACACCACCAAGGTTCTGAGCACATCCCTCTGGGTGAATCCTAGTATCAGTCATAGAAATAATGATTTAGTTTTAGGGGAAAAGGACAATCTTAATTTGAGGCATAATGAGCTTGACTTCCATTAGTGATGTAAATATCCTGCTCACAGGAGAGGTCAGGGCTATGGATAAAGATTTGAAAATCGTCCACTTAGAGGTGGTTGTGAAAGTTCCAGAACTGGGTGAGATAGTCAAAGGAGGGCTAGAAAGAGAGAGAAGGGGGATAGTATCAAGGGAAACAGAGACTTGGAAAATAGTTACCTAAAGAGGTTGAGGAACTAACTACAGGAAAAGGTGAAGAGTAGCTGGGAGGTAGGAGAAGTAACCAGAAGAGCACGGGATCCCTGAAGACAAACAATGAGAGAGAATGCCAGAAGGAGAGGGTTACTAAAAAAAAAAAATCAGATAATTCAGAGAAGACCATGATAATAGTGTAGACTTATTCTGTACTTAATGGTTTACAAAGCATAGACTGCAACCTTAGAAGACAGTTGGTTTTTCCCTTGATAGAGGTTTCAAGCAAACCCTGAATGATCAGTCAAGTTCAACTAGCATTTAATTAAGCATCTTTTCAGTGTCAGGGGATTCTTGCTCAGGTACATGTTCAGGGACTAGATGTCCTCTGATGTCCCCACAAAGTCTGCAGTTCTGTGAGACAGTTGGTACTCTCTTGGTGACTTAATACACTCATATGGGTTTAACGATTACTTTCATGCAAAGAACCCCCACTTATATTTTCAGCCCCAGTCTCTCTCTTAGATTCCAGTCTCATATTACCAACTGCCTACTGAGCTTTTTGACCAGAGTGACCTATTTTGATGTTGTCACACTCTTTGTAACCCCATTAGGGTATTCCTGGCAACGATATTGGAGTGGTTTATCATTTCCTTCTCCAGCTCATTTTATAGATGAGAAACTGGGGCAAACAGGATTAAGTGACTTGCCCAGGGTCATATGGCTAGTAAGTGTCTGAGGCCAGATTTGAACTCATGAAGATGTGTCTTCCTGATTCCAAGCCCAGTGCTCTATCTACTGTGCCACCTAGCTGCACTGAGAGTGCTATAGAAGTTTCAAACTCAAAACATCCCAAACCAACTTATTATCACTGCCCCAAACCAACCCCTCTTCTGGACTTCCTTATTGATGATGAGGACACTACCATGCCTACACGGCTTGTTTCAAGCCCCACTTCTGATACAGACTGGCCATGTAACTCTGGTCAAGTCACATAACTTCTCAGTCCACTAGGCAGCTCTCTAGGGCTCTTAGTGGCAGAGAAGGGGCTGACCTGTACTGGTAGGGAGCCAGTGACATATGACATTCCCTTTCTTTCCTGCTTCCTTATTTCTTTTCCCTCACATACTTTGCTTGTTCTTTTTTAATCTTCTTTAATATTACTATTATTATTTTAGAACCTGATACATGTAACAAAAAAGTAAAAATTTCCTTAGTCAGGAATTTCTTATACCAGTGAAATTTCAGGGCCACTCCCAATCCTATTCCTCATACAATAACTTAGTAGCAGAGCTGGGACAAAGATCCTGAATCTGACTTCTGGTCAGTGCCTCCTCACTGTATCGTATTGCCCTGTTATCTGGCGCATGTCCTCAGCCAAAGTAGCCTTGATGTCATGCCAAAAGCGTATTGGGCTCTGGTCTCATCATTGCAGGCTTCCAATATCTTCTGATTGTCTTTAAGGTATATATTTTTGCAGGTCAATTATTTGGTATTTTCCATGTGTGATGTGGTTTCTAAAAATTTTACCTAAGTCACAGATGTTCTTAAAAAGCACACATTCTTGTTTCCATCATCCCTACATTTCTATCAGACTACAATTCTTGGAGGGAAAGATTTGTGTATTTCACAGCCTCCTCTCAAGCCCGCCCCCCCCCATATTTGTGGCCTCAAGAATCAGTGTGAAAGAGTAGAGTGGGAAGAGTGAAGGGCTGGAACTGGATTTAGCAAGACCTGGGTTCAAATCCTGCCTCAAACACATTATCTCTTTGACTCTGGGTGAGAAACTTAAACTCCCTGGGCTTCAGTTCTTTTCATCTGTAAAATGAGGGGTTGAATTGAGTAAATTCCCTTCCAGCTCTAAACCTCCTATCCTATGTCTCGCATATAGGAGCTTGGGAGATTGATGATCAAGATCCACACGCAGAGAGTAAAGGTTGTAGATGAGTAATTTTATTTTATTTAAAATATTTCTAGAGATACCAAATTCATCATTGTTAATCCTATAAAGAAACCTTTCAAGAGTGGGAAAACCTTTCCTTTTCTTTAAGAAAAAAGGAAATTTGGTGACAGTCTTAAAATTTAACTGTTTGATTTTTTTTTAAAAAAAGAAGTGAACACTATTGCCATCTTGTGGATTGAGGAGGCTGCAACATATTGAAGTTTTAACATTGCATTTTCATTGACATGTTATCAAGTTGAAGCAGTATGTTCATAATGGTCTTTCAATTGCATATTTTTGAACATGTTACCATGAATTATAATGATATGGCAATAAAGAATGTTCACATGCCAAGATCAATTTTAGAAACAACAAATAACCTTTTAGCCTCGAAAGACTGATAAAACGTAGCCAGCTATCAGAATTCAGTACAGATGGGCTCTTGAATGAAATTATAGTTGATTCCCATTTTGCTAAATTTCCACAACAGTAAATCATGATTACAAAATTACCACGTGTACTCTTGTAATGCTTGCAAAAATAACAAGTCTGTGAAAAAGAGAAATACTCATCAATTTACTATAAGAAATGGAAAGTTTTGTAGGTTATTGAGTTTAAACAAAGATGTAATTTGTTGACACAAATATGGTAAATTCTGTCAAATTGAACTGATTTTAAATTATTTCTTTTCCTACTTCAGAACTTTTTAAAGAAAATTTAAAGTAATGAATGCCATGAAGAGCTAGGGGCTAATAAGGAATATATATAGGTATGTAATCTCATAATATATTCCACATTAAAAGAAATCATCACATTGAAAAGATATTTGGTTTTCAAACATCTTCAGTGTATTCAGCTTTTGAATTTCACAGTCTCTCTCTCTCTCTCTAAAAATTGGGATTCTGTATAAGAATTTTGCTCTCGAAGAGAAGACTTTGAACCTACCCAGGAGACAGGTGAATCATGCTCTCTTTGAGCATATGGGTCATGTATATGTTTTTTAGAAAACAAGGATCCTGTTATTTGTATTAAGGATAGGGGTTTGGGGTGGGGGGGAGGGAAGAAATGGGCATTCATTAAGCGTCTACTATATGCCAGGCACTGTGATAAGCATTTTATAAATATTATCTCATTTTAACGTCATAACAACCCTGGGAGGTATGTGCTATTCTTCATCTTATTTAATAGTTGCGGAAACAGAGGCAGACAGGTTAAATTACTTACCTAAAGTCACATAGCTAGGAAGTGTCTGAGGCCAATTTGAATTCAGTTCCTCCTGACTCCAGACCCAGTTCTCTAATTATTGTGCCATCTAGTTCCTACAGTAGATAGAGGTAGTATGACATAGGGCATAAAGAGCTGATCTGACTCTAAGTCCTGACTCTAGAACTTACTGGTTAGGTGACCTTGAATAAGTCACTTAACTTTTCATGTTCCGGGCAATCCTCTATAACTATAACATGCAGATCAGGGCCTGATATACATTGGCAGACGGGATTCCCTCATTAGGAATCTCTCATATCAATAAAATTATATATCTTGTTAAAAAGGATTCTAAAATGATTTTTAAAAGTACTCCATTACACACTACTTATCTAGTTTTCTTTTCATATGACATTCCCTTTCTTTCCTGCTTCCTTATTTCTTTTCCCTCACATACTTTGCTTGTTCTTTTTTAATCTTCTTTAATGTTACTATTATTATTTTAGAACCTGATACATGTAACATAAAAGTAAAAAAAAAAAGTCACTAGTGGTGCAGTGGCCTGAGTGTTGCATCTGGATTCAGGAAGATCTGAGTTCAAATTGGCCTCGGACACTTCCTAGATGTGTGACCCTGGACAAGTCTGTCCCAGTTTCCTCAACCATCAAGTGGGGATAACAGTAGCACCTACTTCCCATGGCTGTTTTGAGAATCAAATGACTTAATATTTATAAAGTACTTAACATGGTATACAACAAATGGTAGGCACTTAAAAATTTGTTTCCTTCCTTCCTAAACAAGAAGGAAAACTAAAGTCAATATTAGGAAATTATATATTACAAACCTTGGTGATTATCAAATGGTATTATTAAAGAATGTGCATATTTTAAATATAGTAGCTTTGCAAAAATGTTGATACTAAAGCATAAAAACATAAATATAGTTTAAAATGTTGAAAATATTCTTATATAGCACAATGCAATAGATATTTTAAGCAGTAACAGATACATAAATTTAATCCAAACGAGCACTCATTAAGTGCCTAATATGGATCAGACAATATGCTAGGCACACAAACAGAAATTAACCAGTTCTTGTCAACAAATTAGGATTACAATTTACTTGGGAGAAATAGCATATACAAAAAATAAGTCAATACAGATTATGTTTAAAGTAACTTATTTGTATACATAAATATATATTCATATATATTTTTGGACAATGACAACAACTAGATCAGTTACAAAGAAAATGCTAATTATGCTGATTAAACCTAAAAGTTTGTCTTGTGTATATTTTTTCCAGAGAGCTTATTGTTAAACGTTAACCAGGAGACCCTTGGAAATAAAGAAAACTATGAGGACATTGAGGACAAGGGCCATCTTTCTACCTTTGTATCTTCCCCAGGGTTTCACACAGTGCATTAACCAAAGTACTCCTTATTAAATTTAACGGATGTTCATGAGATAAAATTTAGATCTGGCAGGGGTATCAGGATTATGTCATCCCAAACCCTCATTTTCCTGAACTTTATAAAGACTTTAAGTGGCTTGGCTAATGGCAGAAAATCAACAATCATTTTTAAGTACCTATAATGTGCCAGGTACTGGGCTAAGTTCTTGGGAGATGGAGAAAGGCAAAAGATAGTGTCTCTAGAAGCTCACATTCTAATGGGGAAACAATATGCAAACAAGTAAATACAAATATGATGTACACAGAATAAACCAAACATAATAAGCAGAGGTAAGGAACTAGTACTAAAGGGGATTAGGAAAGGCTTCTTGTAGAAGGTGATATTTTACCTGAGATTTGAAGAAAGACAGGTAGTAGGAGATGTAGATAAGGAATTGGGGACAGCGAGTGAAAACAGAGTGTTTTTGTGTGAGAAATAGCAAAGAGGCAATGTCACTGAATCACAGAGTACATAAAGGTGAATAAGGTGTAAGAAGACTGGAAAGGTGGGTGAGTGCGGACAGTTTGTGAAGGGCTTTAAATTCTAAACAAAGAATTTTATATTGGATCCTGGAGGCAATAGGGAGCCACTGGAGTTTATTGAAAATAGGGAGGGGGTGACCTATTCAGATTTATTTTTTAGGAAGATTAATTTGACAGATGAGTAGAGACTGGAGTGGGGAGAGACTTGAGTCAGAGAGACCAATCAGTTCTTGCAATAGTCCAGGAAGGAGGCAATGAGGGCTTACACTAGGGTGGTGGCAGTGACAGAGGTCACCTATATAGAATGACTTTGGGCTTAGGAGTTTATGATTGTTTATCATCTGCTGCCTTGGGTGGTAGTGGAAAAATTTAATTTGAGGTCTAAGTTTTGAAGGTAAGATATCTTTGCTACATTGAAGCTGAGCCTGAAGAAGGATATCCAACTAGAAATGGAAAGCAGACTGCAATCTGGGAATAGAGAGGAGACGAAAATGGAGAAACATACTGGGGTGGCACCCTCAGATAAATAACTAGGAAGATGAATGAATTTTTTGAGGCAAATGATCAGAGATGCATGCAGTTTGACCAAGCTAGAATGGGATAGGTTAGAAGAGCCCACTAAAGGAATCCAGAAGAAACAGAGAATTTTTTAAGGCTGGAATTATTCCAATGCTGTCCTCAGAGTGAATATTAAAGGAGTCAGCAATGTCAAATACTTTGTGGTTAAGTTGAGGATCAATATAAGTATCTTTTTTTTTTTTACAAACTGTATAACAAGTAGTATTAATAAAGAATGAAATATGATAGCAAGATAATATCAGATGAATTTTTAGTCTTATAAAGATCTTCTTGCCTGGAATACAATTTCAGTTACTAGGTTTGGCAAATCTCATCATTTTTTTTTCTCAGCATTTTTCACATGTATCTCCTTTTCTCTATTCACACAGATACCACCCTAGTTCAGGCCCTTCTCACCTATCACTTAGACAATTGCACTGAATGTCAGCTTATCTGGAAAGCTCTCCCTCTCAACCTCTGAGTCCATGATTCTTGGTTTCTTTTAAGACTCAACTCAAATGCTGCCTCCCTTAGAAAATCTTTCCTGTTCTCCACAGAAACTTGTAAATTCCATCTACTATGCATTTTTCTTGCATGTACTAGTTATAGGTACCGTTTCTTCCATTAGAATTCAAGCTTATTTAAGGCAGAGACTCTTTTGATTATGGTTTGTATCCCTAACACTAAGCACAATGTAATATTGCACACTGTACATTTATATATTGGTTTGATTGATACAGTAGAACTGGAACATTTTGCATTGTTGGATATTTGGGGAAAGATAACGCATCTGAGCCAACACTCTTGAAGTCCGTAAGAAATTGATGCAACAGTTAATTTGTCCAATTGAATTGGAGGTAAAAATGTCAAATGAATGTGAAGAAAATCTTTTATGTTACAAAAACTTAACACATGTCAAAGAAATTCCTATTGGGATCAATATCCCAACCCTCAGCTGGTACATTTCCAGTGATCTCTAGAAAATGTTTACTAGTCTATGAAACATTTAGCACTAACACTCCTTACTCCTTTTAAAATTAATTTTATTTGTATCTTCTATTTTCACATCACCTACATTGGCCATTTTATCCCTTCCCCGTCCCCTTGCAGAAAGTCATTCCTTATTTAAAAAGATAAAAATGAGAAAAAAAATCAAGGCAAAACAGCATTTCTAGACTTCTAATTATTTTGTAAGGCAGTATAATCAAAATTATTTGGTACTAAAAGGAAAAACAGAAAGATATTCCATTGAAAGAGACTAAACCTGAGGCAATATCTTTGCATACTCCTTAACTGACTACTTACTTTTCCTGTATTTCTGTTGACGAGGGTTGTTTGCAAGTTCAACGTTCTGTTCAGAGCTTTTTTCTTTTTCTTTTTCATAAGAATGTCTAAAATTCATTCTGTTAAATGCTCACCTTTTTTCATTGATAATTAGGATAAATTTTGAAAGATTGCAGCTTGAGTTCCTTTGCCTTTTGGAATACATTATCCCATTCAGCTTCTAGTGAATGCAGACTAATCTTGGGTTATTCAGATGTCCTTTCCTTTATATTCTTTTTATATCTGAAGGTATTTCTCTTGGCCAATTACAGAATTTGTCTTTTTATCAAGCTGTTAAATTTGTGTGTTTTTTTAAAAACCCAATTGTCTTGGATTTTTATAGCATAAGTTCCCCCTCTCCCCGCCCTCCCCGCTCCAAATCTGGAGTTCATATGTAAATTCTTTTAACTGGTGCTTTGTTTTCTGTTGAGTTCTTGGAAGTTTCCTTATTTTTTTTCTACCTTATGGTATTCACGACATTTGTATTTGTTCATGTTGTCTTTGAGGTCAACGATTTTTCTTGCAAAGATATCATATGTTCTTTGAATGTTCTTTTCTTTTGTTTCTCTCCTTCTAGATTTCCCTCCACTTCAATATTTTTTTTCCATTCTGAATATTTTAAATGTTTTTTTCCTTTGGAAAACTTCTCTACCGTGGATTCGCTTCTCCCCCTAATTTCCTAATTAAATTTTTTTTTGTTTTTGTTTTGAGAGCTATAGTTCCTGACAAAATCATCCTTGATTTCTCCTCTTATGGATAATCTTTAAACCATTCTTACATTTCTTACATGTCTGCGCTCTCAGGAGAGTCTACATTTTATTAGATATTTGTTCATTTTTCTTTTCCTTGGAATAGTTGATAGTTTTGTAATGTCTTTGGAAGTTTAGTACTCATCATTCCTTCTAACTTTAAGATCCTTTCCAACTGCTTGTACGCTGGTTTTTATGAATTTTCCTCTTTTTGAAATCTTTACTATTTTAGCAATTTCCCCCTGAAATTCACTTTCTGACCTCTTTCCATTTGATGGCGGGTACAACGTCAGGGCTGAATTGCAAAGATGTCTCAGTCTCCTCAGATGTCAGAGTATTTAAATTTCACAAGTCTCCTCTCCCCTAAGTAGCTTCTGGTGCAACCAGACCAGCCCCATCTGAATTCCAGTTCCCTTTTCTTTAGTGTAAGGGCAGCTATGCACACTGGGTCACACTGAGTCCTTTGCCCTAACTCCTTTTCTTCTCTGCTTGGGCTGAATCAGTGTCTGCCACTTTTTGAAGGGTTGGGGTATTCAAGAAAGAATCTTTGTAGCCTTGTGCTCCCTAACATATAACTTGCCCAGGTAGATGACAGCTTGTTTCTCCCTTTCCACACTGATGTGACTGGACAGAACCCTTAACTGTTACTTGCTGTAAAGTGGGGGGGGGCAGCCAAATAGGGGATGCAATGTTCTGGCAAAGTGTCTGAAGCAGGAGGGGAGCCCAGGAAAAAGTGCTGCAAAGTTTCTTTATATATTTCTGCCAGAAGCATGAAGTTGTATCAAAGAGGAAGGCTGCTAGTTCTCCAGGATTCTCTCTTTTTTGTTTTGTGGACTTAGCTATATAATTTTTCTACATACAGTTCTGGCATACAATTCCAGTTTAAGGGAGCTTTCAAAAATTGATAGAAACTTAAAATATCAGGTACACTTGCCACTTTTTTGGTCCTGTAACCCAGAAGTCCTCTATTCTTTAAAAATATAAACTTGAAGAAAAAAGAAAACATACTTCTTATTCCTTTTATCTTCTGCCTTCCTTTTTCCTCTGTTTCCAAGTTCTCAACACTTGAGTCACTTAGATACCCTGAACTGAGGCTATGGAAGATAGAGTTGTCCATAGAAAGTGGTATGGCCTCCAACAGAGAAGTCGATTTATCTGAAAAGTAAAGTTGGGTTAGGAGATAATTGTCTAATAGCAAGATTAATATATTTGAACATATAACTTCATTATATTCCTGTCTCTGAGAAGAAGTCCTTTTTGGGAGAACTTAGATAACTCATAATCATATGAATTTCTATTTCAGGCCATGAGATTTAGACAAGTAAATAGGATTAGTATAAAATATAGGCAGGATGGAATTATCTACAGGATATGGACATGATGGGGTTTTGAAAAGGCTTCCATCTTGTTTCCTCTCTTTCTGCTTGGTAGACTGGTAGTGTTCCTACCCCCAAACCTTTCCCCATTGGTCAATCACTAATACTTGACATTCTACAAGTATGGATTCATTCCTTTGTGTTAGACACTGCCTTTTCTTTGGATTCCTTTATTAAAATCTAAATACTAAGAAAAGTAATAAATCAGTCACTGACACCTTTCTGTGAATTAGCTTATCAAATCAAAACAGCTAGACAACACTGGACGTCTGCAGGATAAGGTTTGAACTGAAGAAAGAAGAACCCCAAATTTGCCCTTCACAATTATGCTTAGGGCTGTCATTAATTATGAGAATAATAAGGTCATACTTATAAGTCCTGTGACATTCCTAACAAACCTTGTCCTTGCCTTTAAAGAGCAAGTTCAGAATTTTCACCACACTTTTTAAGGTAGCACCTCCATGGGCTCCATATAATAGTTATGAACCTCATAACAAAGGGAGAATTTTTCATAAAGCAAGGATACATGGAAATATAGACTTCTCCACTAGCAGAGGCTTCGAGGTCTACGTCATGACGTGGCTTGAAAGCAAGGGAAAACCTAGTCACCGAATTGCTTTCACCTTCAAACAAAAATATTAGATTGAAGGATGCTCCCTAAAGAGATTTTTCCTCTCCCTAATTGTTTGAAGTGTAGCCCAGGTCCCTGGCAAAAGGAACATGAAAGAGAAAATGCTAAACAACACACAGAGAATACATATTTATAACACTTCCAAATATATACACTCATTGGAGATTCTGACATATTAGCATTCAGGACCTCCTTTTAATGTTTATTGCTTGGAACAAATGTGCTACTAAATGGGTATTGATTTGGGTATGGTCTTATTGTCCACTGTGAATTACATATCAGAGAATCCAACAGCCTTTGATTGTTCTCTAAGGAGACTCCTTCTTGCCCAGGTCTGATGAGGGCAAGTCTGGTTCCAGGGCTCAGTAGTCCTTGGGGAGAGTGAATGCTCTGACTCTTCTGTCAGGTCCCAGAGCTGGGAAATGATAGATGATATCTGCATATCATCATCTGTTTAAGAAAAAAAGACATTACAGAAATGGCAGGTGAGGGAGGCATAGAAACAACCAGTTGAATTCTATAGGTTGTGTGGCATCAATTCTCCTGTGATTATCAACTGCTTTTAAGAACTTAGCCATCGCAAAGGAGATAGAGAGCTCTTGCTCTGCCAGGTTTTCTCACAAAAATGTGATTGAAGACTTGACAAGAGGACCCAAAGTGAAGCCATCAATTAAAATTTCACAGACTTTCTTACAGTTAAACAATTTTTTTAATCTTGCACAAATTAATTGGAATGACAACAGATGGAGCTCAATCTAGGGTCAGCAGGAAGAGAGCTTTCTGCTGATTGATGAGATGGGAATGAAATTTCCTTGTATCTATATATTAAGGAAAAGAAAATTTGTGTATATCTCTACAGATCTGGGGACCTCAGAACAGGTATAGGCAAGAGAGTCAAGACTGACAGTCATTTGAACCCTTTGATTTATATATAGATCTGACATTTAAAGGAGAAAGGTGTTTTTCTTTCCCAAAAATTTGGCCTCTAAGTGACAACACAATAGAGGGACTTTGCCCTCAGTTTCTCACTCAAGATGGCTGGTTAGTTATAAGACTTGAGGAAATGCATAGCTTCCTGAAGTAAAATTCTTGGAGTAGCATCTGAGAACCAGTTTCTTTGATAGGTGTTTAGGGAAGAAAAAAACCAAACAAACCCAAAAAATACCAGCACAGACTACTTCAGTCAGTAGACAAAGAGCCCATTTTTGTCATTTTAATGAGCTACATTTGTACAAAGTTTTGCTAGAAACACTTTAAGGCAATCCAGACATTTTTTCCTTAGAGGAGCAATCTTTTTAATAAGGCTTCAAAAAACCAATTTCACATGCTTCCTGAAGACTGACAAGATAGAAAGCAGAGACAATTGTAGTCATCTATGGAGATATTTCTGGGAACATTTCAGTGCCATACCACCTGATTTGCTGTCCATTGGTGACCTGAACTATTGGTTGCTGCTTACAGCAGAGATTGAATATACATTTGTCATTGAAGGGACCAACAATCCCTAAAGTGTTACTGGCCTGGGTGTAATAAAACAGGCAGCTGAACTCAAACTGATTGAAATGCAGTCTAGCCCACAGCTACAGGCAAAGTTTAAAGATGTGGGCATGGCAGTGCTTATAAATTGACTTAGCTCTTCACAATGGTTCCATGGAGTACCTACCATCCTTGTGTGTGCCTTGGAGTAAAGGTTAAGTTTACTGTGACATTCAACAAGGGAAAAAATCCAACAAAACATTTGCCCCAAAGTACTAAAATAGAGTCTAAATATAGAGGATGTTTTTCACAGTGAACTTAGTGGGGGACAGTTTTTCTAGAATACTTCTCTGATGAGGCAAAGTACTTGGTTAGCTGCTCCCTGACCCTTCCTCTCTACTCATAAGATATAAATATATCCTAGTCATTGCTAGAGGGGAAGTGAGTCAGATCCTGTAATAAATTATAGATTCCTCAAAGGGTTGTTGAACTTGGGTTAGTGCAGCATTGTTCATCCTGATCTCTGCAATGTGCTGTCTAATTTCTCCATTCAAATTCATTTCAATTCAATTTAATAAATATTTATTATAATAATAGCTAATATTTATATAGGGCTTTGAGGTCTGTAAAACGCTTTACATATATTTTCTCATTTTCTTATACCTATGAAATCAGTACTCTTGCACCTATTTTACAGATGAGGAAACTGAAGTTCAAAGATGTTTAGTGATTTGCTCTGGATTGTGTCATCATCCATATCACCAACATTTATATAGTACTTACTATGAGCAAGATATTGTGCCAAGTGCTTTATAATTATTGTCCCATTTGATCCTCACAACAATCCTAGGAGGTAGGTGCTATTATAATTTCCATTTTAAAGATGAGGAAACTGAAGCAAACAGTGGTTAAGTGACTTATTCAGGGTCACACAGGTAATAATTGTCTAAGGCAGGTTTTGAACCCAGCTCTTCCTGACTCTAAGTCTGCAGCTCTATCCACTATGCTACCTTATCACCTTATAAAGCATCTCCTATGTACCTCACTAGGTCTGAGGAGGCAAAGAGGACACATTAGAAACCATACCAGGCCTCAAGGATTTTGCAATCAATTAGGAGAAATATGATGTATGCTAAAAATTATATTAAATAATATGGACAAAAGTACTAAAAGTCCAAAGGCAAATCAATGAACAAGCATTCATTAAGTATCTTCTTAGTGCCGGGTACTATTGCCAATAGCTGGCAATACAAAGACAAAACCAAATAGTTTTTGCCTCCTTCTAAGGAGCATACATTACCTAGGAAACATGTATACATATAAGTGCATACACACATATGTATTTTGTTTCAAAAGTATTAATGCAGTTTTAACTTTAATTATTTCAGAAGTATGAAAGTATATATATATGTGTAAAAGTATGAAAACACTTAAAAGATTATTACAATTAAACACGCCACTATATGGTCATATGTGTGTGTAGATATATGTGTGTATATATACATGTACATATGTATATACACACATTTATCTCTACACACATACACACATATGCACACACACACACACATATATATATATATACATACATACACACATATATGCACACACACATATATATATACAGGCATATCTTGCTCTACCCAATTTTCAAAATTGTAGAAAGTTTCAACTATTTCTCAGAGTCTGAAAGGGTTGCATTTGTAATCCTAACCTTAAAATCACCCAAAGAATAAAGTTTGCTACATAAACAACTATTTTTGTGCCCCTCCCCCCCAAAAAAGCTATAAGTAGATAATTGGCCAAGCAAAATTTCCCTACTGATCCACCAGTCTGAGAGTGCCATCTATGAAGTGTCATCCCTACAATGCCACTGTCCTGTTAAAATTTAAATGTATTATTCAAAATTCACAAGACCCAACAATAAGAGAAATTGAAATAAACTTTCAAATTATATTTTTATAAGTTGGCAACATTTATATTTTTGAAATGTTATATCTTAGAACTGCACTAAGACTTTTGGAACAACTTTATGTCAAGTGGATACTAGGTAATTTTAAAGTAGAGAGTCAGTGGGAGAATGAAAGATGGCTTTATGTGGGAAGTGGCACTTGGATTGAGCTTTGATGGATGCTGGTAATTCTGAGAGGCAGTGGTGAAGAGGTTTTACATTGCAGGCAGGGAAGGCAGCCCATGCAAAGACATGTAGATGACAGGGGAAGTGAAAGGCCATGGAATATGTGAGGAACAGTAAGTAGGTCAATTTGGTTGGAATGCAGAATGCGTGAACGCGAGTGATGGAGCTATGGCTAGAAAGGTAGGATGGGGCCAGGTTGTGAAGGGCTTAAAACGTCAAAGAGAAGTTCAAATTTTTTCCTATAGGAAAAAGGGAACCACTGGAGTTTTCTGAGCAGGAACATGAAATGATTGTGTTTTCACCTTGGGAATATCATTTTGACATCTGTGTAGAGGGTAGATTAAAGAGGAGAGATAACTTTAGGCGAGAAGACTGATTAGAACGCTATCACAACGGCACAAAGGAGAAAAAAACAAGGAACTGAACTAGCCTACACTAACAAGAAAGAACACTGAGAAGAGGGTACCTAGAAAGAGAGCATAGCTACATGTTGACCAAATTAGGTACATACAGAAGAACACAAACTCCATATAATGATGTCAGATAAACTCAAAGACCCCAGGTACTTGGTAAAGGATTATAATTTGGTGAAAATTGCTGGGAAAGTAGAAAGCAATTGAGCCAAAATCAAATCAGGTTTAGACTAATATCAGTATCATATACCAAGATTAGCTCTAAATGGGTGCCTGATTTAGACATAAAAAGTTACATCATAAACAAATTAGAGCAAAGACAAAAATATTTTTCAGATCTATGAACAGGGAAAGAGTTCATGACCAAGCAAGGGATAGAGATAATCAAAGAAAATAAAATGGACAATAGTAATCAAATAAATTTATAAAGATTTGCACAAACAAAAGCAATGCAACTAAGAATGGAATGGAAATAAGTAACTGAGGGGAAAAAATCCTTGAAAGTCTCTCTGATAAAGGTCTCTTATCTAAGATGTTTAAGGAACTGATTCAAATCTGCAAGAACTAAGAGCCGTTCTGCCGCTGATGAATGATCAAGTAAATGATCAGGCAGTTTTCAAAGGAAGAAATCCAAGCTATGAACAAACATATATAAATGCTCTAATATATTAATAATTAAAGAATGCAAATTAAAGCAAATCTGAGCTTCTACCTCATGTTTAGATGAGCAAAGATGATAAAAATGGAAAATGATAAATGTTGGAAGAACTGTGGGAAAATAAGCACATTAATACATTGTTGGTTATACATTAGTTGCAAATTGGTCCAAGACTTCTGGACAGTGCCATGGAATCATTATTTTTAAAAAGTCACTAACTTTTTTTATACCCTTTGATCAGTCTTACAACTATTGGGCCTGTATCCAAAAGGGATTAAAGAAAGAGAAAAAACCTCATAGGTACAAAAATTATTCATAACAACTCTTTTCATGGTGGCAAATCACTGAAAATGAGTGAGATGACTATCAATTGGGGAATGGATAAACAATTTATGATATATAAATATAATATAAAATTATTATTCCCTAAGAAATAATGAAAGGGATGGTTTCAAAGAAACCTGGGAAGACCTGAAGTGATGTATAATAAGGAAAAAGAATAAGAAGAAGCAGGAGGAAGAGGAGGAGGAGGAGGAGGAGGAGGAAGAAAGAGGAGGAAAGAAGATCATTTTGGAGACCCAACCTATTGTCTGAGTGCAAGTTGGAAATATAGTCAACAATAGTATGAAATCACATACATCTCACAACATTTTGTAATATTCTTCATCAAGAATCATATAGATTCATAACGCATCTTCCAAGCTATATTTCCTGGCTGAAAATTGCACAAGCTTTTAGCAAGACCCTGGTATACACTAGTGTCATTTTTGTATATATTTAGAGAGTGAGTATTCCATCCTCTACTTCAGCCAGTTTTACCAATGTCTCTCCTTGGACTTAGTAACTTTTGTTATGGTTTTTGTTTTTAGTGATTCATTTCAAAAAGACAAAAGCTAAGAAAAGGAAAAAAAACACACACCCAAAAATAAACAAACAAACAAAATAAGGTCAGCTACCATGAATTATGGCTTACGATAATTGTCTGGGAACTGATGACATCAGTTAGTTGTATCTGCTATTTTTTTTCTATATCCTGAGAAGTAATTTTTCTAGACCTGATGAGTAAAGCTACTGAGTCTATCTAGGTACCGAACACATCACTTATCCTGGTTTTAATCCTTGTTAATCAATTTTATTCTATCCTTTCACATCTAAAGGTCATTCTGCTTGATAGAGGAAATGGAAGTGAAGAAGTAAGAGTTGAGTAGTTTTCTCTTCTCTCTATCATCCATAATCATTGTCCCGAATGGCAGATTCTTGCTCATATCCATAAATCATAGGATCACAGACAGAGTTGGAGGACATCTCAGAGACCAAGTTTATTGCTATGACTTTGCAGATGAAGAAACTGAACTCTTCAGAGAAGTGGAGCTCAGTGGCCAAATTCAAACAAACAGCAAGTGATCAATTCAGAATTTCAACTCAGATACTCTGACTTTAAACCCAACACTGTTTCTTTCCACGGTAGCATGTATCTGCTCAGAGATCCTCTATGGAGGATATATCTGATATACTGATGGCCCTCGAGACTTCTTTCATATTAAATCAGTTCCTTTGTAACATGCAGGTTGTCCATCTGATTTCTCTCACTCTCAATACATGACCTGTGTCCAACAGTGTGCTGAGCCAATTTGAACCAGCTGGAAAGAGCCAATTGTTAGATTTTCAGTGTAAGCATTTATACTTTGAAAACTGGAAGTTATAAATCAGTTCCTGATTTATTGTATTGTTGGTTGCCTAGACTTAAGAAAACAATACAGAAAATATTAATATAGCATATTAAACTTAAAAGCGTGTCATGGGTAAATTTTCTCCCCCACCCTGAGAGCTGGTTGTTAAACATTTAACAATACATCACTGCTCATGTCTCACATGCTCTTGATATGGTCTTTCATATGACTTATTCCACACAGGATATCATGGGAAATTTGATGTATCATGTGTATTTCTCCTGTGGTCTTTAGGTTATTCACAATACTGATGCTTCTGAACGAATTCATATTTTCTAAGATAGTATACATTGCAATTATGTTATGAAATTATGTTCCCATAAGTCAGTGACCAAAAAAGGTGTTTCATCAAATCATGCATCTTAAGTTTTGATTTATAAAATACAGTCAACAGTCACAAAATCTATATTTTGAAGATGGAATAGGGAGAATATTTCCTCATGCAGACAGTGTTTCCTTGTCTCCTGTCACAACTCCTAAGTAATGAACGCTTTTCTCTTCACCTCTTCCTTAAGTAAAAAGGTAGGGGTAGAGGTGTTAGTGGGAAGAGGAGAAGACTGGAGTTTTTCAGGGCACTAAGCTTTGTTTATTCCACAGTTACCTTTTTAATTACACATTAGCACAGTTTACATACAAATACAATAAGTGTAAAGGTTGATGTGAGAATCTATTTGTTGGAGTAGCTGCAAGTGACTGCAGCTAATGTCACTAAATTATTTATATTGTACTAGAAGGCAAAAAGTGAGTCAACAGCAGAGAAAAATTTTTAAAAATAGTTTCACACCTTCTGACATTTCTTCACATCGTAAGTGTGTAGGTTTTCCCCCTTAGGGCTTAATTGTTTTTGTTCTGGAGACAGTACTTATCTGAGGTGGAATCTTTAAATTCTCTTAATTTGCATGTAGAACCAATGCTTTTACAAATCTGCTTCTTATTAGAATAAGATGTGACTTTTCATGAGCGTGCCATTTCTTTGTGACTAGATAAATCACAAAGCATGTGGATAGGACTATAGTTCTAGAGCTGAAGGCTACCTTAGCAGTCATCTGCTTGCAAGTTAACGGGATCATAGATTTAGAGACATGAGAGGCCATCCAATCTAACCACCTCAATTTACAGGTGAAGAAATTGAGGTTAAGTCACAAAGGTAGTAGCAAGTACCGCAGCTAGGATTGTACCCTAGTTCTATGACTCTGAGTTCAACACATTTTCCTCTGTGCCACAAGGGCACAAGCAGATGTTTACTCTTTAATGTTAACCCAGATGAATCCCTAATGGATGGCATTTCCGAAAATGCATGTAAGTGAAGTGAAAACATTTAGGCCATGTCAGGAAAGATATTTTAGGGAAGGGGTCAACCAGTATGGTGGGGAAATTGGCCCCTGTGATTAGTTTTTCTGAAATCTCCTTGCTTTTCATATATTGTTTTCCTCCACGTCAATTTGATTCAATTCAGTTAGGTACTGATTGTTTTCCAGGAACTATGCTAGGTATATCTGAACCTACAGATTTCATAAATGTTTCGAATATATTCTTAATGATAATCCCATGTCTATGTGTGCATGAATTGTTTACAATTTAGGTGCCTATCAATTGGGTACTGCTTCTATTTGGAAAAGTGAGAAGCATTTGAAAACATGGTCTTTAGTATTAATTTATGCCTTTTTGCCTCCTAGATGTAATTTCAGTTTTGCTATTCCCAGCAAAGCAGCAAGACTTAGGAAGCATATCGACAGGCTTGAATTTTGAGGACCTGATACTAGCTAGCCCTGTCTGTAATTTATAAAAGGCTCCAGGTAGCAAGTCACTTTCAGATGGTCACCTTCTTCCTCCTCAGCTACATCCTACATGTGTGTGATCAAAGAGTTTTTAATGAGGATTTAGTAATATAAGGCAAGGAAGGAACACCAAAATCATACCCTTTATCTCAAAGAATGAGTTCTCAGAATATGGAAACAGAAATTAACTTTCCAGAGCTATTGAGAGGCTCCGAGTATTTTAGAAAGCTAAAACCCTGAAAACTTAAGACAATCATCGGGCTTTACAATTATAAATATAGTCAACCGGCACATCTGACTGCTTTCATTTCTGCTTCAGAACTTTTGTTTGACTGCCCCTCGCTTTAGAGGCAGGGGATGTACTAGAAAAAATTTAAAGATGGGAGCATGCCACTTAAATCTCGGGACACGGTATAGTACAGTGTGAAGAGTACTGACTCTAAAGGTAGAGGCTCTGGGTTCAGCTGATACCTATAATACGGCCCAGGGGGTAGACTGCTGGACTTGGAGTCAGAAAAACCTGAGTTCAAACCCTACCTTAGACATTTATTAGCTGTGCGACCCTGGACAAGTCACTTAACCTCTTTCTGCCTCAACTCCTTCACCTGTAAATTAGCATCTAGCTTAAAGGGTTATTATGAGGTTCAAATGAGCAAACATTTATAAAGGCTTTGCAAATCTCAAAGTCTTATATAAATGCTAGCAATTATTATTTCTACTTGTGGGGCCTTGGTCAATTCATTTCATCATCCTTGTCCAAATAATAGATGGACTAGATGGTACCTTGTGATGCTTCCACCTCTCCATTTATGACTGTGATTGTTCTATACCATCTCTAAGACATAGATCTTTCAACTCGGCATTGATGATTGGCATAGTCAAATTCTTTGTTCAGACTAGAAATTCATCAGGCTACTGTGACTGCCATCTTCCAATCTCCAACCTTTCTTAGTTATTCTGTAAAGAACAGCTTTGTTTCTACTATAAGCCTGCCAGTTTGATTAGGTCACTTTGCTATGCCCATCCATCTCATGGCTTCCAATTGACCTCTGGACAGATATGGACTTAGGATAGTGCCTTGAAAAATTGCTTATAGTCCCAGCATTCTTGCCACCTCTCATTTAGCGGTACCTCAGTCGACTAGGTGGCCCAGTGTGTAGAGCATCGCACCTGGAGTCAGGAAGACATCTTCCTGAGTTCGAATCTGGCATCAGACACTTACTAGCTATGTGACCCTGGGCAAATCACTTAACTCTGTTTGCTTCAATTCCTTCATCTGTAAAATGAGCTGGAGAAGAAAATGGCAAACCGTTCCAGTGTCCTTATCAAGAAAACTCCAAATGAGATCATGAACTTGGACCTAACTGAACAACAACATTACTTGGTTCTTTCTCTTCTGCCTCTACATCAATCCATAGAACAACAAATATTTATTAAGTGCCTACTTGTGTACCACTAGCAAAATATTATGTTAGGCCTTGGGGAAACAAAGACAAAAGTGAAAGTCTTTTCAAGGAACTTAGAGACCATGGGGAAAACAGATTCACTACAGGAAGCTTTGTACATATAGACACTGGTACCTCCATTCAAGATAACCCAAATCCTAGTGACCTAGAAATATGTCTTAGTTTCCACTTTTCATGCTATAAGCCAAAGCACTTGTTTCACCCCCACCCCAAGTTGAAACTGGTCACACTCCTCAGTGTTGCCAGAACCAGATTAAAATATTGTTGGGAATTATTTGGCAAAATACAATAGAACATAGATAATATTAATATGTAGTTTTCTAAGTTAATATGTGGTCTTCTCTCTGATATTATCAATTTAGCCAGTATTCTAATTGCTTGTACATAGTTGTTTACATATTATCTCCCCCCATTAGAGTGTGAGCTCCTTAACAGTAGTGACTTTTTGGCTTCTCTTTGTATTCTCAACACTTAGCACATGATAGGCACTTAATAAATACTTGTTAATTTCACTTAGTAGGGATAGGAATAGAGATAGACTAATGGCAGGCAGCTGGTGACACAGTGGGTAGAAAGCTGGGCCTGGAGTCAGGAAGACCTGAGTTCAAATCTGGCCTCAGACTATTACTAGCAATTTGACCTTAGCTGGTCACTTTAACCTCTATTTGCTTCAGTTTCCTCAACTATAAAATGAGAATAATGGTAGCACTTACTTCACAGGTTGCTGTGAGGATCAAGTGAGATGATGCTTATTAAAAAAAGTGCTTAGCACAGTGCCTGGCACGTAGTAGGTCTTACATAAATACTTATTTCCTTTACCTTTCCTCTTCCCCCCAGTGATTTCATTGGTATAAGGTTCTTCTGGGTGAGTAAGCTGTTACTAATGCAGACAGGCAGCTTCTCCAAATCTTATGTTCTTAGAAAGTTGCTGAGAGGGCGGAGC
>CM053627.1:89829893-89877204 GCA_028646595.1 Phalanger gymnotis | reverse complement strand
ACAGGGCAACCAGAGTGTACGCCATCTTGGAGTGGGGGGGTGGAAATGGGGAGAAAATCCGTAATTCAAACGCATGTGAAAATCAATGCTGAAAACTAAACATATTAAAAATAAATTTAAAAAAATAAAAAAATAAAAAAAAGATATCAAAAAAAAAAGAAAGTTGCTGAGAGATTTAAATAGGTGTGTATGAAATGTTCAGGACTAGTACTTCTCGTGTGAGGGCTTGCCAAGGCCTTTTCAGTGCTGTTTATCGACTTGTGGTGTCCACCTGATTCACTCACCTCTCACCTGTGACACCAAGAAGCTGTAGCATGTGCAGAGGCCTCACCCCAGTAAACCACTTTGACAAATAGACTAAACGAGATTGAGGGTAATTGATGTGCCTCAAACCCATTGATGAGTTAGAAGGATGTCTACCCTAAGCATGTGAAGATTTTCCTTGGTAGAATGGGCATATGAGAAAAAGTTGGTCCAATGGTCCTGAAGGTGATCAAAGCAGACTCTGCGAAGCACTTAGAGATTGTTCAAGCATTGAAGATGTCAAGGTCATCAACTGTATTCCAGGCCATCGCCAATCATCTTGTCTTTTGTTCTGCCAGTGAACTTCAATGACTCAGGAGAAGAGAGTAAGGCTGATGATTTTGTATAACTCTGCCTCACTTAAATCCAATTCATGCACAAGTCAAGACAGCACCTGTGATGTCATTGGTCCTCTTTGAATATGAAAGACAAACAACAAGAGTAGAGGTTAAATGACTTGACCTGATCTTTTTGGCTCTAAGATTGGTTTTCTAATCACTACACCATACTGCCTCTCACAAGGCATATAGAAATGGAGAATGACCCTGATTCTCATGTAGCTCTCTTCTGTTTATCCATGGACTGACATAGTTGTAGAAAAGGACGTTTGAGAAAGAGGGTTAATAATCAATTTTTAGATGGTCTTTAACATTAATTTAACCCTTAGCACTCCAAATGTGAAATCTTGGTCTAGTGACCAATAAGCTGATATACTGCTAGAGGAATTGAATCATGCCCATATTAACATTCTTGCTATGATGAAATCAGAAGACATAAAAAAAGCAAGACTAAATTGCAGGATGGCTCACAGGCATTCTTAGTAGGACTAAATGAGGATCTGACACCATTGCATGTTAAAAACCATTAACAAATATTTTACGGGATATTTGGTGATTTTACCTTACAACACTCATGGGCATGGCATAATGAAAAATAACAACCATGGAGATAATTTGTACCAACATATGTAACAACTCTACCATCCGTGCGCCAACATCTGCTGCAGAGGACAGGTAGAGAAATTCTGTACAGAACTTGACAAGACCTTCCAAACCAAGAATAGACTTTAATTCTGGATGACTTTGATGCAAAAGTAATCCCAGGGAGGGACAGTGAAAAATTTGCTGGAAAATATGACTTATGATCTAAAAGTGAAAGCAGTTGAAGATACGTAGATGATTCAGAAAGCCTACCTATCACTTTTTTTCAAAAGAGATTTGGAAGACAATGGATATGTTAAACACTATAAAGCAAAAAGAAATGAAATTGGCTGAGGATGAATAAGGAGTGACTAGTTACTGATGTGAGTACTGTTGTCAGAATCAGCTGTGTGTGGACAGTCAGATCACCAGTTGGTTAGAGCAAAGATAAAAACTAATACTAAATAGGAAGTAAGGATAAGGAAGATAAAATGCAATTATGACAACTAACCCAATGCTTTTAGACAGTCTATTTGCTCTCTAAATGAGAACTGTGTGAAAAGAAAGATATTGACTGTAACTGTGGTTATGTCCTAAAGAAGTTTATCCAATGCAAAACAGTCACCAGAAGGACAAGGACAAAAAAAGCTCAACCAGCAAACCTCTGATCTTCTTGCCAGATTGAGAGACATGGCAGTCAAAGGCCATGATAATTTAGAATACAAATTCATTTGCAAAACTTTAATGAAAGAAGAGCATGGAACATTATGAACAGCATCATCCCGCGAAACAGTGAAAAGGGTAGAAAGAAAAACTAGCCTTCAGAAAGCTTGGACCCAAGGTGCCATCACTAGTGAAACTGAAATTAGATAGCATTAGACAATTCTTCTCTTCTTTGGAATTGATTTTAAGGAAGAGAAGGTTTTAAGGTAGAGGTATTATTGCCTCTTGACTTGTCATTGTCATTACATGGACTAGGTCAGTAAGATCTTATAGACTTAAAGACATAGGTCCTGAGATGATCATAATTGTAGAAATAATTCTTTAAATAAGAGAAAAAGAAAGCAAAGCAGACAATAACAATTATCTGATTATTATTATTAACAAAAATAATAATGAACACTTACATAAAACTTTAAGGTTTGAAAAGTGCTTTACGCATGTTATCTCATTTGATCCTCATAAACCTAGAAGGTAGATATCATCATCATCATCATCATAGATTACAGATAAAAACACTGAGCCAGGCAAAAGTTGGCACTTGTCCTACAAAAAATATTTTAGTCCTCATGAATACCCTGTGAGGTAGGAACCATAAGTGATAAGTGGGGAAGCTAAGGCCCAGAGGTCTCTCTGGGGTAGTATGACTTACAAGCATTGGTTGCATGGCTTGAACCAAGGTCTTCCCTGAGTCCCAGATCCAATTGACTCCCTTGTTTTACATGACTGTTTCATTAAATTATTTTTTCCCTCTTTCTTGATATTTTGCTACCTCGCTGAACATCAAAACATTTACTGTAGACTACAGGGCTCCAAGGCTATGTTGTTTGGCAACTGGGAAACGTCAAGCCCTCAAGGCCAATTTTGTCATTGTATGAACTGAAAATTCTTGTAGTTTCTTTTTTTTTTTTTTCTCTCTCAGCTTTGGCTCGCTATTCTTTAAGAGACCCAATTAGAAATCAAAAGGGACTCTGTCAGAAAGCCAAATTTCATGGTATTTTTGAATTTTAGGACTGCTCATTTTCTAATTTCAACGTTATAACTTAAGCATGCCAAGTTTGTGGCATTTTGAGATTGGACAAAACAATAAATCAGAGCAGCAAACATATCAAGAGAAATAAAGGACATTCCTGAAGGCTGGTATCCTAATAAGTTGAATTCTTGATTCCTATTTTATCAATCCATATTGGGCATCCCCTCAAAACTTCAGCACAACACAAATTTATGACCAAAGTCCAATTTCTAATTTTAATTTGCAAAAAAAAAGCCATTAAATTTATAATCAACAGTGAATTTCAGGAGTAGGAAATCATGTTTTTCCTATCTTTTCTGACTGGTGAAGTCAAAGAAGAAGAAAAAAAGCCAAAACTATTCTACTCAAATCCAATTACAATCCCAATCAGAGTATTTTGCTAAGTTTCTTACTTCCTCCTCCAGTTTTATTAGGGGCTATTTCCTCTCCACTGTCAGTTTTACAACTATTTTATTCTTTCCCCCTCTGTCTAGGAAATAGGAGATGGGGGGAAGGGGAGGAAAGGAGACTATTATTTCTAAATCTCACTTTTGCACTCAGCACTAAACTGAGGGCTATTTGGGCCAATCTATTACTGCAATAATTAACTTCCCTCATGCCCCAGAATTTCTCAGACTCAAGATTTGGGTCTGAACTTTTTTTTCCCTTTTATGGCTCCTGCTACAGCTTCTTTGATTTTTTTCTCCTAAAGCTTGGCAACAGCTTCCAAATCTTCATTTTGAGTGCCAGGGATACAATACTGTTAATCTACATGGAGAAAATTTGGACAAATTATAGAGAGTCACTGTATACTGCCTAGATATTGGAATAATCTCCTTCAGGCCTCCCATTTGAATTATTTTTGTTTTTGTTTTGACTTCTTTCTCTATCCATTGGTGGACATCGGCAGAAGATTTAGGACTACATCGATCATTGCAATAAACCCATGGACTCAGTCACCAAGGTGTACCTCAATACCTATGCTTTCTGGTAATGGGGCAGCTAATTTCTCTCCTTCCCTTCTTAGCATGCTCTTAAAAACTCTATGACAGACAGATGGAAATCTGACTTCTGATAACAGTTGTGTCAGCACCAAATTCAAAGGATTCCCTTGGTCTGACACAATGGAGCATATTCAGGGTTATTTTGCTGGCATAGGCTTTGTTGAATAATGCACTGAGGGAGAAGTTAGTCTCTGTTGCTCCTAAGCAACAAAATTAGTTCACATATTTCCCATGGCCCCAGAAATGTCTTGACCTTCAGGGATTCAATGACTGACACTGGAAGATCTTTTGTTAGAGCTTAGGAATCCACTCTTTGGGAACTGGAATTGTGGAGGGAGGATGGGGTCACATGAGAAATGCACTTGGCTAGAGCTCAGCCTGAGTGAGGTAGCATTTATACCACAGAGTATTTCCTCCACCCTTAGGTCAAGTACTGGGTATATTCTGAGGGCCCAAGAAATACACTGAGGTCTGAAAGAGAGCCTAGTCTAGACCTGTTTCCATAATTGAGCCTTTTTTTCTTTTTTGCATTTTTATGGGAAGAAATGAACATCAATATCTTGTTTGCCTGATACTGTCAGGGGATTTAAGAGCTATTAGAGGGGAACCTGAGAGCCTTTTCAAGAGAACAAGATACTAAAGTTTCTAGGCTTTTCCAGGGTGGGTATGATGAGCCAGATAGAGATTTAATGAAAAACACGCCCCCAAATTGTATCTAGGTCCTCGTGTCAGAAGAGACATCAACAATAGAGCTACATAAAAATATGAGAAGGGGCATAGGCAAGCTTTTGCCAACAGTTTTACACAGTTGTTTAAATATGAATTCAAATATGCAACTCTACGCCATTGATTCCCAGATCTATAGTCAGCTCTGGTCTATGGTCCTGGTCCATACAGTTCTATGTCATCCACACCTATGTGATATTTCCACTTGAATTTGTCATAGGAACCTCATGTTCAATATGCTAGCCCAACTGCTCACCATTCCTCCTGACTTCCAAATTTCCTTATTTCTGTCCAGGGTGCTAACGTCTTTCTACCTACCCAGTTTCACAACCTCTTTCCTCTTCTTCACTTCCCCTGTCTAGTCAGATGTCAAGTCTTGCCCATTTTGTCTCCAAAATATTTCTAACATGTTCAAATCTGGCCTCAGCCACCTACTAGCTGTGTGATCTTTAGTGAGTCACTTAACTTTTGTTTGCCTCAGTTTCCTTACTTTTAACATGAGGACAATAACAGCACCTACCTGTACCAGTAAGGCAATATAGATGATAATTGCCAAAATGCCTATGTAGTTCTGTATCTCAAAGTATACGAGACTCTCCATATAGAAGGTAGAAGAAGTAAACCGTTTATTCAGACACCAGAGAACCATATCCCTTAACCAAATGCTCAGCTCCCACAGCCAGTCAGTTTACTTCATCATAACAGCAAGGAACCCAAAACATTCAATACAGAATATCACAACATGGAGCCTCAACATCCCAAAACCTTTCTGACCCCCTGCTGGAGTCTTCCCTGAAACAAACTCACAGTGTAGCTAAGTCAGCCTGTTCAGCTCTAACAATCATGAAGGCAGCCATTAGTAGCTCTCTCTCCATTTTCTGTGACATAACTTCCTTTCCCTGTCAGGAAGCTCCTCCCACCACACATGTCTTAGGGCTTCCTGTGACATAAGCAGGTCACATGGCCAATTAATGGGTGGGAAAGACCTTCAAATGCAAATTGCTACTACATTATCTTGCATGGTTTTTGTGAGGATCAAATGAGATAATATTTGTAAAAAAATTTGCAAAAATTCAGGCAATAGTGCCTGAAACATAGTAGGCACTATTTAAATGCTTGTAACCTTCCTTTCTTGACATAAAAGCCCATCTTCTCAAGATGTCCTATTTTCTGGTTTTGCTCTTGGATGGTGAAACATAGAGTGTCATCATCTCTGATTAAAATTGCTTCAGACCTCATAGTAGGAAGGGGGAGAGTTTTGAAAGGTGGGAGGGGAGGATGAATTCTGTTTTTGACACAGTGAATCTGAGGTGCATAGTGGATGTAAGTAGATTATGTCACATGGAGAACAATATACTGAAGTGTCATAGTTGGCAATATCAAATATATGTATAATTTTAAAAAATATAGAGAGGTGGGGTGGTCATATAGTGAGAGTAAAAGACGCAAATGAACAGATTAGTGTTGCTCTTGTATCTACCAACTTTAAAAGATGAAGAGGAAGGTCTCTAGATGGTTATATAGATCCTCCTTAGAAAACATATAGAAAGCCATGGAACATATTCACACAGGAAAAGAAGGCATGTATAGTTTGTAATCCTTATTGGTGGAGGGAATATTCACCACCACCACTGTCATCATCATCATCATCATCATCATCATCATCATCATCATCATCATTAGCATTATATAGAGCTTACTATGTGCCAGGCATTGTGCTAAGCAGTTTATACAACAATGAGGTCCCTCATTTTTCAAATCCCTGAAGAAACTATTTATTGTACATGTGTTACTTTTTGGATTTATAAGCTTCTTGAGAGCAGGGTCTGTATTCTATATTTATTTCATAGTTTAAAGTTCTATGTATTCTATATATATTTTATAGTTCCAAGCATTGAAAATGTGTGGAAAGCCATGGAACATATTCACACAGGAAGACAATGTGTGCAGAGTTTGTAATCCTTATTGGTGGAGGAAATATTTGCTACCACCATTACCACCACCACCACCATCATCACTATAGCTAACATTATATAGAGCTTACTATTTGCTAGGCACTGTACTAAAAAGTTTACACAATGGTGAGGTCCTTCATTTATCAAATCTCTGAAGAGACTATTTATTGTACGTGTTATTTTTTGGACTTATAAGCTTGTTGAGAGCAAGGTCTATGTTTTATATTAATTTCATAGTTTCAAGTACTGAGAAATACTGTCTTTGTATAGGTGCTTAATAAATATTTGTTGATTTAATAACACTAGAACTTGTGACTTGTAAATTCCATGTAGGAAGAAATTAGAGAAAATTTAGTTCTTTTTGACAACCATTGCAAGGGACTGGAGTACAAAACAAAAGCTTAGAATTGTAGAACATTAGAGCTGAAAGGGACCTCAAAAGTTATGAGGGACAAAGTCCTCATTTTATAATTGAGGAAACTGAGCCAACTAAGTGACTTGAGCAAGACAGAGCCAGGAATAAATATCCTAGGACATAGTGAAACTCTTAGAAATAACACCCCCCACCACCAAGTTATATAGAATGGAAATTTAGAGATATGCTAACATCACAGAAGCAGTTATGAATGATGGCCAAACACAAACACTTCAAATCTCTAAAGATGCCTTGAAAAATCTGGAGTGGGAAGAACTGTTTTGTTTCTTTCATCTTTGGTCACACCAATTCTGTAGACAGATACAGACTTTGAAAGGATAGTATTGAGGTCATCATAGTCTTTGAAAATTCTGTGCTATTTTGGGACAGTTCTGAACACTACTCAAAGAATAAGCAGCCAGCATGTTTCGCTTGTGATGTTTTTCTACAATTTAAATTTTTTTTTTTTAACACTTATGCTTCTCTAGAATGTATTCACTGACCAAAAATAAGTAACACAGTTGTTGAGGGACACTTCTCTCTCTAATGCAAATTATAATTTTGGACTGAGTTGTAGATTTGCTGAATATTAGAGCTGGAAGAAACAGATAATTCTCTCACTTGTAAAACAGAAGCAAAATACTGACCTGCCCTACAAGGTTGTGAGAATCAAATAAGAAATAAAATATAGAGTATTATATAGTTAATTGTGAGTTTGAGCACACTGTCTTTATTAATAGACACTTGGGATTATAATAAATTAAGGAGACCTCAGTCTAAAAATAGTAGTCATCAATATATGTGTATAAATGACCCTAAATAATAAATTTGCTAATAGAAACAATTGTTCCCGTCACAAACGCAAGTGTTAGGAAGGCTGTATGGTTGTTAGGAAATGAGTGTAAATTTCTGGAGTGTGCATGGAGAAAATATTAGCCATGAGCTAATATGCACATTTATACATATATAGAACACATGTACACAAATACAGTTGTATACTAGAAAGAGTGCTGGTGATAAAAATCAAAAAACCCAAGCTGAAGCACTGTACCAGCTCCAACTTTCTTAATTTGTATAGTGCTGGGCAAAACATTTCACCCCTCTGATTATTATTTTCCCCATCCTTAAAGTACTAATATTGATACTCATTCTATCTATCTCAAAGGATTGTTGTGAGGACAACAATTTGTAAACTTTAAAGAGCTTTATAAATATAAGCTGTTATCTGAGAAGAGATTTTATATAATGGAAAAAGAACCACATTTGGAGTCAGGAAATACTTGGATTAGAATTCTACCTCTGTTGTAGAGACATGGGCAAATCACTTAACCTTTCTGGTTCTATTTCCTCATTTGTAAAACAAGAATAAAAAGAAAAAGATAATTTAATCTCAGGCTGCAATAAGGGTGTCATAATAGAGATATGGAGGTAAAATTTCTACTACTTGGAATAATGAGGACCATATTTGTTATATTTTTCAAAATTCATTTTGATAAATACAATATAATAGCCAAGTTTCCACTACAATGAAAGAATACAATAATTCAGGAAAAGTTTCTTTTCTTTTTTACAGCTGAAGAAAAACAAAGTTTATTAAAGATTCACTATATTGAGTAGACTCTTAAGGAATCTGAGCATTTGTGATGCTAATGCCAGCAGGGCAGATTGAATCTGAGTGCCTTCAGGGAGGTAAGATGAATCTTATAAATAGAAAGGTTGTGGGAGGGATCTAGGGTGGTCAAGTAGTAGGGATGGTCTTGATGGGACTGGAGTAATTGGGGGGGAGTGGGTTGAGGTCAGACTCCAAGAATGGGCTTAAGGGTGGGAAATAGTTAAGGCTACCTGGAGATGGCAGACTTTGGAGGGCTAGGGTGACAGATTTGGGTACAGATATTTTGATAGGATCAAGGGTGGGAAGTGGGCCTGAGGCAATCAGGAGGTAATCAGACAATGGAGGGCTAGGCTAGGTTATTTGAAAAGCCAGGTCAAGTGGGAATACTCAAAGTGGGTTCAAGGGGGTTCCCAGAGACTGTACCCCATCAGTCCCCACTCAAACAAATAGGACCCAAATTCCTTTGGGGTAATTAGGGACGAAGGTCTCAGCTTCTGAAACTGCTTCCTGCTGGCAAGGGGTGTAGAGCTGTCTCTGCCTCAATGGGTCCTGTCCATGGGGTTCATAGCCTGAGCGGTCATCCGAAAGTTGATGGTTGACCCTGGAGGAGACAAACCTGGCAAGGAGATTAAGCAAACAAGGACCAAACAGGCATTAAAGGAGTATAGAGAAAGATCAGTTTCCCTGGTGGGAATTAAAGATGACTATGGCAAGGCTGAAATGGAAAAAGGTGTGTTTGATACAAGAGTTTTTTGCTGTCAGATATCCCCTTTCTTTCTGAATTGCTCCATGGGCAGGTAGAACATGGAAAGTATATTTTGAGTCAGTAAAAATTTTTATTCTTTTACTTTCCCATAGCTCTGGGGTTCTAGTGGGTGCTATTAATTCTGCCTTCTGGGTAGTGTTCCCAGGGGACAGGGGTTTGGCCTTTATGGTGTGGTAGAGACTGACTATTCTGTACCTAGCTCTCTTAACCCGTTGTTCTGTATACCATACTGCTTCGGGGTTCAGGAGTGTGTGGCACACCCAAAGAATTAGGTCAGGGGTATCTAAGAGCAAGGTTTGGTATGTGGTGAGCCTGTGACTAGCCTGCCACTGGTGGTTCTCTGCTTCTAGATGCTCTGAACCTGATGGGGAGTAAGAACTTCTAGGGGCTGGTCAGCTAGAAGTTTAGAAACTTCCTCAATTAGAGTGGCTGTAGCAGGGTCAGAGTCTAATTGTTTTGGCTGGTTTTGGCAATTGGCCTGGGGTCAGGTCCTAAGGACTGGGTCAGGACTCCCAAAGCCTGTCCTCTCCTTTCAGCAACGTACAGAGTGAAAAGTTTTTCTAGATCAGGTAAAGCTAATGCTAGAGTAGTGTCAATTTAGTTTTCAAATTCTCAAAAGCTTTGGCCTGGTCAGGCCCCACTATACAGGGAGTGAGTCAGGGTCTTGAGTATCAGTTAATGGTTGCAGCCCTTCCCAGGCTTTGTGCTTAGTTGGATATTGAAGGTGATGGGGGACCACTTCAGGATTTCACGGGCAAACTATGGCTGGGGTGGCTCAAGAAGAGTTTGTGATAATCATTTGTCTAAATAATTTATCCATTTTGGCCCTATCTTGGTATACAACAAGAGACATTGGTCTATGGCTAATTTTTGCCCAATTGCTTTCCAATTTTCCAAGCAATTTTTTTTTAATCAAATGTTGAATTCTTACCCAAAAGCTTTGATCTTTGGATTTTCCAAACACTAGATTACTATGTTAATTTATTACTATGTATTGTGTAGCTAATCTATTCCAGTGATCCACGATTCTATTTCTTAGCCAGCAGCAGACTGTTTTGATGATTACTGCTTTGTAACATAGTTTGAAATCTGGAACTATGTTATCTTCTTCAACTTTTTTTTAAAATTGATTCCTTGATATTTTTGACCTTTTGTTTTTCCAGATGAATTTTGTTATGCTTTTATTTTCTAGCTCTATAAAATAATTTTTGGTAATTCGATTGGTATGACATTGAATATGTAAATTAGATAGAATTGTCATTTTTATTATGTTGGCTTGGCCTACCCATGAGCAATGAATGAATATTTCTCCATTATTTCTGACTTTATTTGTGTGAAAAGTGTTTTGTGATTGTGTCCATACAGTTCATGAGTTTGTCTTGACAGGTAGACACCCACGTATTTTATATTATCTATAGTTGTTTTAAATGGAATTTCTCTATCTCTTGCTGCTGGACTTTGTTGGTAATATGTAGAAATGCCAATGGTTTATGTGAGTTTATTTTATATCCTGAAACTTTTCTAAAGTTGTTAATTATTTTAACTAGTTTTTTAGCTAATTCTCTGGGATTTTCTAAGTATACTATCATGTAACCTGCAAAGAGCAATAGTTTTGTTTTGTAATTGCCTATTCTAATTCCTTCAATTTCTTTTCTCTTCTTATTATTGCTTCTCTTCTAATCCAGCATACAATTCCTTCTCTTATTGCTATAGCTAACATTTCTAGTACAATATTGAATAATAATATGTAGCTGAGAAAAAGGTATACTCTTTCTAGTCCCATTAGTTTTCTCCAGAGATCTATCATAGCTAACTTTTCTATGATTTTATTCATCTTCTTTACTTTCTTCTTATTTATTTTATAGTTAGATTTATCTACTTCTAAGAGGGGAAAGTTGAAGACCTCACTAGTATAGTTTCACTATCTATTTTCTCTTGTAATTCATTTAAATTTTCCCTTAAGATTTGGATGCTGTGCCATTTGGTGCATGTATGTTCAGTATTGACTTTGTGTCATGGTCTGCGGTGCCTTTTAGCAAGATGTGGTTTCCTTGCTTATCCAACCTCCTATGCTGTCTTTGGCTGGGAAAATGTCTCACTCTGACTTTTTGTTGGCTTTGACACTTCAGAATTCAATTTGAGACATTATTTTAAAGTTGTTTAGAAGGCAATGTTCGGGAGAGTTTAGCTGAGTGCTTTCTCTATTCTGCCACTGAATACTGGCATTCTATTATATCTATTTTTTAAAAGTGAAATATCTTTTCAAGATACACAAACACATAACCTATTTGGAAAGAAAATCCCCTCCCAAAAGATGGAAACTAGTTCAAGCCAATACAATACAGACAATTTAAGTACTGGAAATATGGAAATACAAAGTAAAAAGCCAAAACCTAGAAAATGCAATCCACTATATTTATCACTTGAGTTCATAAGAATCATTATTGACGGAGAGGAATGAAAACTGTGTTTGCATAGTATGAATGCTTCAGCGGCAGATATCATTTCAATTTGCTATCCTGAAAGTATGTGCAGAATTTGCTAGTTAGATAAGAGAAGTTTTCTGGATAAAGTTAGATGCTTTTTATAAGAAAAAAATAAAACTTTTAAAAAATCAATCGTATAAGGTCGTATACAGTGCAACAATCCTCATTTAATGGTGCCAACTGTAGTTATTATTATGCTCCAAATGATACTTGGCAGTGCAGATTTGAAAGGTTCTATTTGAAGATAATACACGAGGAAAGAGTATTGCTCATTGTCTGCAGATTTTGTGATCAATTATTTGAAAAAAAATTTCTATTTTGCACCACAGTGTATCAAGCTAGCAGCTTCTGCGGGGGTGTAAGATCCACCAACAACCAGCACCCAGAAAGCTGCCAACACAGGTCCTTTTGATCTACTTTACTTAAGGAAAGCAATGTTAAGGGGTTAATCCAGCATACAAATATCATTTGCTTAGTTCAGGGGAAAAAACCAGCACCCTGAATTACAGACCAAATACAATTCAACATCTGGGTGTACATTAGAACAGCTGGCCCAGAGTCACACGCCACTCCTCCTGTGGCTCCAAGCTAACCTCTGCGCTTATATATCCTGTTCAGGCCCCCAAAGGGCCCCAACCTCACCCATGCTGGGCGTGGAGAAGTTCCCCAATATCACATCAGATACAAATCAATGGGTCCCAATTGCCTCAGTGCTGAGAAATACAAAAACATCCCACTTTATCTGCCCCCTTCAAACAAAGGCCAGAATCATTAAAGTCAACAGCGAAAAGTCCCACCTTAATTACTATTACACACAGGTGGATGATGCAACAGATGTAGTTAAAGATACTCTTTAATTGCACATGTATGATGTTGTCAATTTTAGGGAACAATCTATTTGATAGGGACAATTTGTTTTAGGGAGCACATGTCAAGATGAAATGTAGGTCAAATGTAGAACAAGTAAAAAATGTGGCCTTTGGTATAATTTAGACACATTGCATATTTCATAGACCATTATTGTTATTGAGAAATATGAGTAAAGAGGTACATGCAATTATGTAATTTGCTACTGTGGTAATAAACTTCATTAAAAAAACATCAAAAGAAATACTCTTAGAAAAATAAATAGGGGCAGAGCATAGGGCACTTTTTGATGATTGTGAAACATGCTGGCTTTCTCATAGAAAAGTACTTTGAAGCGTTTTTGAGCTAAAAGAAGAAACTGCCATTTTTCTTAGTATTGATAATAAAGATGAATCAAATTCATCTCACAATTAAAATTTCCTCTTGAAACTCAAGTACTTATAGATATTTTTGACAAACTGAATACCTTAAATAAATTAAAAGTTTTCAAGTTCAGACTTTGATCCTCAAATATAAAGTGATTACATTTACAAAAATACTATAGCTAATTTGTGTGAAGTCTCTCAATTTAAAAAAATCCTGTTCACATGAATTTCAAATATTCTTGTTGAAACAGAAGCATATTTATTCGATGATCTTTTAATTGTCACAATTGAGGCATATCCTCTTGTTTAAAAATTTCCCTCCATCAATGCCAATTGAAACCTATCCATACCTTAGTAGATAGTTTCACAAACTCATCGTCAGTCATGATCAAATTCTTGATAATTAATCCAAACTTGTAGGTTAGTCCTTGGATGACTTGTCTTTACCAGGCCCATAATGAAAATGTTTCCAGTTTTCTGGGACTTTCCAAAAGATCGTGTTCTTTTTGCTATAATAAGTCACTCCCATGCCACAACAAAACATCAGCATAAGACTTCTGGGGTGCAATATTTTCATGGGTGATTACCAAGGATCCTTGATTTTTGTCAGTGTAAAGAATTGCTGCTGTGAGAACCAACAGAGATCACGATGCATCTGTAACTACTGTAAGTTCCAGGGAATTTCCTGAGGTTCCTAGTGATTTGGTCCAGTGATTGTCCCAGGGTCACATAACTGTTAAGGTTCAGAGGCGTGATTTAAGTCTACGTATTCCTCACTCCAAGCCTAACACTCCAATCCACTTTGCCACAGTGACTCTTAAAGCCAACTAGGGTATAAATGACTAGAGAGGCTTATTAGAATGGAGGAGGAAAAAGGTGGTGATTGATTGACACACTTTCTATCTCATTCCCTTTAGTTGTAGATAAGGATGGAGCATCAAAATATGAAATTCAGACGGGAGACTAAGCAAAGACTAGTTTTAGAGCCAGCTTTCATCAAAAGTAATCCAAGACCAGACTGACTCCTTCCAACCTGCCACATATACATAGAATGATTTCATAATGGCATCCTATTTCCTAGGGACACAGAAGACTCGTCAACTCTATACCAGAGCTAGCACCCCTAATTAATTAAAAGCAGGAAGTATAAAACTTACAAAACCTTTGATGCAGGCATCAGCAAAGAGATATTTTGGGGGTAGCTTTTCCTGGATAATAAGATTCTACAAAGACATGTACAAGATCGAGTATTTTAGCACAGCAAAGAAACTCCTTAGCATTCTAGGGTGAGGAGGGTGAGTTTAGGAGAGTTGCTAGTAAATAGGTGTCTTGTGGTGTCTTATCAAGTAGTGAACTGATCAGCCAACAAGCATTTATTAAATCATTATGATGAGCAAGGCACTGTGCTAAGAATGAGAGATTAAAAAAAAATTGGACATTCCATGCTCTCAAGGAGCTTACGTTCTATCAGCAGGAAACAGATCCATTTATATAAGCTGAGAGAAAATATGTTTTACTGAGGACACCAGCCCATGTTGACGCTAAGATAGGCAGAACTACCGTATTGCTCAAGTTTCCACAGCAGCTAGGAAGCAAGTGCTATATTACTTTTATTCCCAAAATTCCTAGGGGCTAAATCAGGTCAGTTCTTTGGCTAGAGAGGTCTATACCATGGCTTGGGCAATTGAAACAGCACAGTAGCTCTTGACACTGTACAGTTGGCCTGCCTTCTTAATACACACATTATAAAAATATGTGGTCCAAATAAATTATCTAAAGATGGAGAATAGCAAAGTTCTTTTTACTGAGCCCAAGTTTCATTCATTGAATCTGATATCTTCACAATGTCAAGAGAAAGTAAAGATGGTTCCCATATTGAATTTATAAGGATATGTGGACAGGAGCCTTCTAATAATTGGAAGACATGAATAGATTACAATTTCTGTCACTGGAGGGTGCATCTGCATTGAGATCACAAACCCATTTGGGAAAGTTATAGAGATGATTGTAAAACTAGTTCTATGATTATCTTATAGAAACTTATAGAATATAATATATATTATATATAATAATATAATAACATATAATATATAATATATTCTTATAGAATCTTACAGAAACTAAACTTATAGTTTAGTACCACATATAAGGCAATCAGATTCTTTCCCAGTTCTTCCCTTTTGGGATGCTAAGACTATCAAGTCTCCTTTTTGTTTGAATGGGTGAGAAACCTTTAGGCTATCTTTGTCTTGGAATATTTCTCAGCATTAAGATAATCAGTCTTAGACTTAAGACAATTGACCTGTATATGAGGTGATACTGGGGAGGGGCAACTTTCACTCGCCTAGCCTAAGTGAGGGGAGCTTGGTGTTTGACTTTTGGGGCACACTCATGGAAGGAGTGTTGAGACTCTGGGCAAGCCGTAACTGCCCCCCGGCTTTGCTAACCCAGACCCATTGGTTCTTTTCCCATAACTGTGCATTGAGATTTGATCAGCCAAGGTCTGTCTGTTGATGTTTGTAATTTCTGTTTGTGTTTGCCTTGAAGTTCAAGGGGCTGATCTTTTCCTCCTGAACTAAGTGATTGATATGTGTATGTTTAATTAAACTGAGATTGTTAACCCCTTAAAGTTGTTTTCCTTAGAAAAGCAGATCAAAGAACCTGTGTTGACAGCTTTCTGTGTGGTGGTTGTTGGTGGGTCTTACACCTCTACAGCAGCTGCTAGCAGATTGTTGCTACACTACATCATAAATAAAAATTGTCAGAAGAAGTAGGACAAATCTTTCAACAAAAATATAGCACAGATATAGACCACTTGCTGACTACTTTTTTGCGAGATTTTAACAATTAACTGAAATTTCCATTTAACTTATATTCCCATTAACTGTTCCCATGTTGGCAAGTTGAGATTCTCCAGGGGAGAAAGTAGCAGGTCTGCTACGTTTACTGTTCTCAGGGTTTTAGGAGTAACTTTTACGAGTGGCTCTTCCTACAAACGTTGTAGCTCCTTAATTCCCAAGAACAAATCATCTAACTCAATCAACTTAATTTACTAATGGAATAGGGGACTGACACATGCATAGAGTCCCTCTGCTGCTGTTTCCCTCATTGTATCAGTTGAGTTCAATGTGGAATTTTGTAGCCAGCTCAGCATTATAAATCTTAGCGTAAAAACCTTAGAGATTTATCTCAGCAGTAACTGGGATGAGGCCTCATCACTTATCAATGCTGTATTTGGATGTGAACTTGCCAGGACCAGGGATATGTAGAAACTAGTTGTGGGGAATAAATTAAATGGTTCAATCCCACTGCCACTTTCCTAGTAGGCTGGGCTTGTTTTCCACTCCACTAAGGTTTCTTCTTGATGGAAGCAACTGTCTCTGAGATTACTGGGTTTAGGACTAGCTCATGTCTTTAGTTGAGATAGTGTTATGTTCTTTTAGAAAGGGCAGAAAACATTAGCCTAGGATTGGCAAAAGACTGGGTACTGAGGTTCTTCTCTGCCTAAGAGGGAGGTGGCAGTGCAAAAAAGTATAGCTACTTATTTTTTTATACAGTTCTGAAGCATTTAAAAAAAATTTGGCCAACTCTTCCTGTTTTAGAAATGAGTCCCCACAGTAAGAAACTTCACTCTAGCTCATGGGGAATAATTAAATTCTCATCTTTGCCAGCTAAGCTCTAACCAGGCAATGTACAGCTGTCTAATAATCTCAGAAAAATTCTGGGGAGTGATGTTTCCACAGTTATTATTGTTAATGTGCTCTGGTAAATTGTATACAAATGATTTTTTTTTGTTTTTTTTTTTTTTGGAGGGGGGAAAGGCAGGCAATTGGGGTTAAGTGACTTGCCCAAAGTCACACAGATAGTAAGTGCGTCAATTCACCTCTCTGTCAATAGGTGGGTAGCATTCTTCAGCATTGGTCTTTCGGAGTTGTGGTTGGACTTTTCATTGGTTGGATTGCTTAATCTTTCAAAGATGCTTGTCTTTACAATGTTATTATTGTATAAATTGTTTTCTTGTTTTTGTCCAATTAACTCTACATCAGTTCATACAAGTCTTCCCAGATTTCTCTGAAACTATTCTCTTCATTATTTCTTACAGTGTAATAGTATTCATTACATTCAGATACGACAATGTGCTCGTTATGTTCATCTGCTCTCTTTTGATGGACACACTCTTAGTTTCTAGTTCTTTTTTTTTAAGTTTTTTTTATTTTATTTTATCAAAGCACAAGTACAAAACAGAGAAAAGAAACAAAAACATATGATAAACTTAAATATGGAACTTAAATATAAAGTAAGAAAGAAAAAAAACATGTCATGTGCATAGCAGAACATAGGAGAGGATTCAAAATATGTAACAATAAATTTTCATTTCAAGAAAGCCTATGTGATAAATAATACACCTTGTGTTGAGAATTGTCCATCTTTTCTTTGCTTCCTTGTGTTTTCTTTTGTTCTCTGCTGTGCACTTTTTAACTCTGTTCTTTTCCTCCCCTCCCCCCATGCCCCAGAAGGCTACAATACAATTTAGATATTTCTTGGTATATACAGACACATACATACATAGACATACACTTGTACATATGTAATGCGTATATAGACAGATACTTTCCCAAACATAATCTACTCCTGATCTTCTTTTTTTATGTTAGTACATATCTTTTGTTTCCTATCTTTCCTGCCTCCTCTACTTTATTTCTACCCGCTACATTGCCTTCCTATTACTTGCCTTCCCCCCTCCGAGGATCCCTCCCCTATCCTCCTATTCCCATTAATCTAAACACCCTTTACCTATTTCCTCATTCTCCCCTCTAAAAATCCCTCCCTTGTCCTAATCCCTCCCTTGTCCCACCCCCACTAAACCTCTACCATTTTATTTCTTCTAAATTTAGAAGACTTTTATACTCTTCTAAATATATATAATTCCCTCTTAAACCCAAGGCCGATGAAAATAGGTTATCAAAACTACCAGCCTTCCTCCCCCATCTACGTCCTCTTTATCCTTTCTTCTTCTTGCACCTCTTTTGTATAAAATAGTTACTGTTTTTAGTTGTTTCTAAATGGTTTTACTTTTTAAATTCATATCATGGTCAGGTTTATCCCCTTCTTTCTTATGAGCTCAATAATTATTAATAAGAATGTTAGGCATACATTTTACATTTTATGTTATACGAAAGGTAAGCAATCTGTTCTTATGAATCCCTTATAGTCAGTCTTTGGTGTATACTATATGTTTCTCTTGGTTCTTGTATGTCGAATCTTCTATTAAGTTGAGGATTTTTTTTTTAAACAAAGTCTTGAAAGTCTGAGGGTTTGCCAAATGTCCATTTTTTTTTCCTTCAAGGTAATACTGAAATTTGAAGGGTATGATATTTTTGGCTGGAGCTTCAGGTCTTTTGCTCTTCGATGTATTGTGTTCCAAGACCTGCAGTCCTTTAATGTCTCTGCTGCTAGATCTTGTGTAATTCTAACTGTGGCACTATCATATTTAAATTATTTTAATCTTGATGCTTTTAATATTTTATCCTTGAGCTGGGGGAATTGTATACAAATGAGCAACTAACATGGAATACAAAAATAAATTTTGCCCTGGCCATATGAATTGTCTCAGTAGCTGCTTTCTTAATATTTTTCATATGCAAATCTCATGTATTTTTTTCATATTTGCTCCTTTTAAACAAAATTGTCGAAGTGTCATCCTCACCAAACAAAAAAGAAACCAAAATAAATAGTAATTTTAAAAAATTAAACATGTCTGGGATGGTTTTTAATAGCAAAAGCATAAGTTATTTGTTTTAACCACTGTCAATAGACAAAACATTTAGATAAGAGACAAAACAGGGGCATATGTCATTTTTATAAGAACTGATGATTACTTGCTTTTAATACATTTACTTTACCAAAGTTAAATCATTCAAACTTAAACCGTCTTCTCTGTGGTCAGTAAAATACATGAAATGATTCATTGAAAAAAATGAACTTGTGGAGCAGCTGGGTGACTTAGTGAGTAGAACACCAGCCCTGCAGTCAGGAGGACCTGAGTTCAAATCCAGACTCAGACACTTGACACATGTACTAGCTGTGTGACCCTGGGCAAGTTACTTAACCCCAATTGCCCTGCCCCCCCAAAAAACTTGAAAAAATGAACTTGGATTCCTGATTTGGAGAGATCCATCTGAAATCTAACTCGGAATTCTGAAATATGTTTCAGTCTCTTTATCACAATAATCACTGGCTTTTAATTAACATTATAATATGATTTACTTTGAAAACTATGGAAGGAATCATTCCCAGATACATCCCCAAGAATCTTCTGCCTAAAGAGACACAAATGCAAGGAAGTGCTATGGATTTTTCCACTAAATGTGTTCAGACACAGTTTGGCTTCATCGTAATCAATTTGATAATTAGAAGAACTCTCCGTGGAGGACAATAGATTCAGCATTCATTAAAACAGTTCACAAGTAACTGTATATGCATCTCCTTATGAATTCAGACAATGCTTTTAAGTTGGGGCTTTTTTTTGTGTTCCTTCAATACTTGTGCCCTCTCGTCACTTGTGAATTATAGTCGAGTCTCCTGAGGGTTTGTAGAAAATGTTGAAAAAGTATTCTGAATGAATTGTAGCCCCAATACCCAGGTGCACTCCTTGAGTACAATACCAAATTTAAACATCATGGATTTTTCTAAAATGCAAAGGAGCAAGACAGTGTTTTATGAATCTCAAGTATCTTGAAATTGCCTCTTACTTCGGAACATTTTTTTCTATCATGCATATGGCATTATGTGAATGCTCTTTAATTTCTTTGGTGTGTATTTCTTCCAGAAAGTAATCAATTTTAGTGAAATGTTTGTTTCCGATTTCAAGGCTTTTGTTTTTTGTCCAAAAGAAAAAAATTATCTAAAAAAAATCCACTCTTGTTTATAAAATATTTCAGTTTAAAACTTAACCATATAGTTGCCTTGTGCATTTGCTTTAAAAATGGTCTATTACAATTCTTAGAAGAAATAATCAAACTTGCAAGTGGCTGATATGAATGCAATTTGAACAAAACAATCTTTTTAATGAATAAGAAAAAATAAGGAGAAGCTCAGACAGGCATAGAAAGATTGAGACTGAACAATTTTGAGATTCTATTAGTGAGTCCTCGGTTTTTAAAATAAAAAAAAAAGTCAAATTTTGGGGAGACAAAGTCTTCATTTCATGATAAGAAAACATTCACAATAGACCTACAGACACCTTTAGCAGTTCTTTGCTCTCAAATAAAATGCTGTTCATTAATAATGTAGATTGAAATTTAATGTAGATAGACATTTAAAAACCAGTTGCTCCTGCAAGAGATGACATTTGGGCTAGTATCTTCATACAAAGGGTTTGAATGGGAGCTTGTATTTTCAGAAAATAGAGAGTAATCCAGTTTCACTAAAATATTGGATACTTACATTAGAGTTAAGGCTAGAAAAGTAGTTTTGAATCATAGGACAGAGAGCCCTGAATATGAGATTAAGGAATTTGGATTTAATATATCAGACAATAGAAAGCCATTTAAGCAGGGAAGTGAAATGACAAAAGATGATTTAAGGAATACTAATCTGATAACAGCCCAGATTAGTGAGGAAGACCTGGATGTAGGAAGAGGGGTTAGGAGATTTTTGCAATAGTATATGGGAGAAGTAATTATGGTATAAAGGTAGTCAAAAAGGGAATAGAAAGTTTAAATAATTAGATGTAGCTAGTAAGTTTCAGAGCTGCACCTAAAACCAAAATGTTCTGATAATCTTGTGACCCTTCACTAGACCACATTATGATGCTAAAGATGTAAAAATTATAATGTAAAGAATGCCTTTGCCTTGACTGAAGAGTCAGTTACCTTCCAGTTAGCATGGAATCTTCAAGGGCTCCCTATTGATTTTAAGACAAAATAAGACAAAAACAAAAGACAAAATACAAGCTTCTCTCTTAGACTTTTAAAAACTTTAATGAAATGATTGATTGTGTCTGTTTTATTTACTTCCTTAACTTCTTTCTTGTTAATTTTTGGTTAGATTTATCTAGTTCTGAGGGGAAAAAATTGAGGTCCCCTATTAGCATAGTTTTATTATCAATTTCTTCTTATAACTCATTCACCTTCTTCAAAAATTTAGATACTACACCATTTGGTGCATACATGTTTAGCAATGATATGATTTCATTGTCTGTGGTACCTTCAGCAAGATAGTTTCCTTCTTTAACTATTTATATTAGATCTCTTTTTGCTTTTGCTTTGTCTGAGATCATGACTGCTTTCTTTGCTTGAGCTAAAGCACAATAGATTCTCCTCCAACCCTTTACCTTTACCATGCCTGTATCTCCCAACTTCAAGTGTGTTTCTTGTAAACAACATATTGTAGGATTCTGGTTTCTAATCCATTCTGTTATCTGCTTCTGTTTTATGTGTGAGCTTGTCCTGCTGACATTTATAGTTATTATAACTAACTGCATTTCCCTTCATACTGTTTTTCATTTGTTTATCCCCCCTCCCTCTCTCTTATCTCCTATGCTTTCCTACCTCACAAGTATTTTACTTCTGATCACCACCTTCCCCAATATACCTTCCCTTTTACCAGTCCCCTCTCCCCCTTCTATTATCTCCATCCTTTTTACTTCCTTATAGGGTAAAATGGATTTCTATATCCAACTGAATGTGTATGTTATTCCCTCTTTGAGTCAATTTTGATGAGAGTAAGGTTTAAGCTTTGCCCACCCACCACTCATCTTCCTCTCCATTATAATAGCTCTTCCATGCCTCTTTAATGTGGGATAATTTACCCCATTTAATCTCCCCCTCCTTCTTCTTCCAATAGAATTTTCATTCTCACCCCTTTATTTTGTTTTTGGGTGTGTCATCCTATTAAAGTCACCTTACATCCACACCCTGTATCTACATATATGCCTTTTAAATGCCTCCCTGTTAGCTTCTCTAGGTTTGGGGTTTGGCTGCTGGGTTGCTATGGTAACAGGGCCTCTTGGTTTGCAGGCCCTGGAGGAGAGATCTTGTTGCTGATCCACCTGAGGGGTGGGGCCCTGTTGTTAGATTGTTATGGAAATGGTGTCTCTCTGCTGGTAGATTGAGCTGGGTAGATGGGGGGGGGGGTCGGTGTAGGTCTTGCTATTGGCCAGCCCTGGGGCAGGGCTTCACCACTGGTCAGCAATGAAGTCAAGACCAGGCTGGTGGCTTGTGCTGGGTAGTTGGGGTGGGGCCTTGCTTGTGAATTGTGCAAGATTTGGAGCCTTGCTGCATGGCCTCTGCTGTGAGGCTGGCTGCTGCTGCTGCTATTGCTCCTGGGCTTTGTTCCCCTCCAAACCCTGCTGTGCTAGTAAGCTGCTTCCCTGCTCCTAGACCAATTCTGGGGCAGTTTTCTAGTTGTTTGGAGGACAATTTGGGAAGGCTTCAGAGGGTTCCTTCCCGACTCTGCCATCTTGGTACCGGAAGTGACTGGGTAATCTTATTAAATTGAGAAATAACATACTTAAATAACCCAATCTTAGAAAAAGAAATTGAATAAGCCATCAATGAACTTACTAGGAAAAAATCCCCAGGACCAGATGGATCCACAAGTGAATTCGATTTAAGGAACACTCAATCCCAAAGGTATATAAACTATTTGGGAAAAATAGGTGAAGGAGCCCTAGAAAATTCCTTTTACAACACAAATATGGTAATGACACCCAAACCAGGAAGAGCCAAAACAGAGAAAGAAAATTATAGACTAATTTTCCTAAAGAAATTAATGAAAAATTTTAAATAAAATACTAATAAAGAGATCTAGCAGCTTCCACATTAAGGGATAGAAGGTCTTGGAATATGATGTTCTAGAGGTCAAAGGGGCTAGGATTAAAACCAAGAATCACCTACCCAGCAAAACTGAGTATAATACTCCAAGGAAAAATATGCATTTTCAATAAAGTAGAGGACTTTCAAGCTTTCTCAGTGAAAAGACCAGAGCTGAATAGAAAAATTGACTTTCAAATATAAGAATCAAGAGAAGCATGAAAAGGTAAACAAGAAAGAGAAATCATAAGGGACTTACTAAATTTGAACCATTTTGTTTACATTCCCACATGGAAAGATGATATTTTTAATTCATGAGACCTTTCTCAGTATTAGGGTAGTTGAAGGGGATATACATATATATCAACAGAGGGCACAGGGTGAGTTGAATATGAAGGGATGATATCTAAAAAAATAAAATTAAATTAAGGGGTGAGAGAGGAATATATTGGGAGAAGGAGAAAGGGAGAGCTAGAATGGGGAAAATTATCTCGCATAAAAGTGGCAAGAAAAAGCAGTCTATTGGAAGGGAAGAGGGGGCAGGTGAAAGTGAATGAGTAAATCTTGCTCTCATCAGACTTGACTTAAGGAAGAAATAACATACACACTCAATTGAGTATCTTACCCCACAGGAAAGTGAGGGGAAGACGATAAGAGAAGGGGGATGATAGAAGGGAGGGCAGATCAAGGGAGGAGTAATCAAAAGCAAACACTTTTGAAAAGGGACAGGGTCAAGGGAGAAAAGTGAATAAAGGAGGATAGGATAGAGTGAAGGGAAATATAGTTAGTCTTTCACAACATGACTATTATGGATGGGTTTTGCATAATGATACATGTGTGGCCTATGTTGAATTGCTTCCCTTGTTAGGGAGCGTGGGTGGGGAAGGAAGAAGGGAGAGAATTTGGAACTCAAAGTTCTAAAAACAAATGCTCAAAAAAAAAGTTGTTTTTACATGCAACTGGGAAATAAGATATATAGGCAACGGGGCATAAAAATCTATCTTGCCCTACAAGAAAGTAAGGGGAAAGGGGATGGAGAGGGGAGTGGGGTGACAGAAGGGAAGGTAGACTGGGGAATGGGGCAATGAGAATATATGCCATCTTGGAGTGGGGGGGGAGGGTAGAAATGGGGAGAAAATTTGTAACTCAAAATCTTGTAGAAATCAATGTTGAAAACTAAAAATATTAAATAACAAAATCCCCCCAAAATTTGGGAAAAATACTAGTAAAGAGATTACAGCAATATATCACAAGTATCATACACTATGACCAGGTGAGATTTATACAAGGAATGTAAGGCTTGTTCAATATTAGGAAAACTATTAGCATAATTGATGATAACAATAACAGAACCAGCAGAAATCTTTGATTATCTCAATAGATGCAGAAAAAGCCTTTGACAAAATACAGCACCCATTCCTATTAAAAACACTAGAGAGCATAGGAATAAATGGAACTTACCTTACAATGATAAGTAATATTTGTCTAAAACCATAGAGATAAGCTAGAAGCTTTCCCAGTATAATCAGGGAGAAGCAAGTATGCCCATTATCAACTCTATTATTTAACACTGTGCTAGAAATGTTAACTATAGCAATAACAGAAAAAAAAATTAAAGGAATTAGAATAGGCAATGAGCAAACAAAACAATCACTCTTTACAAATGATATGATGTTATACTTGGAAAATCCTAGAGAATCAACTAAAAAACTTCTTGAAACTACTAACAACTTTAGCAAAGTTACAGGATACAAAACAAACCCACATAAATCACTAGCATTTCTGTATATTACCAACAATGTCCAGCAGCAAGAGAGAGAAAGAGAAATTCCATCTAAAATAACTACAGACAATATAAAATACTTAGGAGTCTAGCTCCCAAGACAAATGCAGGAATTATATTAACAAAAATATAAAACACTTTTCACAGAAGTAAAATCATATCTGAACAATTGGAAAAATATTAATTGCTACAATATTAATTGTAGGCTAAGCCAATATAATAAAAATGACATTTCTGCCTAAATTAATCTATTAACTACCATACCAATCAAACTATTAAAAATTACTTTTTAGGGCTAGAAAAATGATAATAAAATTCACCTGGTAGAACAAAAGCTCAAGGATATCAAGGGAATCAATGAAAAAAAATGGGAAAGAAGGTGGTCTAGCTGTACCAGATCTCAAAGTGGTAATTATCAAAACAATCTGGTATTGGCTAAGAAATAAGGTGGTGGATCAGTGGAAGGTACAGACTATATGATAAAACCAAAGATCCAAGCTTTTGGAACAAAAACTCATTATTTGACAAAAAACTGCTAGGAAAACTGGAAAACAGTCTGTATAGACCAACATCTCACATTGTATACCAAGATGGGTATGTGATTTATGCTTAAAGCATGATACCATAAACAAATTAAGAGACCATGGAATAGTTTATCTGTCAGATTTATGGATAAGGGAAAAATTTAGGACCAAAGAAGATGTAGAGAACTTTACAAAATGTAAAATTGATAATTTTGATTATGTAAAATTAAAAAGTTTTTGCATGAACAAAATCGATGCAACCAAAAATGTACAGAAAGAAAACTAGGGGAGGATTTGCAACAAATATCTCTAACGAAGCCTCATTTCTCAAATATGTAGAGACCTGAGTCAAATTTATAAAAATACAAGTCATTGTCCAATTGATAAATGGTCGAAGCATATGAACAGGCAACTTTCAGACAAAGAAATCAAAGCTATCTATAGTCATATGAAGAAATGCTCTAAATCACTATTGATCAGAAAAATGCAAATTAAAACAACTCTGAGGTACCACCTCACACCTATCAGAGTGGTTAACATGACAAAAAGAGAAATGTTGGAAGGGATGTGGGAAAATTGGGACACTAATGCACTGTTGGTGGAATTATGAATTCATCCAGCCATTCTGGAGAGCAATTTGGAACTGCCCAAAGTCCTATAAAACTGTTCATATCCTTTGATCCAGCAATACCACTGCTAGGTCTATATCCCAAAGACAACCAAAAAAGTAAAAGGACCTATTTGTGCAAAAATATTTATAGCAGCTCTTTTTTTTGTGGTGCCTAAGAACTGGAAATCACAGGGGTACTTATCAGTTGGGGAATGGCTAAACAAGCTGTGGTATATGATTACAATGGAATATTATTATGCCGTGAGAAATGATAAGCAGGATGATTTCAGAGAAACCTGGAAAGGCTTACATGAACTGATGCATAGTGAAGTGAACAGAACCAGGAGAATGTTGTACAGAGTAACAGCAATATAGTATAATATAGTATAATGAAGAATTGTGAATGACTTAGCCTTTCTCAGCAATACAATGATCTAAGACAATCCCAAAGGATACTATCTGCTTCCAGAGAAAGAACTGAAATTTATTGAATACAGACTATTTTTTACTTTCTTTCATTTTTTCTTTTATTTGAGACTTGTACAAAATGACTAATATGGAAATGTTTTACATAATTGTACATGTATAACCTATATTTGATTGCTTACCATTTCAGAGAGTGGGGAGGGGAGGGAGGGAGGGAGGAAGGAGAGAGAAAGAGAGAGAGGGAGAGAGAGAGAGAGAGAGAGAGAGAGAGAGAGAGAGAGAGAGAGAGAGAGAGAAAGAGAAAAGTTGGAACTCAAAACTTTAATTGAAATGTTAATAAAATAAAAACTAAGAAGAGTACCCTGTGGGACACCACTGTGAAGCCATTACTTGTGGTGGGTAGTCAAACAGGGCAAGGGCAGAACTTACCCCTTCTTTATATCTTTGTTGTTTAGTCATTCCAGTCTTGTCTGACTCTTTGTGACTCCATTGGGGGTTTTCTTGGCAAAGATACTGGAGTGGTTTGCCATTTTGTTTTCCAGCTCATTTTACAGATGAGGAAACTGAGGCAATCAGGACTAAGTGATTTGCCCAGAGTCATACAGCTAGTAAGTGTCAAAGGCCAGATTTAAACTCAGGTCTTCCTGACTCCAGGCTTTGCACTCCATCCACTGTTCCACCTATCTGCCCTCTCCATACCTAGTTGTTTCCTATTTTAATTTAATATTCTTATGAATTAGGCACTAAGCTCTGTTTTTTCTATGTGCTACTAAAGAACTTCAAGTTATGTCATCATCCTCTAAATCTGGTACCCTGATGCAAAGTCAGTATCACCTTGGTTTAGTTGCCTTGTGCTTCCAATAGAAGCACAGAAATCCATTCGGGCTCATTTTTATTTTCCCCCTCGAAATGTGCAATCTTACCTCTTGGACATATTCATTTATTTATGAAAACAAGTTCCCATTATCTATCCATAAATCTATCCTTAAAATACACATTGTGGCAACTGATCCAATTTTCTGACTGCAGAGAGGTCCCAAGCTCTATGGATAGAAGATGGGCTTGTGATTTTATTGGTATAGGGAATTCCTAGAAGAAGAAAAGCCTACAAATTCACACTTGAACCTTTTATGTAACTTAATATCTTAGAGATTGTATCATCGAGAGGCTAAATGACTTATCTGGGGTCACACAACCACTTTGTGTTGGAGGAAAGACTTGAACCCAGGTCTTCCTGCCCCTGAAGCTAGCTCTCTATCCACCGCACATCCCTGTGTCTCTCATTGGTCTTTTTGGTTCCCAAAGAGGAAACTGCTTAGCCTCTTATGCCTTTGTCTTCTAAAAATTTGAATCCATTCTAACTGCCAATGCGAAGAATCCTCTTGTCTCTTTTTCTTGCTTTCCCTGCAGTAAAGTGACTGATTTTCTTTATTTTTTAAAACATATGTTTCTCATTGTCAGTGAAATTCTTTTTCCTCTTTGAGCCATTGATCCCTGTCTTTTCTTAAACCACTCTTTAAAAACTTAAAACCTTCCTTTCGGGCCTTCAGTGAATGGCCTTTGAAATAGTTGGGTAACTCTCCATATAGTGAAAAAAAAAAAGATTTTTATTCTGTTAAAATGGCTTGCTATTCTTTAATGGCAACTCTGAAAAAATTATTATGCTTAGAATGCTACTTGTCTATCAGTTGTGTGCCTAAGGCTTGAATTTCCTTTACTTGCTCTTTTCTAAAGTGAACGTGGAAGCTTGAAGACTATCAACCCTGCCCTCTGGTTTGGGACTATAGAATGATTGCCAAGTATTTCTCTGATACCCAACACATTTTGAATTTTCATTATCTGTTAAGAATATTTTGAAGAGCAGATGATTTTGTCTGTATGTTTCTACCCTCTACTCATGCTTATCATAGCCTCCCCACGACTTATTAGATTATCTGTTAGAATGACTATGGCCAAAACTTGTGTAATTCTACATCCAGCCTGATGTTGCACATCTCGGAGCTTAGCTAGTCTGGTCCTCAAATGGTAGCCACACAGCAACTCACAGGGCCCTTATTCTAGGCCAGAGATTCTTAACTTTCCTGTATTTCATGGACCCCTTGGCATTCTGGTGAATCCTATAGACTCCTTCTTTTTGAATACATACAGTAAAATCACAGAATCACAAAACAAACCAATTATGCTGAAAGGCAGTTTTCAAAATATTTTAGAAAACCCAATTTCATGAAGCCCTGGAAATCTGCCCATGAATCCCTTAGGGCAGTCCTATGTATCATCTGCCATCTGCATACCTCAGATTCAGAAGGCCTATTCTATGCTAAATAGTGAAATGAATATATATTTAAGCCTTAAATTTTTAAGCTGTCATTTTATCGATATTGATAGAGCATGCTCAATACATATGTCCATTTTGTTCACTTCAGTATTACTTTCTTTTTTAGCTTGGAAAGGCTTGACCAGAGGATATAATAGTTTTATTAAAAGAAATAAAATTGCCTCTGCTGGCTAAGACCTACAATATTTCATATGGTGGGAGAGGGGCAGGGGACAGCAAGACCATCACCCCCATCATTAAGAACAAACATTAATTTAGCTAATCTTGAATGACTGACTTTGAACTGGTTCCTGTGGGGATGGTGGTTAGCAGAGCATTTGTTGGTGTGGAGAAGGTTGCAATTTAGTATGAAAGAGAATATTCTCTTCTCCACCATGAAGAAAAATGTACATGTCCGCCAAACCTAATTCTTAACTTTGATGGAGCTCCACTTTAGTTAGTATGAGTATGCACTCCTTTGGTGTAACTCAAAACCCATCCAGGCATTCTCATCTTGCATAATCTTTGTGTTTTCTAAAGAGAATGTAGACAACACACCAGAGGCCTTCTTCTACTTCATGGGATCATAGATCTATAGCTGAAAAGATATTGTATAGGCCAGGGCTGTCCAAAATGCAGCCTGCTGCCTGCAGTATGATTTATGCAGCCTGCCTACGAGCATAGAAATTTACATAAGGACTTTAGTAAAGGAAGCCGAGCTACTGCAGCGCTCTCACTAAAATGGCAAATCAAAATATATTGTCTATCGTTTCAATAAAAACCCAAGATAAGGTTGGACAGCTTAATCCAAGTCCCAAATTTTTCTAAATAAGAGTGGTTACATAACTAGCCCAAGGTCTCACACACACAGCACAGGAAGGAGGATTTTAACATCCTCCTCTTTAGTAGAGTAGGTGACTGTGGTTTAATTCCCTGGTAGAGAGGCTATTTTCTTTGGGTGCCCAGAAAGTGGTGGGCATGGAATCAGGAAAACCTGAGTTCAAATCCTAACCTTAATCATTTATTAGTTATATTAACCATGGGTCATTCATTTAACCAATTTGAGTCCCAGTTTCCGCATATGTTAAATGAGGGGTTGGACTCTATGGCCTTTAAGGTGACTTCTAATTCCTGACCTATGATACTATGAAACTGGGTGTTCCAACCCCAGTTCTCTTTCCATCACTTCTTGATTTTTAATATTTTGTGGACATGACATCTTTACACTCACATGTTCCAATTTGTTCCATTGCTTTTTGCATTTCCCATAATTGTATTTCTACTGAGACTTTGGTGTATGATTCACAGCATTGCTAAGAGAATATTGGACTTGAAAGCATTGACTTCTGTGGCAGTGCGAAGCTTGGGATTATTAAAATTGCTGTGCATTGTCCCAAAAGTGATTCAGCCTAATCTCCTCCTCCTATTTAACTGTGAACTGAGCTCATTGTCTATATGCAATGTCTGTCTGAGACATATGTATTGATGGACTAATGCAATTAGCTACCCATCCAACTATGTGCCAATATCTGGGTAATATGTATTTCTCATCTCATATCCAGCAATACAAAAACTAAAATATAGATGGTAAGACAGCAGCTGGTATGTGATTAACAGAGTTTTCTTGAATTTGGCATTAACATAGAAAGGAAAGGGTAGATAAAATTTCTGAGATTATACAATGCCTGGAGATGTGAGTATTAGATGTAAGTGGAAGCTGGCCATAGAAGATATTTCCTGGGCATCAGGAATACTTTTTACTTTCTAACAGCTACTTCTATCTTTTCAGGTTAAGGTTCTCATGTACATATGGTTCTTTGGCATGGTCATGTGATTACAAAAACATACTACAAATTAGCATATTTTATCATTCTAATGATTGATTTCCATTCTGTTGTTGCTAGGAGAAACCTTAGCTTTGAGCTAAGATGGCAAAATAGAACTTGGTGAGCCTGATTCTCCCCCTTTGACTCAGTAGTATTGGTTCCTCCAGAGAAGAGAAAAGGACTTTTCTCAGTTGGAAAGAAAGGAGAATATTCCCAGAGAGGCAATGGCATGCTGGTAAATGTTTAACAAGACACATTTTTAAGTTTCAAATTTTATCTGTATTATTAATGTTTTCCCCATCACTTCCTTCAGTCTAAACTATCAACAGAACAATAAATTGGGCCCTGATTTGTAGCATTTGCCAATTTCTGAGGTATAAATGCTCACATCAAAAGCTCAACAATCAGTTGATTAAGTGAATATGAGCTGGTTCCAGTACACCCCTGTGAAGAATTATCATTAGAAACTGCATTCCAGAGATGTCTGGGGGAAATAGATAACCACTGCTATCCATTGAAGGTGAGCAGAAGCTTGCCCTCTACTTTTCAGAGTCATAGCAACTTAGTTCCTGAATGGAAGGATATTAGCTATGTCATTGCAGGTTTCTTACTGACCTTCCCTATGAGCCCTCTCAGCCCAAGTGGTTTCTATGATGTGTGTATTTGTGTCTATGTGTATAAAGTACTTTGCAAAACTGCATGATTTCCAGCTACTCCTGCTATTACACATTCAACAGTGTTTGTGTGTATGTGACATAATTAAATGGTACTTCATATCAAGGGAAATTATTGAAAATAATGCTGATTCCAGACACAAGAAGATTAACAAAGTAAGAAAAGAAAAACCAAATTTTATTTGGCAATATAAAAGAGCGTTGGACCTAAAGTCAAGAAGGCCTAGGTTCAAATCTTGCCTTAGAGATGTCCTAGTTGTGTGACTTTAGGCATTTAATGTAAGGGACCACAGTTTCTTCATCTATAAAATAAATGAGTTGGACTCAATTACCTCAAGGTTCCTTCATGCTCTAAATCTGTGGTTCTATGTTCCTTTGATCCTAATTAAAACTTTTTATCTAAACTTTCTTTTAAATTTATTTGTAATTACCAAGAAATACAATAACGAATGCGTTTCATTAACCATGTGTTGATTTTAACTTTGTTGTAAATTTTGGTCGTAATAGAAAATTCTGCCTCTTTAAGTTCAGTATCGTGATTTGGGGCTCATTTATAGTTCTTTGGTGCCAATTTAAAAATAAAAATGGGCACATCGCTTATAGTATTCCTTCAAAACATGGGTGTCTAGGAGTGTCATTTTGGATGTCGGTAGGCCTATATTTTAAAGTCTCTTAAAAATCTAGACAGTAAGCTCCTTGAGGAGGCTGTTGCCTTCTACATACAAAGTCAGATCCTTATAGCATTGAGGCTGGTATCATTTGGCAGCATTGGCAAAAGTTGGAGGTTCTAATTCCAGGACCTAGTCCTCAAATCAATCCCAATAAATGAATGTGTAGCATTGAGCAAACCACTCGACCTCTATGGGCTTTAATTTCTCTGTTGGTAAAATCAGGGGATTTTATGCTATAAATCTGAACACTCTACCTAAAATCACCCTGGGCAGGTTCTTTCATGTTCAAGTTTTCAATACCATGGATAAGTCATCGAACCTTAAATTTCTCGTCTGTTAAATGAGAAGCTTGGATTAGATGTCTTCTGAAGTTCCTTCTCCCTCTAGGTCTATGAGCCTATGATCCTAAATGGCATCTCAAAGGTATGAAATAATAAACAATAATAATGTTTAGCATTTGTATACCACCTTCTATGTGACAAATGCTGTGCTAAGCACCTTAAAAACATTATTTCTTTTGATCCTCAGAACAAATCTGGGAGGTAAAATAATGCCATTATTATCCCTATTTTACAGTAGAGGAAACTGAGGCAAACAGAGGTTATGTGTCTTGCTCAGTATTATAAGCTAATAAATGTCTGAGGTTGGATTTGAACTCAAGTCTTCCTGACTCTAGGCCCAGTAATCTATCCTCTGAGTCACATAGCTACCCTAATGGTACCCTACTGGTACATCACGACATTTATACCACTATGCCTATGGAGCTAATTCTCTCTCTCCAACCCCCCACCCAATTGTCTTACCTAACGTCATATGTTCCTGTAAGCCTGCGGCAGGACTTAGTGAATGTTTGGCAAATGATGAAATTAATAAACGAACCAATTAATGTTAGGCAGACTCTCCTTGCATTGTACTTGGTCAATGTAGAGGGTAGATATAAGTAGAGATAAGAAAAAAATGAACATATTTAATTTTTTAATTCAATGTTCCAATGGCAATCATTAGGATAATTACCATGCTCTCCATTTCGAACTCATTTTCCCTTTTATAAATCAGTCAGTGGTATTTCCCAAACTACTGTGCCCTTGTTTGTTACAGCCCTTGTCGTCCAGCTGCTAGTGCTTCTTCATGCTGAGTGAGTTGGTAGACAGTGAAGCTGGGCAATGGGGTAGGGGGTGGCCCAAGAAAGAGGTAATAGTAGGCTTGTCTATTTCTTTGGTTGGCAACTCCAAAAGGTCACACATGCAGTCAAAATGTGAGCTAAGCATAGGGCCAAAGTGGCTAAATTTAGGAATCCCATATTTTTCTTCCTTGTGGGGAAATATCTTCCAGTAGCTGATCCATGGCTTCCCATCAAACCCAGATTTAGCTTTACCGACCCTTTCAAGTATGTCTTGCAGACTTGTGAACAGACTCTCTCCTGGCTGTATAGCTCATTTTTTTTTTGGAGGGGGAAAGGCAAGGCAATTGGGGTTAAGTGACTTGCCCAAGGTTACAGAGCTAGTAAGTGTGTCAAGTATCTGAGGCCAGATTTGAACTCAGTCCTCCTGACCCCAGGGCGATGCTCTATTCATTTTTATATAGCATGTTAGGGTGTACAGAGAGCTTTACTTTGAAACAGTCTTTCTGGGTAATACAAATGGAGGCAACACAATTTAGTAGAACAAGTACATCTTCTAGGTTCCTATTGGTATGACTAATGAATTCCCTTGAAGCGGTTGCCTTATTCAAATTCATATTGCATATTTCCATTGGACTGGAACCGATAACCATATTTTACATAATTATAACTTTGAAAAGTGCTAATTTGAAAATGTGTGACCACTTCAGAAGATTCATTGATTGCACTAATCAGGACCTTAGATCTGGTGTCCAAGGACCTAAGATCAAAATCTACCTCTGCTTCTTTGGTCCTTTGTCATGTGATTTCCCCTCTTTGAAATTCATTCTTTCATCCTTAAAATGAGGGGTCAGAATAAATCATTTCTGAATTTATGATCACCTTATTAATTTTTTATTTATAGATGAGGGAAATTGAGGGTCTGAGAAGAGAAGTTTTTACAGGATCACCCAGCTAGTAAACATGAAAGGCAAGTTTTGAACTCAGAGCTTGTGAATTCAAGACTTCTTGTATTATTCCTAATATTCTTTTTATCTTGATCTCTATAGCATCTACCTCCCAGAATTGTTGTAAAGATAGAAGGAGATAGTATTTGTAAAGTGCTTCTCAGACCTTAAAGTGTTAGATGAATACTAGATATTATTGTTATCTCCCTTAAACAGTGAGTTGATATATGGTCATTTTCAATGACCTATGCCCAGCATATTGACGATTCTCTTGATTCTGTTCCTCTGTGGTCATTGCCAGATTCCTGCTTCTCACTTAATACCCTTCCTCCCAGCCCAGGCTGAGATTAACCATGAAGGGATGATGATCAGATTTCTTGATAGCCAAAACAAATCAATAGAAATCACTTCTTTAATTTAATCTAACCAGCCTCAGAATCACTGATAATGGAAATAAGGAAATCTATTTTCCCTTTTCATGAGATCATAGATTTATAGGTGGAAAGTATTTTAGAGGTCATCTAACCCAATCCCACCATTTTAGAGATAAAAAAAAAAACAAAAAACTTGAGGCCAACATCACAAAGGTAGTAAGTGGCAGAGCTGCTGAGATTCAAACTCAGGTTCTCTGACTACAAACAGAATGCTTTTTCCCACTGCCCCATTTTCCCAGAACACGTAAGTAATTCAGGGATTTGTTATTTCTTTGATAAGAGTATTTTCTTTAGGGATTCAGATTGCAACTTTTCTATGATTTACAAGGTAACCATCCAGAATTACTATGTGTCTCCAATTTCCTCATTCTGAAGCTTGCCTAGTCTTGAGTTTTTCAGATTTAGCTTGCCTGGTCATGAGATGATCAGCCTGCAACCTTTCCGTGGCCAGTACTCAAAGCTTGTCTATCTCCACAGAACTGCTAATACTTATTCTCCGCTAGCATAGCCCTGAGGAGCCCAGGATTGCCCCTTTGCAAAATGAGGCTTTGGAAGAGGACACTAATGAAGGTTTATCCAGGATGTTGCACATTTGAATAATTTTTGTTTTGGTTGATCCTTGGCCTCTTTTTTTCCAGAGGAATCCTATTCCCTTAATCGTTATCAGTTAATGTGGTACATAAATATATTGGTTTACAGTAGAAGGCACAATGCCACAGAAAAATAGCTAGGCATGTGCATCTGTGGTCAGAAAAAATTATCTTCCCCAAACCCAAAGGGAGCTGGAACTCACTCATTTTCAGCTCGCTTTATGGTGGCATTTTAGTACCCATTGTAATTGACTAGTTGGAAACATAAAATAGATCATTTATTAGAGCTGAAATATTGCTCACAGAATGTGAATAGGGAGTGGAATGTTTTCAATTTAATAAAATTAACATCTGTATGCTTAAAAAAGGCACCATTTTTGTCAAGAAATTATTTTTTCCAGTCAGAAAATGCTGCCAAGTGCTTTAGCTTTACTACGCTCTCATTGATGATTCTCTTGAAGAATGAGCCACTATTGCAATGTTCCTATTGGAAATATAAACCTGAATGGACCCTTGGAGTACAAACCGAGCCAAAACTGGAAACCATTCACTCGTAATGAGTTAGCCATGCAGAATGGCTTTATTTTGTTTGCATAGCTGAGAGAAGTGTTTGTTTGGGTTATTTTTTTCCAGGCTCTTCTAGAGTATATCTTGATAAGTGTATATAAGAATTCGTTGTTTCATATTGATTTATATTTTTGTTTTATTTTGGTCTAGAACTGTATGATCTCATTAATGTTGGGGGAATCCTAGTGTGAAAACTTTCTACACCAATGGTTTTCCTTAACTCCCTATATCTTACTGGGTCATAGAATTGCTTGGGGAAATTAGAGTTGCAGTGACTTACTCAGGACCCTAGGGTGTGCTGGAAATAGCTTGAACTAGATCTTCTACCTTAGAAATCAACAAATGACATAAATTAGGGCTTGATTTATTGTTTTGTTGATTGTCTAGATTTAAGAAAGTGATATAGAAAATGTTAATAATTCAGATTAAACTTGAAAGTATGCTGCATACATCTTTGTTTTCCAGAGAGCTAGTTGTTAACTACCTTGCCTCCACCAGGGCTACAGCCAATGGCAAAGGCAGGACTTGAACCCAGTTCTTCCTGGTTCCATGACTGCTACTCTACCCACTACTTTATGTTGCCCCCCCCAATTTAGAATGAAGTATAATAACATTTGAGGAGTTTATTTTTCCTTAATTTAAACAATTTCATTGCAGCTACCATCAGTGACAACTCTTGAAAATTTTATTACAAAAAAATATCTAAATACAATGCAACAAACAGCTATTTAACTCAGGGAAGGAAGGATCGAGGGGAGAGCTAGAGTGTGGGCTCTGAAAAGACAGAGTCAAGAATAGACTTGGCAGCTAGAAATATGGGGAGGTGGGAAGTGCATAGAAGGGGAAGTGGGAGGGCACCAAAGATAAATTTCACCTACTGCATCATTTTGCCCATGGCCAATTCTCTCTGAGAGTTACAGCCTTTGTCAGCTCTGTATGGTCTCCATGAATAAAGCATGTGGATTAAATGGTAAAGGTTCCAAAGAGAAGGAAACTGAAAGGTTAAAAGACAAGATACCCAAGGAAAATGTAAAGCAAAAGAGATCGTTCAGCCTAAGGAGAGAAAAGAAAGTTGAGGTTGTTAAAAAGAAGAGTTGTTACATAGAACGCTGCCGTAAGTTATTTTCAGCCTACTTTGAAAAGGAGCAGGGCAACATTGCCTGTAATATGAGGCATTAAGTTAAGCATGAAGATAGATTCATAACTAGCCAACACTGTGACTGGGCAAATCCATTGGAGACGGAGTGTGTAACAGAGAACACGTCATCTCATTGAGAGCTGGGAGGAGGGGAAGTGGCATGATGGTGAAGGGGCATCTAGAGAGCTGAGATGCCTGCTGTGACTCTGAAAACTAGGCATGGAGGATGAAGAATGGAAAAATGCCCTCCCAGGGAGGAAATGCTACCCTGGCCCCAAATACATGCTAGTGCCTTGGGGCAAAGCACTATTTGCCTTTGCATTAGGAAGAACTTCTAGATAGTAAATGTTATAAGTACATTGGACTGGAATCTTCTTTGAAAGTCTTTGAAGAGATGATAGAGCCTCATCTATCCAGCATGGATAAGCATTATAACTCCTTAAGGGGAAGTATTTGGGGGAGGGTGAACGAAATGACCTCTCAATGTCCTTTCCAGCCCTATTATTCTATGGTTCTGTAATTAATTAGTGAATAAGTGAACCAGCTAATTAATATTACAATTAAATCTGCCTGGGGTATGCTTATGGCATCCTTGGCAGTTTTGAAAAAGTAATAAAAGTATGTCCTAGCCCTTTCCTACTTTCTATATTGAGGATTGGCCTTTCTACAATAGTTGGGATATGTTATGGGTAGAGGGCTGCAGCCCTGCTGAGTTATCAAAGTATATCCTGCCCTGTGGCACCATCACTGGACAATTCTGTTTATCACAGGACAGTGGGCAAAAGAAAATTAGCAATCAGATGCAGCAGCATGTTGAGAGATCAACTCCTTTGCTTTTGGCAAAAACTAATGATTTTTTTTTGCAAGAGCAGCATAATGGCCTTCCTTCTCCCCTCTCCCCCATGAAATAAAAAAAATTGCATTCATTTCTGCAAGAGTATACCATGGAACTTTGGGGGGAATATGAAAAAAAGACTAGGAATCATCTAAAAACAGTATCTTGTGACAATTAAAGCAATTGCATAGTGATTGAGCTCAGGATGGCAGTACTAGACTTGTCCCATTGTGCTGAATGTCCACAAAGCATAAAATTTTCATTAGGAAAACAAACAGTGGAAATAACATTGATATTATAAAATAAGACCACTGCGTTTACAACAGAGCTTACCCCTAATAGTTTCTTTTCACATTATGTTTCCCATTGACGTGTAGAGGTATCATTTTTATCAAAAAAAATTACTCCCCAAATTGAGCACATTGATCTGATTATGTATGAAAGATTGTTGAATTATGGGTTGTCATCATTGTCATTATTATCAAAAACAAGCATTAATTTAGTGCTTACTATTTGCCGAAGTACTGTGATAAGTGTTGCAGTTCAAAGAAAGGCACAAGACAGTCCTTACCACTGAGGAGCTCACAGCCTACTAGGGAAGACAATATGTAATCAACTATGTCGACCCAAGATATATAAAGATTGCATCCCATAAATAGGATGCAATCTGAGAAGGGAACATCCCTTGCAGAAGGTGGTATTGGAGCTGAGATGGGATTTAGGATCATAGGGTCGTAGATCTAGAGGGAGAAGGAACTTCAGAAGACATTCAATCCAAGCTTCTCATTTTACAGATGAGAAAATTAAGGTTCGATAACCCACCCATGATGCTAAAAACTTTAACAGGAAAGAACCTGCCCAGGGTGATTTTAGGTAGGGTGTTTATAGCATTTTGGAGCTAAAAGGAGAGCAAAGAGCATGTAGTCAAATCCCTTGATTTTACCAAAAGAGAAATTAAAGCTCATAGAGGTCAAGGGTTTTGCTCAATGCTACATATTAATTTATTGGGATTGACTTGAGGATTAGGTCCTGGAATTAGAACCTCCATTTTTTGCCCTATCCATAGCCCAGTGCTTTTCCACTTCACCAATGCTGCCAAATGATACCAGCCTCAGTACTATAAGGATCTGACTTTGTATGTAGAACAAAACAGCCTCCTCAAGAAGCTTACTGTCTAGATTTTTAAGAGACTTTTAAAAATAGGCCTACCAATATGTGAAATAACACTCCTAGACATCCGTGTTTTGTAGGGATGTTATAAGCAATGTTCCTATTTTTATTTTTAATTTGGCATCAAAGAACCACAAATGAAGAACAAATTATGATATCAAACATACAGAGGTAGTATTTCCTATTTTAACCAAAATTCACAACAAAAGTCAATAGGTCTTTTTTATGTGAACTGCTCCATCTTATATGTGGATGCAAATGATGTTTGAGCATAAACTTAGGACTTTATGTTTATCCCTAATCAATGTTATCTAGGTATTGAGATTACTTCTAAAATTGTGCTATTTATGAGATCTGATAAACTTGTATTAGGGAGTACTAAGCCTTAGAACATGCAATTATAGACCTCCCTCTGTGTTGTTATTAGTGTATTAGTTAGAACTTTTGAAGTAAAGTTTCTCAAAAACTAGATATAAATTCACCTACCTATACTATATCTAGCCTAATCTGCATTTAAAAAAAAAAACCTTCTCTTTTCTAGGATTTCAAGAGACTTTGCTAAAATACAGGTACACTGTATCTTTAGCACTACCCTAATCTAGTAGTTTAATTAGCATATCAAAAATGAAAGAGGTTTGGGATAGTTTGCTCTTAGTGAATCTATGTTGTCTCCTGGTGATAGCCTTCTTCTAAGGGCTCACAATCTATTTAATGATCACTCTTGAATTTTGTTGTAGATCAGTATCAAACTTACAACTTCTATAATACATTCTTCCCCCCACCCTCCCTTTTTTAGGACATTTGCTTATCTCCAGCCTTTTGGCATATTTCCTCTTCCCCATATCTCAGAGATTGCCAAGAGTGGTTCTTCAATCACATCTGCCAGTAATTTCAGTATCCACAGATTTAATTAAATTTATCTGGTCCTAGATACAAACTCACTTATATAAGTAGTTGGCACAGTGGATAAGAGCATGGGACTTGGAATTGAGAAGACCTAAATTTGAATCCTGTGTCAGATACTCCCTACTAGCTGTGTTATCATGATAAATTTCTCAACATCTCTATGTGTCTCAGTTTCCTCATCTGTAAAAGAGAAGGCAAGAGGCAGAGAAGAGGAGATAGAGAGCTCTAGGCATAAGGAATAGTGCTAAACAAGAGAAGTATAAAGATCAAAGTCAAATAGTGGTTGCTTTCAAGGAGCTTGTTTCTAAATATAATTTTAAATAGAATTTACCCCCACCCACTCTTATTTCCCAACCTTCATAGCATGGTGAGAAATGAAGAATCACAGAATTTCTGAGGAGGAAGGGACTTCAACAGCTATGTAGATACTAGAACAGGGATTCTTATCTCTTTGTGTGTGTGTCACAGACCCTTTTGCCAATCTAGTGAAACCTATGGGCTCCTTCTCATGCTGATGTTTTTAAATGAATAAAATAAAATTTATAAGACTGCAAAGGAAGCCAATTGAAACAGAGACATCTATCTAGCTGTCTATCTAATTTTAAAGTTCACATAACCCAGGTTAAGAACTTCCACATGTGGACTAGACCAACTCTTATCTGAGCAAGTGATCTTTGCCTATAGACTTCCAATGATGGGAACTTACTACCTAATGAAACCACAATCTACTTTTAGATAACTAATTTTAAAGACTTTTTTTTTTACATTACATCTGAATTTATCTCTACTATTTCTACCCAATGCAACTAGTTGTAGCTTCTGGGGCCAACCAAACAACATATTTCAACTCTTCAACTATAGCACTAGGCAACAGGAAGCCTGCATTCCATTTTTCCTTTTACCACCTACCAAGTGATGTTTTTCCAGCTAGTCAGATCACCTCTTTGAATGCCAGCTGCTTAGCCTATAAAATGGAGATGATTACTTTACTTATCAGTTGACAAGAGGCTGGACCAGTTAAATCACATTGCTGCCCAATTCAGCTCTAATATCTAATATTCTATAGAATGAAACATAGAGAACTGCTCTTTTCTTTGCCATATGCGTAAGAGATAGTAGATATGTTAAACCTCCATTTTGCCCAAGGCAAAACTGAAAGGTAGCTAAACTAAAAATGTGCTTGAAGCCAGGCCACATAAGTCAAGAGCAGAGTTAACATAAGCATGCAGAGTCTCATTGAGTACATGCTGCCAAGACCTTTCTTTGTCCTCCCTTGTCAAGCATGTAGATGAATGTTACTAGTTCTGCTTCTAAAGAGAGAGGTTCTATACCCACACGACACCTCAGCAGAATTCCCATGCCACTGAGTTACCGAGAAGGATTGGCTCAGGGTTTGGAAAAGATAAGTGAAGTCCATTGATGGAACATACACTATCACAGACTATATGCAGAATGAAACAATGGGCCTGTGTGTCACAGACTCCTATTCAGACCAAATCAACTTTAGGTTTGACTTTGAATAATTAAAGCACAGATGTTCCCGACTTTTTGGCTTCCTTTAGGATAAAGGTTGTTTCTCTCTTTGTACTTAAGCAGGTAGTTTATGCAGTGAGATTGTGTGGAGCTCATGTGTGGGTTGTTTTTGTTTCTTTTCTCTTGTGACATAGTACAAGAGACTAGCACTCAGAGTCAGAAGCCTGGGTCAGAATCCCGTGCCCTACCCTTATTGGCTGTTTGATTTTCAGCAAATCATTTGTCTCATCTGAACGTCAGTTGCTTCATCTCTAAAACGTGGTTTAATAATAAGTGCACCACTACCCTCATGATGATGTACAACTTTTTGAAACTCTTAAAGCATTATCAATAAACAAATAAGCATTAATTAAATAAACAGTTACTATCTGTCAGGCAGGTAAGTGACTCAATAGATAGAATGCTGGAAGACTACTTTTCCTACATTCAAATCTGGCCTCAGACACTTACTGGCTGTGTGACCCTGAGCCCAAGTTAACCCTGTTTGCCTCAGTTTCCTCATCTGTAAAATGGACTGAGAAGGAAATGGCAAACCACTCTAGATTCTTTGCCAAGAAAACCCCAAATGAGGTCACAGAGAGTCAAACATGACTGAACAATACAAAAATATCGGAGGCACTGGAGATGCAAACAGAAAAGTGAAACAATCCCTGCTCTCAAGGGTCTTTATATCAAAGTGAGATATTTTTATTTCTCATTGATTTTAGGAGTGGAATGGTAGGATTCCATGTCCTGTGGCTGCACTTAAAATAATAGTGTCATTGATCGCTAGAAATATCTAGATGATTTTGATTTTTGATACATTATTGGAAATCATTTGGACCTGGCAAAAAAAAAAAAAAGCTTTTGCGTCCATTACTGGAACATTATGGCATCATGGTATTAAAACTGAAAAGGACTTTAGATATACTGTAGTCCAAGCCTCCTCAATTCCTGAAATTTTTTATTGATTTCTGTTTTTTACAGCATAGTCCTGTCCCTAAATACAGAACAATCATCCTGTCACCAGCACTGATCACCATTATGACAAAGAAAAGCAGCAACAGAATCTTCTACCCCCATCATTCTCCATTTCTTTACAAAGAAGAAGTGTTTTTCGTTATTTGTTTTCTGGGACCAAGATTGGTCATTGCAATTTATCTGAGTTGTTACCTTTTACTATTGTTTTCAATTACGTTATTCTAGCTGTTTTGTATGTATTTTCTTTTGGCTATGCTGACACTACTCTGAATTATTTCATATTTGTCTTCCTGTGTTTCTTTAAATACCTTATATCCATCCTTAGTGAAGTAAATACCCCATCTGTCACTTATTTCCCAGATGAGGAAAAAGAGACTAGTATCTTCCTTCAGTTGATTGTGCAATTTACCTTGCATATGTTTTATTTGTACATAGCTTTTGTACATTGTCTTCCCCATTCAACTAGGAGATCCTCTGGAATAGGGATTATCTTTGTTTTGCCTTGCTTTGCTTCATATCCCAGTGCTTAGCACACATAGTAGGCACTTCAATGCTGATTGATTGACTGTTTGTCTAAATCACCTTGTTCAGAGTTTCATAGCTACTTAATGGCGGACAAAGAACCAGAATCCAGAGTTTCTGATTCATATTCATAAAATTCAAGCAGATACAAAGTATGGCCATATTCTGGTGTTCCAAAGCCTATTCTGCCTCCTCACACCCACCTCTGAGTTTCTTGGGTTTCCTTCTCAGCTAAAGTCTCATCTTCTGCATGAAACCTTTCTCAGTCCTCCTTAATTTTAGTGCCATTCTACTTAGATTTTCCCCAGTTGATTCTGCATGTATCTTGCTTGTACATAGTTGTTTGAATATTGTCTCCCGCCTTGGACTGAGCTCCTTGAGAGCAGGGACTGTTTTTTTATCTTTGTATCCCTACCGCTTAGCACACACTGGAACATAATAGATGCTTTATAAATGCTTTTTAAACTGATCAATTGATTAATAAGCCATGCATTTTTTTCTAAGTCTTACAGGGATTCCTAGGATGAAAGAGATGTCATTTTTGTCTTTCTCTCCTCCAGTGCTTAGCACAGTGTCTTTGTATGGTGTAGGTTAACAAAATTTTGTTAAATTCTTTAAAAATTTCAGCATGTAAGCTTTACTGGGTCACTTTCTCCAACCCCTTGTTTCTTCATTTATAGATGGAAAATCATTTATGCATAAAAGGGTTGGCCTAGATGACCAGAAGGTTTTATCTGGGTCTAAAAGATACTCTTCAAGAGACAAGTCTGAAAAGGTGGCAGAGTAGGTCAGACGATTCCAGGCTCTCCATATTTCCCCCACAAACAAGATGAAATAGCACCTTAGGGCAAAAGTAGAGTGGTAAAAATAAGCAAGAGTTGGGGCAGAACAGTGATCCACGTGGGACAACCAGAGAACATCTGAAGAAAAAAATTGCGGGACCTAGGTTTGGTCCCTGTGAAGTGTAAACCTCCAGCCTAGTTCCTCTGAAAGAGTAAGCAGTGAGCCTTATGGTTAATTGGGTTGGGAAGTAGCTTTGGCTCTAGTTATAGGAATTTTCACCTCCCAGACAGTGTGGGGAGTTAGGCATCTGAGTGAGGGAAGATTGAGGGAACATCTGCTCATAAGGGACTCCAGGCCCAATTATGCTGCCCAGATGTGGCCCTAGGTGAGAAGGAACCAGCATATGCCCCATGAATGCAGAAGCAGTGGGGTGGAGACACCACTGGCTTTGGGCATTTACAGGAGGGTGGAGTTCTTGGAAATAAGTTCCAGGCCAAAGGGGAGAACTGAAGGAGGATCTGAGGCCAGAGACACCATCCTCTATACCCCAAGAGCAGAAGTGATTACAATAATAAACTGCTACAAATACAAAAAAATGAATAGGCAAAGGAGAAGGCACCCAAGTACTGAAAGTTAATACTGAGATTTGTTTTCAGAGGAGGGTAGTGAAGCAAAAAGCTTCTCCTGCCTCAAAGAGTAATGTCAAATGGTCTCCTGCCCAAAAAGAATTCATAGAGGAACTTTAAAAAGGCTTTAAAAATTAAATGAGAGATTGAGGAAAAAGTTTTTTAAAAAGTGAGAACAATCCAAGAAAAATAAGATTATGAAAACAAAGTCAACCAACTGGAAAAGGAGATCCAGAATTTTAAGGAAGGAAATGACTCCTTGAAAATTAGGATTGGGCAAGGGGAAGCCAGTGAAGTTGTAACAGACCAAGAAATAATAAAAGGAAATACAAAGAATGAAAAAATAGAAGAATATTAAACATCTCATAAGAAAAACAACTGATCTGGAAAACAGATTAAGAAGAGAAAACACAAGCATGATAGGACTACCTGAAAGCTATGATAAAAAAAAAACAAATCTTGATACAATCATACAAGAAATAATTAAAGAAAATTGTTCTGAAGTGTTAGAACAATGGGGGAAAATAAAAATAGAAAAAAATTCACTGATCATCACCTGAAAGAGATACTACAAGGAAAACCTATAGGAATATCATAGCTAAATCCCCAAATCCCCAGCTCAAGGAGAAAATATTATGAGCAATAAGAAAAAAAAAACAATTTACATGTGGTGGAGCCACAATTAGAATCACACAAGACCTAGTAGTGGTGACACTAGAAAACTGCAGGTCATGGAACACTATATATTGAAGAGTGAAAGAACTGGGGCTGTGGCCAAAAATATCATACCCAGCAAAATTAAGCATAATCCTGAATGAAAAAAAAATGGATATTCAACGAATTGCCAGATTTTCAGGATGTTGTTGCAAAAAAACAAAAAACAAAAACCCTAAACTTAACAGAAAATTTGACATATAAGATTCAAGAGTAATATAAGGTATACATCAAAGACTAATTTCAAGGGACTTAATAAAGACAGACTGTTAACTTTTTATGTGAGGAAATGTAAAACATATGTCTAAGATTGTTATTAGTAATTGGATAGTTCAAAAAAAGATTGGGGTAAACGTGAGCATGATGTGATTCTAAAAAGTAAAAACATTTAGGAAAAGGCAAAAAGAGTAATTATTTTATACAAATGAGGTGCGAGAGGAAGAACTGACATAGAGGAGTTAGATGGGGGAGGAGGGCTGGTAGTTCTGGAACCCTACTCTCATTGGGAATAAGTTAAGGGGGGAACAACACACACACACACATACACACACACACACACATATATCTAGAAGGGTATAAAAGTCTTCTAAATGCAGAAAGAAATAAAGATCAAAGGGGACATGGAGAGGGGAGAGGATAAGTGAAGGAATTTTAGAGGGAACAAATATGGGTCAAAGAGAGAGTAATATACATTTGGAAGGGAATAATAGTCTTCTAAATTTATAAACAAATAAGAGGGCAAAGGACTAGGATGGGGGGTATAGAAGGATGTCTAGATTTATGGGAATGGGATAAAGAGGGAATATCATTTATATTTGGAAGTCTATAAAAGTCTTCTAAATTCAGATAGAAACAAGAGGGCAAGGTGAAAGGGTAGGGGGGAAAGGATAAGGGAGGGATCTTTGGAGGGGGGTAGGTTAAGTAATAGGGCAAGGTAGTGGGTAAAAATAAAGTAGAGGAATCAGGAGGAATAGGAAATAACAGAAATACACACATACCCATAAAATAAAGATCTGGAGTAGAATTTATTAGGAAAAAAAAGCAGAGGTAGCAATCATGATCTCAAAGTTAAAGTTAAAATAGATTTAATCAAAAGAGAAAAAAGTAGGGAAACCATACTATTTGTTATATTAATCAATATTGTTTCAGACTATTTAAAATAACTAGTTGGAATATTGCTGTGGTAGAGCAAATGATGAGTTGGTGGACTTAGAAAAATATGGAAAAACTTGGACTTATGAAGGAAGATGTTATCTACCCTCAGAGAAAGAGGATAAACAAGTATAATATGGTCTTACATAGATGCATATGAATGTATGTCTATATATGACTACGATTATAGATATATAAGTATATGTGTGTGTATCTCTTCGTAGCCTTCTTGGGGTGGGATGGGGGAAGAAGGGGGAAAAAAGGAACAAAAAGTAAAAAATGCACAACAGAGAACAAAAGAAAACAAAGAAAACTTACAAGGAAGGAAAGAAAAGGTGGATAGCTCTGAACACAATGGGTAGTTTTTATTATATAGGCTTTCTTGAAATGGAAATTTATTGCTGTGTATTTTGAATCCTCTCTTATGTTCTGCTGAGCACATGGCAATGCTTTTCTTTTCTTTTTTTGTATTTAAGTTTTAGTACTTAAGTTTATAATATGTTTCTTTTTTCTTTTCTTATTGTGTATTAAAGTTTTAGTATATAAGTTTAGGGCCATTTCCAGTCTTCCCAATCTGTATCATACCTCTGGACCCAGATGGCTCCAGAGAAGAAAGTGAGACTGGTGACTTGCATAGCCCAGCCTCACTTAAATCCAATTTAATTGCAAATCATGACATTAACTTCCTGATGTCATGATCCTCTTGGAGCACCTTTGTGCTTAAAGAACAAAGGACGAGCAATAACATTAATTTTTTAAAAAATAAAAGGGACTCTTCTGTGATTATAAAAGTGGATCCTGTATAGGAAAAAAAAAAACAAACAAAAAAACCCCAAACTTATGATCCACCCACAGCCCCCCCTCCCCCATCGTATACTCTCTACACCTAGAGTACCAGAGTGTACTTTGATAGTTTATGTTGAAATTCTCAGTTATCAAAGAAACTTGAAGTCATATTTGAAACACTCTCCTTCCTCTACTGAAATTCTACTCTATTGTCTCATTGTAATACAAAGGCTACACAAAGAGTAAGTGGCAAAACCATATCTCAGCTCAGGTCTTTTGACTTGACTTTGTGCAACAAAAAAGATTTGTTTGGGGTTGTAGAAATGAAAAATGTTCATGAAAGCAATGCCAGTAGAGTATATTCTCTAGCAGGTCCTACCATGGTTTAAGTTGTCCAATGAATGTGACCTATGAGAAAGGAGTCTGAAGCTGGGTCCAAAACTGGGAGATCAGTCCATAGGGGAAAAGGACAAGAGGAAGTGACTCATTAGGGGAAAAGTACAAACTGATTCCCAGTTTAAGATTCAGAGTATAAGGGCGGAGCCAAGATGGCGACTGGAAAGCAGTAACCGGCGTGAGCTCCCCTCCAAGTCCCTCCAAAAACCTATGAAAAAATGGCTCTGAACCAATTCTAGAACTACAGAACCCACAAAGGGGCAGAGGGAAGCAGGACTCCAGCCCAGGACAGCCTGGATGGTCTCGGGGTAAGGTCTGTCCCGAACAGAACTCCCAGC
>CM053627.1:89710287-89829393 GCA_028646595.1 Phalanger gymnotis | reverse complement strand
TTGCAAAATAGAGTAAAGGACCATAGAAACAACTATTAAACTATGTTTGGGCAGCAAGGACAAGGAAGGGATAACTTTGCTTCTTGGGCCAGATGATGCAATGTGAAGGATGAATAAAAAACTAGGTAGTTATTCTTGACTCCATTCTATGGAAAATAATCTTTAAAGGAAAATGGATAGAACAAACACAATGAGGAAGGAATGGAAACTACAGAAAAGTGAGTGAATAGGAAGCACTTAGCCATTTTAGTAATACTAATTATTATTTAATAGCATTCTATAGTATATACAGGTTTGCAAAGTGCTTTACGTGTTACCTCATTGGACCTTGGACCAGTACAACAACCTTGTGAAGGAGGTGCTATTAATATCACCATTTTACAGATGAGGAAACTGAGGCACACACAGCTGTTAACTGAGTTACCAGGGTAACATGGGTAGTAGGGAGTATCTGAGGCAAGATTCAAACTCAGGTTTTCTTGATTCCAAGTCCCATGCTCTATCCATTTTGCCAACTAGTTGCATAAGTGAGTTTGTATCTAGGACTAGATAAATTTAATTACATCTGAGGGTACTGAAATTACTGGCAGATGTTATTGAATAACCATTCTTGGTAATCTCTGAGATATGGAGAAGAGGAAATATACCAAAAGGTTGGAGATAAGCAAATGTCCTGGAAAAAAAGGATGTATTATAGATACTGTAGATTAGTAAGGTTGATATTGATCCACAACAAAATTCTAGAATGAACATTAAATAGATTTGTGAACCCTTATAAAGAGGCTATCAGTAGGAGCCAGCATAGATTCACTAAGAGCAAAGGATCCCAAATCTCTTTAATTTTTGATATGCTAATTAAACTACTAGATTAGGGTAGTGCTAAAGATACTGTGTACCTGTATTTTAGCAGTCTCTTGAAATCCTAGAAAAGAGATTTTTTAAAAAATGCAGGTTGTTAGATATAGTATAGGTAGGTGAATTTATATTTAGTTTTTGAGAAAACTTTACTTCAAAACTTCTAACATATTGATAACAACACGGAGGGAGGTCTCCAGTTGCATGCTATGAGGCTTAATACTAGGTCCTTATCTCCTCAACATTTTTATCAATGAATTAAATGAATACATATAAGGCAAGCTTATCAGATCTTACAGATAGCACAAAACTTGAGGGCTAGATAGTATGTTGAAAGACAGAATCAAAATTTTAAAAATAATCTCAACAACCTTGACAGAATTGAATAGGGAGAAACATAAAGACCTAAGTTTATGCTCAAAAATCATTTGCTTCACACACAAAGATCAAGCAGTTCACATAAAAAAGACCTAGTAACTTTAGCTGAATACAACTTCAATTAGAATCCATTGTGTGATATAGCTATCCAAAAGGTAGTGCTGTCTTAGACAATCCAGAAAAAGAAAGATGATCTTTTATTGTATTCTACAATGGTCATCAGATCATATCTGGAATAGAGTGTGTTCTGGTCTGTATGCCACATTTTTAGAGGGATGTTAAAAATGAAGTGTATCTAGAGGAAAGGAAACATGGAGAATGAGGAATTGTCAAATGAATCAGGATTGTTTGGTTAGCCTGGAGAAGAGAAGACTGTGAGAACATCATAGCTATCTTGATATCTGTCCTGCGTAGTGTAGTTCCAGAGTTGAAAATGGGTCCACATAGCAGTTATAAGGAGACAAAATCCATCTTAGTTAAATAGGGGCTAGTCCTTCTTGTAGATCACTTGGGATGTCTTCTCCATGTGGAGAAGCATAGGGGCTTGTTTCTGAGAAAGGTATAATGATGTGGAAAGGAAATGTCCTAGAAGGAATGTATAGTATGTGTAGACATTACATAACTGATTTTGGTCACCTAACCATGGTCAAAGGGAGGCTCTTTGACTCCAGAAATATTCAGAAGGACTTAGTTGACTTCTGCCATCTCTTTTTGCCTTGTCTTCAGCTGTGCTCTTGGTGGATCTCAGAGACTCCTTTACTGATAATGTCTGCTGAGAGATAACACTGTAAGAGGAGAACCCTTGTGACTTTTTGCCCTTGAAGACTATTTGGCCCTGTGAAAGGGCCTTGGTCCTTGGCTTGTGTGTTTGTTCTTTTCTGTTTTAGCTGAAGGACATTAACCTGGAGGTTAAGAGAGTAAGCTACAAGAATACAGGAGTTAGAGTTTAGGTTGGGTTTTATAGTCAGTGAAGTATCAGTACCCCGAGGAGTAAGAGTGACCTTCATCAATAGTCTTCAGGATCTAGTCCAGGATAGCTGAGATAAGGACTCCCCCATAACCCTAAACCCTAGGTTTAAATCCAGCCTCTAACGTTTATTAACAGTACAACTATAGTAAGGTACAAGGTACATAGTAAGGTACTGGGTACATAGTAAGGTACAGTTTTCTTATTTGTCACATGAGGATAATAATATTTGTTGAATTCACCTCACCGGAGAATTAAGAGCATCAAATGGAACAATGTATATACAATACTTTGTAAACCTTAAAGTGTTACTTAGCAACCAGTTAACAGCAACAATAGCATCATTATCACCCCTAAAACTGTATAGAAGGGCTGGTAAGTAGGAGGTTAAAATGAATACAGATCTAAGCTTGGAATTTGGGGACCTTGGTTCCTCAGACATTTATTTGCTTTGAGACCCAGAGCAAGTCATTCAATCTCTCAGGCTCACTTGTTTCCTCACTTGTAAAACAAAGGGGTTAGATTCAATGGCCTTTAAGGTCCCTTCCAACTCTTAAACCATGGTCCTATGAACATCAGTACTCTTTTCACTGAAATAATCTAAGCCAAAGTTGGATGCAAAATCACTTGGAATGTTACAAGGAGAACTCTTGCATTGGGTGGGAAGTTAAAGTACAGTTAAGTATCAGGTTACTTAAATGTCCCTAGACCTGAGAAATGAATGGATTGAATGAAATGACCTCTAAGGCTTTCCAACTCAATGATTCTATCACTCATTCACCAGGGACTTGAAAAAAAAGTTAAGGACTCAGTTAACAGGAAGACTAGAGGATATGATGAGAACCTTGTGACTTGGGAACTGGGCAACCAATATCAAATTTGGAACAGCATCCAGACTGAATTGATAATGAGCCAGTGACCTAGTACTCCTTATCTAGTATCCTTTGTCTAGCTGCAGATTCTGAAATGGAGCTATATAACACGTGGGGGTTAGTATAAAAGTGAGTCAAGCAAAGGTGAGTCAGGTAATGTATTTTATATTGTTATCTTTTCCAATACTACCTATTATCCCTATATTATCCCTATATTCCTGAAATTTACATTCTTTTTCTCTATGCATACTGACAACTATAAGGATTATTATAAATGTCCCTTATTCTGGAATTCTAGACTAAGGCCTTACTTGTATTAAGACAACCACATATTGTATTACTTTAATACTTGGGTGGATGAGATTTCATTAATATCATACTCTCTTTAATATTATGAATATTAATATTAATAACCCATCAATACCTTCTCGCCTTGTATGACTCTTGTCTATATCCAACAGGGGGCTTTCCTCTAGATCTCTTCACATTGAACGAACATCAACAGAACCAATGGGCTGTCCCTTGGTTATCACTCTCTCTTCGCTACATGATCTGTCCATCTCCTTTCTAGTCATACATCTCTTGGGTAACAATGTTTACAATTAATCTCCTGAATAATTATTCATTAGTCATATGTTACAGCCTATTCATGTCCATCTTGCACCTCTCCTTTCTCCTTTAGGTGACCTTCAATTTAAATACTTCAAAACCATGAAGCCTCATCAGAATAATATTGGTATCGAAAAGATAAGCCTTTGTTTTAGAGAGCAGCTTGGGAATATTAAGAACACCACACCATTTCTCAAAGACATTCCAGATCTTTCTCTTTCTTTTCATTTCTAGACCCAGTATATTGCCCACCCATAGTGTGTGTGTGTATATGTGTGTGTGTATATGTGCATGCGTATGTGCATGTGCATGTACACACACACACACATACACCTGATTTTCGGATCTATGAGGTGTTCATCTAATTGCATATCATAGTCCTAATAAACATTTGTTATCAACCTGTTTATTTTTTCCCCTTGCGTGACTAGTTAGATTGAATTCTTCTGAATATATGACCTTTTCGAATACCCATATCATTTTAGAAGTTCATATTGAATTTGCGAAGAACTAATCCCTCACATCTTTTCCACATGAGCTGTCCCAGCATGATGTATGTGCACAATTTTATTTTTTGAGCCAAAACGTAGGACTCAACATTTATCCCTATTGTCATCTTATTTGTCCTAGCCCATCAAATTTTGTTTCTTGAATCTTGATTCTCTCATCCAAATGAGTTTTGTATTGTTTTCTTCTCTTTGATTTATCAGTCATTATTAGATTTCTTTCCTCTGCAGTCTTATCATACATAAATATTTTAATATATAATATCATATATTATATAGATGCATATACAAATTTATTAGGTTTAATCTCTGACATCATAAGTGAAAAGCAATAAAGTTATATTTACTTAAATATTACCAAGTGTAGCTTGTGAAATCTCTAACAAGATAATTAGTCTTTGGAAGGGTCCCCATGTCCTCATTTAATTTTCATGGGACCCTGTTTATATGACATTGACATTGTTCTTTCAATGTCAGATGCACTTTTCCTAATGAAAACATTGTGGAAGGGACGGGGTAAATCATTAAGCATTTTTAATTTTAAGATCATTTTTAGCTAACTTAGAGAAAAGTATAATAATGAAAGAAGTATGATAATTCTGGTTCAATTTCATTCTGAATTAAGCAGTATTTCCGGCAATAATATTTGGAAAGCAACTTCTGGATGATGGAGGTAAAAGTACTTTAAGGTAAAGCTATCCCCATTCTAGCACATCATTACAAAAATAAACCCCAGGTAGCAGCTTTCAAAATATCCATAGCAAGTGTGCGCTAATGAATACTTTTTTTTTTTTTGCAATAAATATCTTTTGAATTTGACATTTAAAGCAGTTGATTAAGGGAAAAGAATAATTAAAAGTTAATCGGAGTAGTGATAGGATTTCTGTTCCTGCACTTTCTTTCTATGATTGCTTTGGTGAACTGCTAACTGTGAAGAATCAGGTGGGCCTTGCTTGAGATGCTTGTAGTTAAACCTCAGCAAGTTCTATCTCAGTACCCCCAGTGTCTCTTCCTGGGAAAAGCTTTCCTTAGCTGGAAGCTGGTTTTCTTTGTGTGAGTACACTTGCTAGCAGAAGAGTTCTCATTTGACTAAAGGACTGTCTGTGAAAAAGACATGGTCAGGTATGTCCTGCTGTACTGAATACTAATATTCCTCCAGGAGAAGCACATTATGCTTTTATTTCTGACTGTACATTGAATTATTTACACCTTCAAGGCAGTTGATTGAACTGCAGCATCAGTCAATTAGCAAATCAAAAATTTATATGATTCCAATTTAGCATGGAGTCCTTCTCTCTCTCTCTTTTTTTTCTTTTTAGATTTTCACCCTGACAGTGACAAATTACTCCTCTGCTGGCTGAGATTGGAAATTAAAAGCATTTAGAGTTGCTCATGCATTTATGCTAATGAGAACTTCTGATATGATTTGCATGCAAAAGAGGACAATCTGAAAGCTCATCAGTTTTTCATGCTTCCGCATTTTGATGTAGTCGAATTTTTTCTGTTTTTCTGTAGAGCAAAAATTTTTCTCCAGGAAACAATACTGAGAGGGAACAAAAAAACAGTTCTGCTTTTAAGTCAGAAAAGTTCTCTCTCCCTCTCTCTCTCTCTTTTACCCTCTAGTTTCTTGTCAAATCATTTGCTCTTTCAGAACTACAGCCTACATTCATTAGCATTTTAGATGTTTATCAAAGGACCAGATCCAGTAACTGCCATGCAAGATTATAGCTCAGCTTCATTTTAAATTCAGAAAGAAAAAAAAAGACTTGAGGACAGATGAGAAGAGGGACATGCACCCTGACAATCTTCTTCATAGATACACCCAAATTAATCCCATTTAGAGCAAATTTGATTAATCACCAAAAGTGGCAGTTTTAAGTTTCCTATGTGGCACTGACAAATTTTGGGAATAGTCTTAGTGCAAAACTCCTTCACTGACATTTAGATAAAAGGAATAGACATTAAAAATGAATAAGCAGATAACTTGGAAATTTTTTTTTAAAAAAGCAGAAATATAGCTAGCCAGTGATTTTCTGAGGCATTCGATTTTCTGCACAAATGTTCAGTTGTTAAGGTATAAACTGGCTATAGGGGTGCTGGAGTGGTGGTGGTAGGTATAGAATAGTAGGTTTTCAGGGTTTTTAAAAAATATTTTTTCCTGCTTCCGCTTCTTATTTGATCAGTCACACAATGTTGTCTGCTGTCCACAAGTATAGTTAGTGCTATTGAAATTACATTTTGCCAAATTAAATTTTCTTTGCTTACTTAATTCTTTCTCTTAGAGATCTTTGTTCCTAGGTGGCTTTCATATTGCAAATATATGCATGCTTCTCCCTCAAGTACATATAAAATTTCCTTTTCAGTAGATGGGCTTAGAAGACATGAGTACCTACTGTAGACCTATCAAGGATGGGGGTAAATCTTTAATGATGAAATCATTTAACTATATTCTTGTTTTCTTGGATGGAGGCTGAGAGGGACAGAGTCTTCCTTTAGGAGGCAGGCGTATGAATGGAAAGAATGCTGAATTTGGAGTCATTAGACCCAAATATAAATGCTGGTTCTGTCCCCAGTTACTTGTTTGACCTTGATCAAGTCCCTTAACCTCTAAGCCTCAGTTTTTTTAATCTGTAGAATGAGAGAGTTGGATTTGATAGCCTCTAAAGTCTCTTTCAACTCTAAATCTATAACCCTGTGATCCGATCAGTTCTATGGATCTAGGATTTGTGTCCAGGCAGAGTATGATGACCTTTAGATAGTGCTTTATATGTGCTCAATATCTTATTTATGCCTTACAACATCCCTGTGAGGTAGACACTACAGATATTATCATCACTCCCATTTTGCAGCTGAGGAAACCGAGACTCAGAGAGATTAAACAGCTTACTCAGGGTTACACATTCAGTAAATTTCAGGTCTTGCTAGCTCCAAGTCTGGTGTTCTATCCATTATCCCACATTTCTTCTATGCTAACATAGTCCCTTACATACAGTAGGTGCTCAATAAATGGTTACTGCATTGTCTTAACCATGCTTCCATCCTTTATTTTCCCTTAATATAGATTTCTATGGATACATTGGAGTGGGGGTGGGGGACTGTAGGCAAATAGACTTCCCAAGTGACAATTATCCACAGAATAGATATGGCACCAATTCAAGGAGGGTATGCATTTTCAGACAAACTTTACCTGGGGGCAGTTCCTTTTATTGGATTTTCCTGTCAGTTGAAGGGAGTCAAAATACTTGTTAATTTTTCTTTTCTAGGAAATATCAGCAAAAGAAAGGATTAACTTCTAATTTCTAAAAATTAAATCATTCTTCTTTCAGATCTTCTAGGGAAATAAAATTGTATTTGATGTCGGGTAATTATTATTTTTTACCTTCCTGAGTGGTAATGGTGGGGAAGCTGTGAGTACATAATTGCTTCTGCTATGAGAATGGAAGCCTCAGTGAAGAGAACAATGAGTGATTGAAATAAAAGGCCGGGAACTTAGGGCAGTAAAACAAGAGTTGGTATGACAACTGGTATTCCTCAGATGCTCTCTCTGACATAATAATTAATAATAATGTTGTTAATAGTTAACAGGGCTTTAAGATTGGAAAATCTTTAAGAAGAGTGAAAATTTTCAATTTTCATTTGAACCTCACAACAGCCCATACATACCGTGGGAATATTAAAAGGATTCATGATTTCATCACGGTGGGAAACTTTCAGAGTGGTGCCAGATAACTCTCCACCAAAGCATATACAACAACCAGTGTGATTTAGTAGGTAAGTCTAATCTAGTTAAGGGACTAGCCCTGGTTCACATAGCTAGTAAGCTTGGAATTTACACAGGTGTCTTAACTCCAAGTCACTCATTCTTTCCACTATCCCATAAAGTCCCTATGAGGCAACGTATGTGTCCTTGAACTGTTTTACAGATGAGGAACCACTAGGTTCACAAGGATTGAGTAATTTGTCCATTGTCACATAGCTTGATAAAAGTTAGTGGTGGGATTTGAACTTTGGTCTCCTCTAACTCCAGATCTAATATTCTTTCTACTGTATCATTGTGCTAGTCACATACTCTGGTAGGCGCTAGCCCTAACAGGAAGTAAGCATCACTAATGTGCATCTCTGGAAAGGAGACAATTTACTGCCTTCTAATAGGTGCAGTCTAATTGGCTGAGTCCTTGGTGTCTGCTAATGTAGTAACTTAGCTGCCTGGCAATAATGACGTTGGGGGGAGCCAGGTGATACACACCTTAATTCTCTGCTATTGGGGAGATCGAGACTGGTGGTTCGCTTAAGTTTAGGAATTCTAATCTTGAGTAGGGCAAAAGCTGGTTGGGTGTCCATGTGAAGTCTGGCACCCATATAGTGAGTCCCCAGGATGGGGCAGAGAGCAGCAGATTGCCTAAGGAAGGGGTGAACTAACTCAGGTCAGAAACACAGCAGGTAAAAGCTTCTGGGTCAGTAAGCAATGGGGTTGGTGAACTCCCAATCTAGGTAAAATTAGATCTAGTCCCAAAACAAATTATTCCCCCCCCCCCAAAAAAAAACAAAACCTAAAGAGGCTGTAGTGACTGCATTGAGGATGAGACTAAGAAGGAAAGGGTGGGTATTCTTAAGTAGCAGTGGTATAATTAGCTTTGTTTGCCCTTTGAGTCAGCTAAGTGGCATAGTAGATAGAGTCCCGGACTTGGTGTCAGAAAGACCTAAGGAATCCTGCCACACCATCTGTGTGATGTAATCCAGTAAACCTCAGTTTCCTCATTTGTAAAATGAGGACAATAACGAACCCTAAGTCACAGGATTATTGTAAGGATAACATAACAGAGATAACACGTAAAGCATTTTGCAAATAAAAATGTTAGCTACTATAATTTATTATTATAATTTCACATTAACAATCAATCAATCAACCAACAGCATTTATAAAGCACTTAGTAGGTCACAGGTACTGTGCTAGCTGCTACAGATACAAATACAACGAATGAAATAATTTCACTTTTCAAGGGCCTTACATTCTGATAGGGAGATAAGTAGATACGGAATAAACACAAAGATAATTGGTCCAAAATAATTAAATACAAGATAGTTTGGAAAAGGAGGTGCTAGTAGATAGGTCAATACCCACAGAAGTTCTGGATGCAGTTGAAAGGAGTGTCTCCAACACTAGCCCCAAATCACTGCTTTGATCAGACCTTTCAAAGAACCCAAAAGCATTTTGACGGTTTCCTCTATAATAGTCTACCCATGATCCCGAGCTATCAAACATACAGTTACAGAATCACTTCTTGAAGGTTTTTGCTCACAGTTTTGTCACAGAATCTAGATAATTGTCTACAGCCATTCAGACCAGGTGTTTTCATAGCACCTTTTTTCTTGCTTCGACAAATTATGGTGATGGCTTTGCCAGCTGGAATCTGGCCTCTCTCAGGAAAGCTGGAGACTAAAGGAAAGATTCCATAAAGTCTCCAGAAGGGATTCCACTTGGAGCTAGAGGTTATAGCCAGAAGTCACACGGAGGTTGTAGCAACAACCATTTACACTTGAAAAGTACCCCATACAAAGAAGTCCCAGGGTACATAGCGTTTTAGACACTTTAAAATGTCAGTGGTTAAGGACAACAGAGCAGTAGCAAACATAACCTTTAGTAGAGGTAAGAAGACTGACAGGGAGAATAAGAGGTAGTGTGTGTCTTTTTTTTTTTGGTAGGAAGTACATTATAGATACTAAGCATTGTCTGCAACTTGCCATTATTCCAAGTGTGAGGCTCCCAACGGATGTCAGTTGGGCTTTTGTGCACCCGGGATGGCAAGGTTGGATCCTCATTCAGCCATACTTTCCAAGAATAAATAAAATATATAAATTAAATAAAAATGCAGCAAAAGAGCTTTGCTTTGTTGATATGGAGACTTACCATAGACAAATTGGTTTTTTACAAATATGCAAAATATCTATGATTTTAATAATGTGGGGAATTCCCTCCACCGGAATAAATGAGATGATGGCTACCTGTCAAAAATTTAGTAAATTGGTGCAGCTAGGTGGCGCAGTGAGTAGAGCACTGGCCCTGGAGTTAGGAGGACCTGAGTTCAAATATGGCCTCAGACACTTGACACACTTACTAGCTGTGTGACCTTGGGCAAGTCACTTAACCCCAATTGCCCCCCATCCCCCCTCCCCCAAAAAAACCCAAAATAATAATTTAGTAAATTAAGTCCTTGGGGCTTACCTAAGGCATGTATGAGTTGAGTGACTTGCCCAGGGTCTCAGAGTCAGTAAGTGTCAGAGGAAGGATTTGAATTGAGCCTTCTTGATTCTTTGCTCAGCATGCAGCCCACTACTCCATGATGACTGTTACTGTTCATCCTTTGTTCTCGAAGAGGACCAATGACATCAAGAGGATGATGTCTTGATTCGCTGTGAATTGCCTATGAGAAGCAGAGCATGAGGATTGACTCCCTATTATAATAACACAAATGTATCCTATATACATAATATATTATTTTTTCCCATTGTAATCAATAAAATGACATAAATGTTTCATGCAGAGAATTGGGCATCTGGTGGTGCAGTGGATTAGAATGTTGAGCCTAGAGTCTGCAAGACCCGAGTTCAAACCAAGCCTCAGATACCAGCTAGTTTAGTGACCCTAGGCAAGTCACTTAACCTCTGTTTGCCTCAGTTTCCTCCTCTGTAAAATGGAGATAATGAGAGCACCTACCTTTCAGGATGGTTGTGAAGATCAAATGAGATAATATTTGTAAAAAGTGCTTAGCACATAGTAGGTTTTATATAAATACTCATTCCCTTTCCCTTCCCTATATGAGGCAACAAGTAGATGGGGTGATGGATCTGGAGTCAGGAAGACTTCAAATCCTTCCTCTGACACTGCTGTGTGACCCTGGGCAAGTCACTGAACCTCTCTGGGCCTCAGGATCCTCATCTATAAAACGAAGATAAAAATAGCACCTAACTCACAGGGTTTTTATAAAGATTAAATGAGGGAATACATACAAAACACTTTGGAAACCTTAATGTGCTATATAAATGTTAGCTATTATATATAGTAATAATCAATAATGATAATAATAAGCATAGTATATTAATCTTTGTTGGTCCAATCACCAAAATGAAGGCTGCAGTATCATGGAGCAACTCTATTATTCTTATGAGTCTGGCAGGAGTCTCCTTTCCTGTGCTCTGCACATGTGTAGATTCTCCCCCCTGGTCTATGCAGAGGCTTCCCCAGCATATGATCACATTTTGGACTCACAACCTCAGTCTGTGTCAAAGAAAAAGGCCATACTAGAGTCAGTTTAGCCCATTACATTCTGTACTCCCTTGCACACAGGGTCTACTTCTTTGTAATACACATTTATTCATCAGGTCAGCTTTTAAAATCACTAAATAATTGTCAGGAAGAAAGTTTTTCCCTTATTCTCACTCAGGTTCTTCAAGTGTGTGATCAGTCAGTCTCTGGCGATTCAGTACATAGTCAGTAGCAGTGGTTTCCGGAATATCCATCTCTCTCTCTCTCTCTCTTAATAAATATATATACATATACATATATGTATATGTATGCACACACACATATATGTTTCCTACACTATTAATCTCTTCACAAATCTCTTTTCCCCTTTTTTGGTAGTTGGGATAGGGGAATGAATGGCTTATGGACTTTTTATGGGTGACTACACCCATATCTTCCAAATCTTAGTGCAAAGATTTCTTCTTGATTTATCTTTATGGTTCATGGTAGACTCTTTGGTTTTCAAAAAGTAGATTACTCCTATCTTAAGTTCAAATCAGAAATAAGAGATACTTCTTCTCTTCCTTCAATCTCCCAACCACATGGCTACCATCCACACTTAAATCAGATGACTTAGCCTTTTATTTTGCTGAAAAAATTGAGAAAATCTAAAGGAGGAGTTTTAAACCTTTTTTATATCATGGACCTTTTGGTAATCTTGTAAAGCCTGTGGAAATCTCAGAATAAATTCGTAATTGAAGAAAATGATAAATTTCAACTCAATGTTAGTGAAAATATATATAAAGATAAATATATATATATGTACATGTATATACATACATACACACATATACACACATGCATACACATATTTTTCCACCTCTCCTAATCCAGATCCATGGAGTCAAGAAAACCTGTGTTCAAATCCTGTCTCTGTCATTCACTAGTTATATAGACATGGATAAGTTACTTAATGTCTTTGAGCCTGTTTCCTGATATGTAAAATGGGGATATTATTTAACTTGTTCCTCACTACCCTATAAGGTTATTGATATTATTCTCATACATACATGCATGCATGTATGTATGTATAATATCCATAATATTTGTACATATGATATACACTGTGTATGTATACATACACATACACTGTGGGATGGCAGATTTCAATTCTCACTCAGTCATGCCTTCCAAGAATATAGATAAATTGAATAAAAATGGAAAATTACCATTGAAATATTGGTTCTTTATCAATATTGTAAGAAATCTGTGATCATTATTAATGTGGGAAATTCCCTCCACTATAGTGCATGTGTGTGTATGTGTGTGTGTGTATGTATGTATGTTTGTGTGAAGGGATGAGAAGGGACTGGATTGGATCTGTGAAATCATTGGTATAGGCAATTGGCAGTTAAGGAAACTCTTCCAGAGCAAGAGGGTACCTCCTCTGAAACTTATAATCTTAGAGAATTGCCTAAAACCCTGAAAGGTTACATTTTCCCAGGGTCATATTGGTAGAATGTGTACAGGCAGGTCCTCTTGGATTACATATATGTGTGTGTATATGTATATGTGTATGTGTATGTGTATGTGTATGTATATGTATATGTATATACACACTCATATACCCCTAAACCTAAGAGACATAAGCCTCTGAAGCAAATTGAAGCCCTGACAGAACCAATATCACCTGAAATGATGTCAGAGGTCTACTTCATCTGAAATTTTTCTCCACCTCCACTCACAATCTTCCATGGGGATTGGGGGAGAGGAGGCACCTATTATATTTGATCCCCTATTGTAGCAACTACCTTGTAATGCTTCCTCTTGATGTTTTTGTCTTACACGTGTATGGAGTTTTTACTTAGGAAATTACAGTCTTTACTGTAAAATATATACAGAGCTGCTTTATGAAAACAATCATTTCAAAGGCAGAGTCTAAAATCTGATACACTGTGGATCTTATTGTCTTAGGATTCTAAGTAGATGTAATGATTTGAACTACTACAGTTCAAAGAAAACATGTTGTTCATTCTTCTTTCCCCCTCAATTTAACATTAAATTTCTCTATTTTGCATTATTGACCTATGCTTTATTTTTATGTTCTTTGATGAATAGCTATTCAACTGTAGCACAACTATGAAGAAGAGAAATACATCTACAGAAATTTCATCAAAAACATATTTAAATGGATGTTGCTTAAACCTCTATTAAATGGAGGAAATTCAGATCACTGACAATTATGTTAGTCTTGACACAAGGACACATACTCTCTCCTTCATACATGCATACATGTGTTATGCTGGTGTATGCGACCCACTTTATGTATATATGCCTAAATGTATTTATATAATTACATTTCTATTTGCTATTTCATCTAGTCTCTCTTCATGACAAAAACTTTTTTTCTAATCTGCATAAACCTACATTATAGTCATTGTCTTTTTGACTTTGAGTTAGTTGCAGAGCCTCTGTGGGTCTCAATTTCCAGATTTATAAAATGAGAGGGTCAAGATATGATTCAAGTGACTGAATATATTGGTAGAATTGCTGCCCTCAAGGAGCTTACATGTTACTGGATCATTGCAATGCTTAAAAGTCTAAGTTGTAGTGTAAAAAAAAACTGAAAAGGTAAAGAGCATAAGCAACTGGGACAGATCAGTGGAGGCTTTGCTGAGAAGACCTAAGGAAGCAGAGATTTTGAAAGGTGAAAGTGAGGAAAGAGAAGAATTGGGGACAGATTATGTAGCTACACAAATGTAGAGACTAGGTGATCAAGTTTGGGAACCAGCTAGTAAATCTAGTGTAACTAGAAGGTAGAGTTTATGAAAGGATGTAGGGCAGGTGGTATGTAAAGTCAGGCTGTGAAGGGCCTTAAATCCCAGCCTAAAGAATTTGTATTTTATATCCTAGTAGAGTCACTGAGGATGACCGAACAAAGGAGTAGCATTGTCATATGTTAGCCTTAATTTTAATCCTTTGCTCTAAGGCCTTTGTACTACTCCAGGAAAACAAGCCACCTCAAAAAGACTGTGGAATAATATATGTAAATTGGTAAACTAGGCTGAAAATATGTATGCAAAGCTTAAGCTAAACAAGATTCCTCTTAGTATTGTTGCCTCCTCCATAAGGGAAATGTTGACGTGGCTTTAACTTTCTCCTCCCTAGCAATTGTTGCTGTGGCATCAGATGAATGCTGCTCCTGTCGCGATGCATTTCTCAAAGTAGAGTCTAGGGATGAGCAACAGATCCAAATAAGACAGGTGATGCGGAAGGAAAACTGATCCCACGAGGATGGACACCAGCGACAGGAGCAGATGAAGGGCTATGAGGCTATTCTGGGGAGAAAGAAAGAAATAGAAACAGCCACTCGTGGTAGCAAGAAGGGGAGAGGAAGGGAATGGAGGTAATAGATCCATACATGCCGTGAGAGCTTGGGAAATATTAACTGATGGAGAAAAACCGATGGAAAGACTGTAGGACGCAGGTGGTGGGAGGGCACAGAATCTTAGATACAATTTCTTTTTGAAAGGGAGTCTCTAATTTTCAGTCAGGTACTGAATTTAGTTCCCCCCAAAATTTCCCAGCTGCCACGTGTGCCACAATCATGAACGTCAACCATATAAAAGTACCCTTCAGTGAATGGAAAACACACACACACACAGTAATCTTCATAAACTATCATGGGAGTTTCACGTACATGCACAAAAAGCCTGGAACATTCATTGAAAAGGAGGACAATGGTGATCTTGTTAACATTCTACAGATCTCCAAGGACATAGAAAGATTGTCCTACCCTAGAGACCTTTCCTATTGTGCTACTGACAGCAATTTATATGCCTAGAGTACTAAAAATCTGCACACTTGCCTCATTTGAATCAATGTTTTGACGGCTTCTTCTTTCCTGTGTGCTGGGACGCTTCATTACTAAGATCTGACCCACTAGGATAAATATTAGCGAGTTAAAATTCTGTACCATTTCTGTTAACTCCCTGATCATAAATGAATATCTTGATAAACCGGAAAAGGGTTATCTCCCAAAGCCTTTGTCGGGAGTTTGTAATGATATTGGATTGAAAGCTCGTACCATGTCATTATTTTTTTATATCACCCACTACAGTCATAAGCAAAAATATTGTGATGGTCTCATCAGAAATTCCCCAGTTAAATTATTTTCAAATAAATAATGTAAAAGATGACAAACTACCTTTTCATCCATGGGAATATGGCCTTTTGGAGACAGAATTAAGTGCCTTCAGTAAGAGGACCATAGAAAACACGGCTTTTTGTCCATCTGCACTCACAATCAGGTTATCAGGTACCATCGAGTGCCTCAGTGAGAATGGGAAAAGATATACTCCATTGGTATTCATTTGTTTCATTCCAAGGAATAATTTTAAAATGTTAGCAGAAATGGTTTTATAATCTTTATTGCATTCCTCTATCTGGTCCACAGTAAAGGAAAGGGGAAAATACATTAGAAGCATAGGGATAGACATATTTCTTTAAATGGAAGATTTGTAAAGATAGCATTCTCTAGGCTTTTCAGCACTCAAGAGACTGTTGCTAGTTCAATAAATATGAAATAATTTCATCATTATTCAAGTTTGGGACATCATATTATAACACATACATTTACCAAATGTTACGTAAAATTGGATCTTTTTTGTTGATAAGCCTTACTTATCAAATAACTTGTGGTCATGGTAGTAGAACTGTGTTTTACTTGTTTCATTGTCATAAGATTCCTCCAATACTCCAAGGATCTGTGATTTTATCAAGGTCTCCATTCCCTCTGCTAGTGCATATCATGAGATCCCGCCAGACTGTAGATGTAACCGTAGACAGAAGTAGATGATATCTATTACTTGTGATTAAAAACAACCATCCAAACCAAAGCAAACCAAACCAAATGAACCTTTCTAAACTTAGCTAAGCTTTTCCCTAGACAATAGACATATGGTTTGTTACCTGCCTTGTACTTTAATCTACATTCAGCAAGCAATTATTATGCACCTCTGTGGACTGGACATTCTGCTAGGTGTACAGTGGGGATGGAAGTATAAAAGCAAGACAACCCCCACCCAAAAGTAGTTTATATTCTACTAAAAATGTCTATTGGAAGTCTTTCTCATTTGGTTGGATCTGTCAAAGGTTTTTCCTTCTGGCCTAGACTTGGAAACATCACAGTCAACTCTATAACAAAGAAACATTCAAGTGCATATCAGGGAAGGGCATGGTTATGTTATAAGAAAAAATGTTCGAGGATATTTTCTACCCAAGATGTCCTATCTCACTTTTCTTTGGACTCAGATGATCAGCAAATGCCAGAGCTCTGGAAGGATCTTTAGAATTCATCAAATCCAAAGCTGTTCATTTTATAGCTGAGAAAACAGAGGATCCTTAGGAAAGTAAGGCCAAAGTCACACAACACTAATTAGCAACAGGGCTGGTCCATATGTAGCCTGCACTCTTGACTCTTAGTTCAGTATTCTTTCCATTCCCCTACATTGCTCTAGTAACTTTTTCATACCATTAATGTATTATTTAATAAATTACTATGTGAGTACATTAAATGGGACACTTGTGGCCTGAATTAATCTGCTAAGCTTCCCCAGCTGTCTCATTCAGGGGCAAGGAACCTGTGGCCTTGAGGCCATTATGGCCTTCTAGATACTTGGGTGTGGCCTTTTGACTGAGTCCAAGTTTTACTGAACAAATTCTTTTATTAAGGGGATTTGTCTTGTGAAGTTTGGATTTAGTCACAGGGCCTCACTTGAGGACCTAGAGGGCCACATGTGGGCTCAAGGCTGCAGGTTCCCCACCCCTGGACTTATTTAAAAGAAATATATAACCTGATCCAAAAACTTTGGATGCATGTATACATATACATACCTACTTAGATATATACACAAAGTTGTATATATGTGAACATATATACATGCATGAACATTATATATAAGCTAGGATATAGTGCTCTAAAGTTTGCAAAATCATTTTCATATTGTGTCTAATTTCTTACTCATGACAACCCTCTGAGGGAGATGTTATTATATCCTACTTTTATAGATAAGGAAACTGAGGTAGAATAGTTAATGACTTGACCAAATTTACACAACTTATTTTTCTGGGGCAGAATTCAAACTCTATCCATTATGCCACTTAGCTGCCACAATTTACAATTCAATGAACATTTATTAAGTGCCTACAGTGTGTGTGCCAGGCCCTTTGCTAAATGCTGGGATACCGAAAAAAGGCAAAAGACAATCCCTGCCCTCAAGGAGTTTACACTCTAATGGGAGAAATACCAAGCAAACAAATATATACAAAGTAAGCTATGTATTGGATAAATAATAGTGATAATAATAAAAGTAAATCATTAAAAGAAGGAAAGCACTGGAATTGAAGGGTTAGGGAAGGCTTCCTATGGAAGGTTGCATTTTAGTTGGAAACCAGGGTGGTCAATAGTCATCTCTCTCTCTCTCTCTTTATATATATTATATATACATATATGTATATGTATATATACATGTATGTACATACACGTATATATATGTATGCCTTTACAATATATGTATGTAGACATATCTCTTTATAGATATAATATATGTGCATGTATATCTATTATGTATATACAAGGTGCTCCTAAAGATTTTTTGGACAGTATATGTTTATATACACACATGCATACACATACATTTCGTGTGTGTGTGTGTGTGTGTGTGTGTGTGTGTGTGTGTACAGGCACAGAAATAGATACATGCTACCCCCAAAGACTTTATATTGTATATTCATATTATATAATTATTTATAATATGTAAAATCTTATAAAATAGCATGTCAGAACTACTAAATTAAATTGCAAAACAATGAGATGACTCTGACTAGGAAATACCAGGAGTCAAAGTCTAGACAGGTCTGCCTGGGTGAATCAATGTTAGGGATGTGAACATAGGAATAAGACCAAGTATTGGTTATTCTAGGGTTGAGGGCTAGTCTTTTCATCAAACTAGGCAATCTCATTACCTCTTTTCCTTTGGGTCTTGGTTAGTATCATCAAAATATGGGGATGTTGGTCCCTAGCTACCATTGCCCAATTCTCTGGAAAACTTATCCCAGCTCCATCATCCTTTCAGGGTTATTTAGGAACTCACAATTATGTGGTAGATGAGAGGAATGGGTCTAAGCAGCCCAGAGTTAGCTGCTGTTAAATATATAGATTAGAATGAGAAGTGAGTTAAGTTTCTTGCGCTGGCCGGCATTTTTCATCCAGCTGTAATGAGCCCCTATTGTATTGGGCTTTGACCTCTTCAGCACTCAGGTTTGCTCAGACGCTCTGTCTGTGAGAGGTGTCCAGTAAACAGTGAATTTAGGTTAACTCTCCTGTAAATGCACAATGAACTCTGAAAGCTGCCTCCAGCTAAATATAGGTAAGGTGGAAAGTAACTTGGGAATATGGAGGCTGTTAGTTCAGCCTTATGTCAGATGGTACCTCAAATAAGGATCCTGGGAATGTATTTAATAACTCTTTTATCTTCTCTTAAATTAATAGTGTCTGTGCTGCATGTTTGAGTGTTTTTTTAAACAGTAAGCCCAGTGGGCAGGGACTGTGGTCTAATTACAAGTTCTATACAGCCTCACTCTAGTAAGCGTACTGAAATAATTGGCCGTTACATGATTACCTGCCAAGAAACAACTTAACACATGACAGTTAACTTGAAAGACAGTATGTTGTCCTCTCCCTGCCCCCATCTCAGGGTTAGAGTTCTGGGTCATATGACCCTGGAACCATAAAATCAAGAACTCTTTTCTTATTAAAACAAGGAAAGAGCCTAAGTACATAATGTGAATTTCTGAGAACTGAGAAAACCTTCTTAATGAACCTACCCTGATCTCCATGCCTTTTCTGTCATAATACCTAGCACATAGTAGGCAGTCGATAAGAGTTTGTTGCCTGATTGATTTATTGATTATCTGCATGAGCCTTTGAGCCAGTAACTGGCTAACAATTGATTTAATTTCTACCTTGTGTCATGTTGTAATCTTTTTTTTAACCTCCCAGATGAAATTACAACACTGCAAGAGGTTATTACTAATGGGACTTGAAACTAAATTTAATTTTCGTTGTAGATGAATAACTGTGCAGAAAAATTAAGTCCAACATCAGTAGTTCACAGTTTGGGAGGAATGTGGTGATAATGAAGCCAAGTTTCTAATAATATTTATTTGCACTTCTTTTCTGGGCAAGGTTAGATATAGAAGTTTGTAACCTTTTTTGTCATGAACCCCCTTTTGCTGGTCTGATGAAGTCAATGGACCCCTTCTCAGAGAAATATTTTTAAATGCACAAAATAAAATATAAAGGATTACAAAGAAAATCAATTGTATTGAAATACAATTATTAAACTTTTAAAAAGTTTACCACTGACCGAAGGTGGTAAATGATTCTTCTTAGCTCTGAAATTCATTGATTCTGTAATTCCAAATTGATTGCTTGAGATGAGCATATATGAAACAATCAGTGTGGCATAGTTAACTTGGGAGCCAGAAGCCTAGGTTTGGGACTATACTGTTTATTAGCCGTATGACCTTGAGTGAATTACTTCACTTTTCTCACTTCCATTTTCTTTAAGTGTGAAATGGGTATAATAACACTTAGAATTTCTGCCTTACAGGATTGTCATTAAAATCCCATGAGTTAACAAATATCAAATCACTTTGGTAAATTATAAAGTGTTATCTAAATGTAAACTATCATTTGTTATTAAATATATGTTCTTAATTCTATGTAAGAATTTCTATTCTTTCCCATCTGTTCCTTTATAAATTTTTGAGCACCCTTTCTATTTTTTGAAATGTTGGCACCTTTTTCATTTCCAAATATACCTCTCCTCCAAGAAATCCAGCCCTTATAATAAGGAAAAAAATAGAAGAGGAAAAATAGGTTTTGTAAAACTAGCCAACACATCAACCAAATCTGATTGTTTGTGTAATGATTCATGCCTATAGTCTCCTACCTCTTCAAAGAAAGGACAGAAGGGACATTTTTTCCTCTCTTTGTGGCTGAGCTCCATCACAATGATCACACAGTGAAAAACAACCATTCTCACAACCACTAGTCTGAATCCTATTTGCCCATCCCAAGATCCATAATGGGCAAACCCATTTAATAAGGAATGGGTCTCACCAGTATGTGTAATTGAGAGTTCAAAGAAAATACTATTCTGGGTCCTCAGATTGAAAGAAGTAAACAAGCTGGGATTAGTCTATATCTTAATTAAATACAGAAGCATAAAACTATTTGCAAAAGCTGACAATTCACATCTGATGAAAGAGGTGTGAATCCTTCTTGACCTTTCATCTGGGGACAGAGAAAATCCCATTTCCCATGTGGACCCTTCACTATTTTCTACCACATAACTCAAGGAATGCTTTTTAACTCTCTTTTCTTTCTTCTTTGCAACCCAATTAGCAGATTAGTCAGCAGGCTATGCTGCCTGAGGAAGGAGAAATTAAATTTACTTTCATCACTTGCCAAATGAAATGGGGGAGTTATCCAGGAGTGAGACCACTATGGTAAAGGGCAGAGCCTTCCTCCAAGACCCCTCACAGAGACTGAGAAAAATCAAAAGTTTCATCAAATGTCCCTTCAAAGTTAAATTGCTACCCTCAATAAAAATATCACAGACTATTTATACTAAACTATTACATGTTTGAATGTTTGCAGTCCACACGATCACAAAATCACAGAATCTTAAGACTCAGAAACCAGATAAGAAAGAAATCCCCACTAGAACACTCGACAGACGGCCATCTAACTTTTACTTGACAACATCCGAGGAAAGAGAATCCATCACCTCCTTGAGGCAACCTATTCCACATTTGGGCAGACTTAAAAAGTTTCCCCTGACATCAAGGCCAATTTAGTCTTCTTTAAACTTCTACCCATTACTGGTCCTGGTTCTGCCTTCTAGGATTAACACTAAAACTATTCTGTGACCTAAAATTCTCAAATTATGGGTTTGTCGTTATTTAGACAAGGCTTTCCCATGTTATATTTGTTGGAACTCAAATTCTCCATGACGTGAATAGGCATTTAGTGAGACAAGTGTTCATTATGCCAGAGATTTTTTTCTTTCAAATAGTAAATTATATAAATATCCAAAGTACCTAGGAAAATTTTTCTGTGTGAAAATCACAGGATTGCAGAATCTCAGAGTTGGAAGAGATCTCAGGAACTCGTTAGTGCAACCCCTACCCGAACAAGCACCTTCTTTCCAATTCTCCCAATAGTTGACCAGCTTTGACTTGAAGATCCCCCCATTGAAGAGGAACACATTATTTTGAGTTAGCCTGAGATTGTTAGGAAATCTTTCTTTTCTATAGGACTAAATCTGTCTTCCTCTAATTTCTACCCGTTTCTTTAAGGTATGCCTTCTAAACTCCCTTCATAATACAGTCATGTAAATAATTGAAAACCGGCTGTCCTGTCCCTTATCCTGTGCCCCAAGTCCTATCTTCTCCAAGCTAAACATCTCTAGTTTTTTCAACTGGCCTTCAAAATTTTTCCATGTCAATAGCCAGTGGTACAAGACTGGAGTAAGGAGAGCAGTTAAGACTGGACAAATAAATCTGACAATCATATAGATGATTGTTGAAATCCCAGGAACTTATGAGGTCACCAAGTGAAAAGTAGAGGGAGGAGAGAAGAGGCCCCAGGACAGAGTCCTTTGGGACCCCCAATATTGACTCTGGTGTACCTTTCCAGCATGATTCCATGTTCCTTCCCTTTAAATGCTCTATATTCTAAATCAGCGCTGTCCAAAATGCAGCCCACAAGTGCGTGTGGCCAGTAGTGCTATTTATGCTGCCTGCCTACAAGCATAGAAATTTACATAAACGCTTTAGTAAACTAAGCCAAGCTACCACAGAGCTCTCACTAAAATGGCAAGTCAAAATATATTGTCTATTGTTTCAATAAAAACCTAAGGTTGGACAGCCCTGTTCTAGATGAATGGATTACTAACTGTTCTCCTCCTTCTAGTTCTTCCCTTTCCTGTCTCTGTGCCTCCAGATAGACTATTTCCAATGCCTGTAGCATATTACTTTCAAATCTCTATTTCTTGGAATCCTTTTTTCTTCAAGGTCCAGCTCAGGTGACACCCTCTCCCTGAAGACTACCTTGATTTTTCCCAGATGAAAGTGATTATTTCTTTCTCAAATTTTCTTAGAATTCTTTAATCCAGATTTCTTCTTCACTTATATTCATGTCATATTCTCCTTTGTGTCATTTATTAGCATTCATTCTCCACATTGGATTATAAGCTCCCTGAGGTCAAGAACTGGATCATTTTTCATTTTATGGTCCCTAATGCCTAGGGTAGTAGCTTATAGCAGGCCATAATAAATATATTTAATTTAATTGGTCATTTTCTACTCTTATGCATATCTCAGCAGATTATACCAATACTGAAAAAGGCTACTTCTGAAAGAGCTGGCTGCTTAATTGAAGAAGTCACTGAATAATAAATCAACATATATTTATAGTATCACCGGTTTTTAAAATTAGGAAACAACTGAAAGTAACATTGATGGCCATTTAATTGTTGGAGATGGCTGAACAAATTGTCAGTCAAATGGTCAATAAGTATTTATTAAGGACCTACTATGTGCCAGACACTGTATTAAGTGCTAGAGATGGCAAAAAAGGAAACAAAATTAGTTGCTTTCAAGTCACTAACAGCCTAATGGGAGAGAATTTCCTAAAGTGGAGGTCTGACCATGTCACCCAACTACTTTCAATAATACTCTCGATACCTTGAGAACTCTCAGATTCAATGACAAAGGTCTTCTTGTTCCTCTGTACAAGACAGTCCTCGTCCTGAGCCTAGGCATTTTCTCTGGAATTTCCCTAATGCCTAGAATGCTCTTCTTCCTCATCTCTGCCCCCTGGCTTCTCTGCTTTTCTTCAATTCCCAATTAAAATTGCACCTTCTATAGGAAGTCTTTAGTGATCGCCCCCAACTTTAATTCTAATACCTTTTATCTCTTGATTATTTGCAATGTATCCTGTATATAGGCTGCACATATGTGTTTATTTGTTGTTTCTCCCACTAGATCATGAGCTCCTGGAGGCAAAACACTCTCTTTTGCCTTTCTTTCTATCACTAGCCTGGCACATAGTAGGTGCTTAATAAATCTCTGTTGACTGACTGAATGAAATATTGCACTAGAATTGATATATATGAAGAAATCAGAAAACAAGAAGTCAAAAGGAAAAATATCCTGCGTGTGTTCCATGATCTGTTGTGGTCCTTGGCTGTGCCTCTGGTTTTCCAGCTATGAAAAGAGGCTGATAGTTCTATTCTGAGGATGAATTTCGGCTAACAGCTTTGAAGTTGAAAACTTTATGTACTGGATTCCTCACATTTCTGTAATTCCTTTCATTTGAGATCACACAGCTCTTTACAACCCTTAATTAGTGCTGTATATGCTGTTATACATTATTTACTGAATTAAAGAAGTATCTTGGATATACTCAAGGCAGGCTTCTTTTGTTAGGATTCAAGCGTAGTACAAGCAATCATCTCATTTGTCATTCATAAGGGGGAAATTATTTTTACTGAAGTTAAATGTGTTATACGTATAAGTGCTTAAATTACTTTCTACTCACAGACATGAAAAAAACACAATATTTGTGAGAAACAATTCACAGGGTGCAAAGGAAGGGAGAAATAACAAGAAGGAACATTGCAACTGAAGGGATCATAGAAACTCTGATTTAGAGCCGGGGAAGACCATTAAAAGCCAATTCCCTCATTTCTTAGATGAAGAAACTAAGCCATAGAGAGGTTAGACTGCCTGCTGCCACAATTAGTATCTTTTGCAGGATTTGAAATCAGGTCTTCCTAGGCAAATAGGGGGATGCAGTGGATAGAGCCCTGGGCCAGGAGTCAGGAAGTTATTGTTTTTTTTTATTTATCTCAGTCGTGACCAACTCTTTGTGCCCCTATTTGAGGTTTTTTTTTTTTTTTGCAAAGAAACTGGAGTGTTCTGCCATTTACTTCTCTAGCTCATTTTACAGATGAGGAAGCTGAGGCAAATAGGGGTAAGTGACTTGCTCAGGATATCACAGCTAGTAAATATCTGAGTTCATATTTGAATTCAGATCTTCCTGACTCCAGATCCAGTGTTCTATCTACTGTGCCACCTAGGTGCCTCTGGAGTCAGGAAGACCTGAGTGCAAATCCAGCCTCATGTACTTACTAGTTGCGTGACCTTGGACAAGTCATCTAACCTCTGTTTGCCTCAGTTTCTCTAACTATAAAATGGAGATAATAGGAATAGCTACCTCGAAGAGTTGTTATGAATCTCGAGTGAGAAAATATCTTTAAAAAGTGCTTAGCACAATACTTTCCACATAGTAGGTACTATATAAATGTTTATCTCCTTACTCTTTCTGACTCCAGATCCCATATTCTAAATACTACAGCACCCACCTAGCTTAATTAATTTCTAGCCATCCTGAAATACCACTAGCTAATCAAACTTCTATTACCAGCCTCCATACATTAGAGAATGTAGCAAGTGGACAAGTAGGTGATATCATGAACTATGCTGGACCTAGAGACAGGAAGACCTATGATCAGATCTGACCTCTGACACTTAGTAGCTGTTTGACCCTGGGTCAGTCACTTAGCCCCTATCGGCTCAATTTCCTCAACTGTGAAATGAGGATAATAATAGCACGTAAAACTCAGGGGTGTTTAGAAGATCAAATGAGATAATATTTGTAAAGCGCTCTATAAACCTGAAAGCTTAACACAAATACCAGCTCTTATGATTAGCATCATTATTATTTTATTGTTAGTGAAACTGGACTTTTCTTTATCATTCCCTGCACACACACACACACACACACACACACACACACACACACACACACACAGTGTCCTCCCTCCTGCATGGATTTGCTCATGCGGTTTCCTAGGACTAAAATGCCCATCCCTCGCCATGATTGCCCATTGAGTTCTTGCCCATTTTTGGGGGGAGCACAAATTAAAAATAATTTCCTTCATGAGGACTTCTCTAAACCTCTTAATAACTCTTCAACTGTCACTTCATGTGGCATTTTGTATGTAGACATTTAGGGAAACTATCATGTGATTATATTTATCTGTGTTTATGTCTCACATTCCTTTTCAAGGGTTTTAGCCTTTATTTTTGCCATGGATCCCTTTGGCAGCCTAGTGAAGCCCAAGGACCCCTTCTCAGAGTGCTAGTTTTAAATGCATGGGATCACAAAGGGAGCTAGTTATCAAAAGGAAGCTATACAAAGGGAAATACATATATATATTTTTTTCTCATCCAAGTTCAGGGACTGTTTATATAGTGTCTACTGTGTGTGAGACATTCTGCTAAGCTCTATTTTTTTCCCTCACAAACATTATCTCATTTAATCCTTATTATAACTCTGGTAGTTAGATGCTATTTTTATCCCATTTTACAGATGAGGAAACTGAGACAGAGGTTAAACGGCTTGCCCAAGTTCACACAGCAAAGCAAGTATCTGAGGCTGGATTTGAACTGAGGTGTTCCTGAGTCCAGGCTCAGGGTTTTAACTATTGTACCACCAGCTACCTCTGAAAGCTGTCCTTGCACCCCTTGAGGTTTCATGGACTCCATGTTTAGAACCCGTGATTTAGCCCAACCTCCTCTTTTTTACAGATGAGGAAACTGAGAGCCAGGGAGGTTGTGACTTGCCCAGTTTCACCTGAGAATTAAAGAAATAATTTTCCAAGGCCAGATTTGAATCTAGGCACTGTGACTCCAAGGCCAGTGCTCTTTCTATTGTGTTTTCCAATAATCCTATATATGTATTTCCCATGCCATTTCGGTATTCATTATAGTAACATCTTCGAGTCTGATGCAATGTTCCTACCTAAAGGGAGCTGCCCCTTCTCTTTCTCTCTAAAACAGCTTCCTTGTTGATTCATGTAAGGGCACAAGACATAAAACACCACTTTGGAAAGCAGGAGACCTCATATCACCTTTCCTTATAACTCCTGCTGGGCTGTTGGCTGCAATGGAGATTTAAAGTATTAATAATATTATATTTGTATAGCACTATATTTTTCAAAAATATGTTCACATGTTCACATTTTTTATTTGATCTTCACAAAAATGCTGAGGTGGGTAATGCAACCACTATGTTTGTTATTTTCATGTTAATGATGAGGAAGCCAAGAATAAGGATTAAGCTATTTGCCCAAGTTTGCAAAACTAGTTAATATAGTAGGGATAGGAACCCAGGAATAAAAAGAGTTGGTAATGATGCCAAGAGGAATTTTTTAAATGGAGGTTGTTGTTGTTCAGTTGTGTCTGATTCTTTGTGACCCCTTTTGGGGGGAGGGAGGAGGTTCTTGGCAAAGATACTGGAGTGGTTTGCCATTTCCTTCTCCATCTCATTTGACAGATGAGGAAACAGATGCAAACAGGGTTAAGTGACTTGCCCAGGGTCACATAGCTAGTAAATGTCTGAGGCCAGAATTGAACTTAGGAAGATGAGTCTTCCTCACTCCAGGCCAGACACTCTATCTACTGTGCCACCTGGCTGCCCTTAAATGGAGGAGGTAACATCAAAGACAAGGCAAATTCAGGATTGGTTTTTGACTAGTCTTATTTTGGATAACTTGCTAACAATTTTGTTTCTTTTGACCTATGATTTCTCCAGCTTGTTGATAATGTGTATTCTTACAGGGGAGCCTGGGAACACCAATGACTTGCTGAGGCATACACAGCTAGTGGATGTCAGAGGTGGGACTTGAACTAGACTCCAAGGCTTGCCCTGTTCGCCATATCACTTCTTGCTTTTACATCCATAGTAGAATAAACTGTAATGACTGAGTCTTCTCTTTGATTTCAGTGTCTTCTCTTTGCATCCATAAAAATAAATGGGGTTTCTTTTTTTCCGCTTTTAGAAGAACATACTTTGTTTTTCCCTTTTAAGGGAATTTGTAACCTCCTAATTGCTTTTTCCCTATAACTGTAAAAAATTACATGAGATTCCTCCGAATCACCAAGAATCAGCCAATATACTTAAGATCCTATTTTGGTCTATTTTTATGAAAAGAAAAAAAAAACTTCTAAAGCACCATCAAGACAGAAAGATTTCTTATGGTACCAATCTCCTGTTACTGTTCAAGCAGAAACAACCCACAACTTATCAGTGAAAAAGGAGCTGCAGTGGTTGCCAATTTTAAAAAAGCAGACAAAACCTACTGAGTGAAGGATTAATTTAAAATCTGATCATCTGGATATATGAAAATAGAGCCCATTAATAATAAAAAGGGAACTATTAAATAAAATGATATACCTTCTCTGAGCAGACTCAATCCCCACCTCAATAAAAGCACAGACATACATAAATATAGAGGACCTAGGAAAATGTGTAATCTTTTCACAACCCTAAGTTAAATATACTTTATGAATTTAATGTACACATGTACTCTATATAAAGTGCTTTAGTCGATAAAGCAGTGTATTCTCAGGTCAGAGGCTCTGATTCTTTTGCCTTAGTCTTATTGCTATTAAAACATTTTATTCCCTAATATCAAATAAGGATAGAAGAATTAAATTGTAAATTTAATAAATGCTTGCATTTAAGTAATATCAAGTAATGTATATGTCTTTCAACATTCAGGCTATCAAGTATTTAATGTAAGCATTAGTGTGTCAAGTTAAGCACACACACAGACACAGACACACACACACTCACACACTCCCTCACTTTCCTCCAATGTCTCAGACGATTGAATCGATTCTTTCAGTATAATTTGGTCAGCTCAGTACTCTGGAATTCCTATATGTTGTTTTTTTGCTGATTATTTTCTTTGTTCGAGTTTCTTTCTACTCTAAGGATTCCAACTGTGGAAGGTTTATACCTGAAGCATTGCTATGAAATATTCAAAAGATGCTATATTTTATATTGCTGAATAAGCAGTCTGTTTATACTCTCCTGGTCAGGATCTGGTGTCTCATTGTTTCTGGGAAAAGGGCTTATATAGTGTGATTTTAAAAGTCCAGTTTAACACACCCATTCCTTTTATACTGCTCATCTAGGACTCAGGTATGCATTCAAGCTCAATCTATATATTGTCACAATTCAACAGATGACTATGCTAACAACTTTAATGAAAAAATGAAGTCATCAAGAAGGAACTGCCATATCTTTTATCTTCGCCCTGAAATATTTCTTGGTATACTTGTATCCTTTTTCTTCCTTGCTACGTAAGGAGAGGTAACTGATTGTCAAAGTCAATCAATCAATAAGCAAATATTTATTAAAAGCCTACTACTATTTGCTAGGCACTACACCAAGTAATGGGGATACAACAAAAGGCAAAAAAATTGGGGAGAGAGCATGCAAAAGCTATATAGAAACAAGATATATACAGAATGAATTGGAGAAAATCAAAGATGAGAAGGCATTAATATTAACAAGGCTAGGGAAAAGCTTCTTGTAGAAGGTAATATTTTAGATGAGACTTGAAGGAACCTAGAGAAACCAGGAAGGTAGAAATGAGGAGGGAGAGAATTCCAGGCATGGAGGAACAGCAAAATGCTTCAACTTCTGACCTTGATCAAAGTAGAAAGAACCCTGGCTCTGGAGTCAGAGAATGTGGATTCAAATCTCACCTCTGACACTACCTACCTGTGGGAGCTCGGGTAATTAATTTAATGTCCTGGGCATTCGTTTCCTCATTTGTAAAATGAGGAGCAAATGAACTCTTAGTTAACTTCCAGTTCTGGGCCTAGGAATCTGTGTCTACACTACTATACTCTGTCTACTGTTCCATGATTCACTCATGCAGGAAGCTGCACAGTGAAAGGAGAGAAATAGGACAGTAATTTGAAAGGGCAACATTACAGTGAAAGTTGGGGAAAAACCTGGCTATGTTTAAAAACAGAAGGAAAAGAGGTTCTTAGAAGATTGAGTGGGCTGAGCTTCCAATGGCCCTTTTCAGTGTTCATTTTCATTGATCATACTAGCTATGATTATTAACTCCCTGCTTCTCGGTAGTCTTTCCTTCCTTGGTTTTTATGACACCATACTTTCCTGGTTCTCATTCTCCTTCAATAACTCCTACTAAGATTCCTTCACTGAGTCTTCCTCCTTTTACCTAAATGTGGGTGTTGCCCAAAGACTCAGTTATTGGTCCTCCATTTTGCTCCCTTTATAACCTTCTCTTGGAGATGCTGTTCACTCTTATGGCTTCAACTATCATATTTCCTCTAACAATTCAATACCTTAGGTCTAATTCTCTCTTAAACACAGACCTATATTTCCAAATGCCCATGTTGATAGAATGCTTCTACTTGAATATCCTTCTGCTATCTCAAATGGAAGAAGTAAGGACGAGAAAAATGTAGCAAAAGGAGAAAGATAATACTGGCAGAGCTGTGAATTGATATGGCCGTTCTGGAAAGCAATTTGGAAATATGCCCCCAATGTCACTGAACTTTATTTATCCTTTGACTCAATTATAACACTACTACATTTAAAACTCACCTTTTCACCACCTATGGTCTACTCATGCTTTGACGATCTATTTTTTAAATGCTTCATTATACTAAAATTTCACTCTAAGACATCACCAGCGTTTCCTCAATCACCGAATTCACTGGCCTTTTCTAGTCCTCATTTTTATTTTGACCTTGCCTTAACATTTAGCTCTACTGGCCATCCGTTGTTTTTGATTCTGTTTCTTCCCCAGACATTAAATGGTCCCGATTCTCCTTTATATTTTCTCTTTCTTTGGTTCCTTTATTGATTTCTCTTCTTCCTTTTTTTCCTTTAAATGTGGTTATTCCTCAAGACTCAATTGTTGGGCCTCTGTTTTGCTCTCTACTCTCTCTCTTGGGCATTTAATACATCCGTTGCTTCAACTATTACCTTTATTTTGATAACTCCTAAGTCTTCATCTTTAGCTCTTACCTTTACCCTATACCCTAGCACTAATTTCTAAATATCTATTGGACAGTTCTACATGGAAACCCTGATGCATGTCACTCAACAAACTTAAGATTTCCAAACATTGCATACACCATCTACACCCCCTCCCCCCCAAAAAAAACCCAAGCTCTCCCCTCCTGACTTTTCTTTGTTATTATTTTAGACCTTTAATTTTTTGAAGACATTTAAATTTGGAAGGCATCTTTGATTTCTTTCTTTAACTTTGGAAGACACCTTTGATTTCTTTCTTGCTCTCCTCTGATTTGTAATTAATTACAAATGCATCATGACATAATGGCAAGAGCATTAGAACAAGAATTAGCAGAGCCTGGGTTACAGTGACAGCTCTACAGATAACTAGGGAGGACCCTTGGGTACTCAGAAGTGGGCTATCTCTATCACTCAGTTTCCTCACCCAGAGAATAAGATGATTGAACTACATGTTTTCTAAGATCCTCTCTCAGTGCTAAAATTCTAGGCTTTGCGTGTTTGTCGACTTGATTTGACTTCTATCATCTTTTCAGCTGAATGTTGCTTGGCCTGCCAGGAGGGAGAAAGCATTTCTCCTGATATGTAGTCATAAAATTCATAAGATCATGGATTCACATCTAGATCTTTGAGACTAGCCCAATCCTCCCATTTTGCAGATGAGGAAGCTGAGACCCAGAAAATGACTTGTCAATGATTTGGCAGACAGTAAGTAGCAGAAGCAAGGACTTGAACTCAACTTCCCCCCATCCGCAAATACACCATGCTTTATGCTACACCTCTTTAACTGTGTACCGTCTATATAATTTCAGCATGTGATGATGCTTTCCCCTAAGGCTTTCCATTTTGGCTAGGGAAATCCAATCTTGAAATTTCTAAATTGATAGTAAAATTTCCTGGAGGAAGACCTACCTACCGTTAATATTTATAGCTAGGAGGCTTTCTTCGGGAGCTCATTCTGAAGTTCAACTCCCAGAAGCTGGAAAATTCTCCAATTGTAAGGTCTGTCAATTCTTCCTTTGAAATACCTCTTGCAATTATCCCTTTCTTTCCATATAGATTACTGAGATAGTGTCTTAATTAGTGTTTCTGGCTGCAGTTGCTTCAATCCATCCTGCATAAATTAATTTCCTTCTTATTAGATCTCTTTCCTATCACCTAAAACATAATGTCCAAACTCATCAGTCTAGCATTCAAGGCTCTCCACTATCAGATTCTAACCTGGCATAGAGCAAGGGCATAATCAATATTTGCTGGTCTATTAATTGATTTAATACCTTACCACTCACTATGACCCTAGATCAGGGGTACTTAATCTGCCGTCTGTGAACTTTAAAAAAAATTTTGATAAATGTATTTTAGTATAATTGGTTTCCTTTGCAATCCTACCTATTTTATTTCATGCATTTAAAAACATTCCAAAGAATCTGTAGGCTTCACTAGATTACCAAAGGGTTCCATGACTCAGAAAAGGTTAAGAATCTCTCCCTTATATGATAAACTTCTCAGCTGGACTCTTAGCAGCTATACTACATTGTAGGTAGAAACCACATTATTTTGCATTTCTCCCTATATTTGATCGGCACTTAATAAGAGAATAGAATATAGATTTAGATTGGGAAAGTATTGTAAAGGTCTTTTAGTCCAAACGTTTCATTTTATCAATGAAGAAACTGAGGCCCAGAGAAACGTTTTGACTTGTCCAAGACTGTGAAGATGGTTAGTGTTACAGTCAAGATTCTATCCAAGGTCCTTGGAGTCCAAACCTAACATTCTTTCTACTGCACTACATTGTCTTAAATGTTTATTGACGTGAATTGTATGAATCCAATGAATCTGCCAAAATTTAGTATATTTATGTTTGCCCAATACATGTTCACTGCCACTTTTGTGTAAGTAAATGACTTGTCTTTGACTGCACAGCTAATCCTAATAGCTACCTTGACATCTCACTTGTCCTAACCCCTATTCTAACATATTATTTTTCCCATCTCTTATAGTTAAGGAAACTGAGGTATAGAGAGTTTAAAAGAATTGCCCCTATTCATACAGCAAGAAAGTCAAAAGTAAGAGATTGGAATCCAGGTCTCTTTGGACCCCTAAGTATAGTGCTCTTTCTGCTATGTTTCCAGCTATGCAAATGGAGCAGATAGTATTTAAATCTAGTTCTGGTGACTAATCCAGAATTCTTTTCACTGTGATGACATTTTACCTTAAATTGAAATTTATTTTCCTTTGCATAAATGCTATTCCCCCCTTGAAATGATAAATTCCTTGACCACAGGGATGATGCTTTATATTTCCTTGTCTCCCCCATGGAACAAAGTCAAGTTTATTGGTTCAATTTATTCACTGACATTCTCTACCCCCCTTCCAATAGCTCTGTCTTGGTCCAGTTCTTGAAATAACATCTGCTTCTGGGGATGTCAATGAGGAAAACGAAGGGCAATCACATAGTTTTCACTTGCTTGTCATGGGACTTCAGACAGACATAATTACTAAGCTTCTTCATTTTACTGAATGTCTGTTTTCTATTTTACTGTTGACCATCCCCCTCATCACCTAACACACATATAGAAGAGTAGAGGCACAATAGCCAAAAAATTAGCCTTGGAGTCAAAAAGATCTGGGTTCAAGTGTTCCCTCTGATATAAGGCAAATCATTTAACTTATGAGTATCCCAAGTGACCCTCTGAGACTGTAAGTTACAAAGGGATTGCATATCTGTAACAGTGCAGGGTGGCCCCATACTGGGACTTCTCTTACACCTGGGCTTCTTAACTTTTTCTTTTTTCTCTATGGATCCCTTTGGCAGACTGGTAAAACCTAAGGAGCTCTTAGAATACATTTTTAAGTGCATAAAATAAAATATATAGTATTACAAAATGAAGCGATAATGTTGAAATTTGAGCAGGTAGTTGGCAAAATAGAGCAGTAAGCGTGGAATAAGAAAGATCTGAGTTCAAATCTAGATTTGGACACTTATTAGCTGTGTGACTCTGGGCAAGTCACTTGACCCCCGCCTTCCTTAGTTTTCTCTTTTGTAATTTTGGCACTGCAAACCTGAGGGTCTTCCCCTGCCAGCTCGATTTTTTCTTCTTTTTTATTTTCTAATTAAAGGGACCATCCCTTGACTCATTTCTTAAAGAGGGTATTCACTGAATGGGCTTTACCTCACTCTAAGAGAGTACATGAAGAAGCCTGAGCCTAAAAGGGCCCTCATTGCATCCTGGGCCATCTCTAGTCATCCTGATAAATATCAGGTCACTGGACCCAGATGGCTCTGGAGGAGAAAGTGAGACTAGTGACCTTGCACAGCCTTCCCTCCCTCAAATCAAAGTGAACTGCAAGTCATGTCATCATTTCCCTGATGTCATGGTCCTCTTCGAAAATGAAGAACAAACACATTTATAATTTGGGGATACTAATTAATAATAATAATACCTATATTCTAAGGTTCTTGTGAGGATAAAACACTATAATGTTTGTAAAGTCTTTGCAAACCCTAAACCCTTCGCAAATGCTATAAATGCTAGTGATTATACAATAATTAATTTTTTAAAAAAGGTCCACAGATTCCCATGGCAAGGTTAACCCTTGCAACACTCTGATGAGATCACAAATCCAGTCTTTGTCCCCCTGAGAAAAAATTCTTTCATCATAGTGTACCTTTGCTTCATGTAAAATTATCTCCTAGAATTTAGCTTAATCTGGAAGAAAAATAATATCAATGTGTGCCTGAATTTGTTTTTCTGAAGTGCATGCTATTACTCTTGCCCTTCTCACAGGACAAATAATGACTTTTGTGGCTCGCAATTCTAATGAATGAGAATGTAAAGTTAAAGCTTTCATTTTTTTCCTCCCATTGTATTTCATTTGGTTCCTGCCTTTAGCTTCATACAAAATACTTTCTAAATGCAGTTTCTTATCACGGGTTCCGTCTAAAATAAAATATACACCACCCCTGGAGCACACAAGCTGCTTATGTACCAGGCCAATATATCTTGGGGAGAGGTCTGTGTGATGCATAGACTACGGCTTAAGAAATCCAATTCAGCAGCAAGTATTTAGAACTGCTCAGTGGGAGAAAAAGAAAGAAGGAAATAGGAAGGGAATTAACTAATTAGGTCTTTCTACCCTCCCCCATTCCTTAACGTTTTTTTCTGGCTTATGTCCTCATAGACAATGTGGCAGGTCATATACCTGTACACTTGAAGTCAGGAGGACATTAGGGAGACATATTGAAATGGGTTATACACTCTGAAATCAAATCCTTATCTAAAGGCTTCAGTAACCAGTCCTTCTACAGAGAAAGGTCTGTTCAATTCACTCCTTTTCCTCAGGGTGGATAAAAGAGCAAAGAGTTTCAGAAAGGATAGAAGGAACTTCTATTCCAAAGTGTCACAATGGATAGGATGCCAGGCCTAGAGTCAGAAAGACCCAAGTTCAAAATAGACCTCAGATGCTTAGTAGCTGTGTGACCCTTTGCAAATCACTTAACGTCTGTGCTTCAGTTTCCTCATCTGTAAAAAGGGGATTAATAATAGATTCTACCTTCCATTGTTGTGAGTATCAAATGAAATAATATTGTAAAGTGTCTTAGCACGATGCCTGGTGCGTAGTAAGAGCTACGTAAATGCTGTTATTGTTCAGCTGTGTCCAACTCTTTGTGACCCTATTTGAGTTTCTCTTGGCAAAGATATTGGAGTCATTTGCCATTTCCTTCTCCAGCTCATTTGACAGATGAGGAAACTGAGGCAAACAAGGTTAGGTGACTTGCTCAGGGTTGCATAGCTAATAAATGTCTGAGCCTAGATTTGAACTCAGGAAGATGAGTCTTCCTGATTCTCAGCCCAGTGTTCTATCCACTGCACCATCTAGCTTCCCAGAATAAGGGTTAGCTATTATTATTATCATTATGATTTATTATTATTATTATTATTACAGATAGGTGGTACAGTGAATAGAATACCAGGTCTGGAGTCAGGAAGGCTCATTGTCATGAGTTCAAATATAGCCTCAGACACTTACTAGCTGCGTGACCCCAGGCAAGTCACTTACCCGGTTTACCTCACTTTCCTCATCTGTCAAATGAGCTGGAGAAGAAAACGGCAAACCACTCCAGTATCTTTGCCAAGAAAAACTCCAGATGGGGTCATGAGGAATCAGACATGACTAAAATGACTGAACAACAATAAAACCAAAATTATTGCTATGGTTTTCATTATTGTTAAATAGGGACTACTCTCTAGAGATGCCAGTCAGGAAATTCTTTCAGGCCACATTCTCAGGTAACAGCTCTAGTAAATCCCTAGAGATCTTTGATAAAAGATTTAATGTCATTGGGTTAGAATACAAGCTTCTGAGGGCAGGAACTTTCCATTTGTATCTTTCTATTCCTAGTGCTTAACATAGGAGCACAAAATAAGTTTAATAAAATGCTTGTTGATTGATTAGTGGTCACAGACAACAGCTTCCTGAACTCCCTGTCATTCAGTTTCATCCAGCAGATAGTGTTTATAAAGCAACTGTCATATACAAAGACTGTGTTAGGTTCAAGGAATTAGTGAATCAGTCTCTGTCCTCAAGGAACTTAAATTCTACATCTTAAGATGTTCCTCCCATTGGAACTGTGTTGCAGAAAGCATTTCTTCATAGAAGCATAATGTTATTGAATCAGAGAATTTCAGAAATGGAAGGGACTTGGGAAGCCATTTACTCTGTTCCATGCTTGAGTAGGAAAGCTCTCTACTACTTCCCTAACAAGTAATATTCAATTTCTACTTAATAATAATTTGTGGTTCAATTGTTTCAGTCATGTTTGATTCTTCATGACTCCATTTGGAGTTTTCTTGGCAAAGATACTTACTGGTTTGTCATTTCCTTCTCTAGCTCATTTGACAGATTAGGCAAATGAGGCAAACAGGGTTAAGTGACTTGCCCAGGGTTACAGGGCTAGTAAGTCTCTGAGGTCACATTTGAACTCAGGTTCTACTGACTCCAGGGCTGATGCTCTATCCACTGTGCCACCTAGTGACTCTGATCACAAATTGCTATCCTCCTGTGACTTAAAGGACACTGATTAGGTACCCTGGCCAATGAATTCAACACCCTGCTGCTGACCTGGTGAGGAGTCTTCCTTTTAGTTTGACTGATGTTCAGATGCCACATAGTGTGGTAGTAGGTCCTGAAGCCTCCCTAGCTTTCAATGACCCACTAGAATTTAGTGCAGAAAAGATTTTAGTGCAGAAATTCTGGGAACCATTCATGTGTTAAGTCATCTTAGTGTCGCATTAGCTTTTTTGAGCACTGTATCATACTATGGATCCATATTTAGCTGGAAGTCTACAAAAAAATCCTAGTTTTTTAAGAGCTATTGTCTGGCCATGTCTTACCCTATCTTAAAGGTGTACCATTTATTTTCTTTTAATCTGAGCATAAAATGTTTACATTTGTTTCTGTTATGTTTGTTCTTTTCAGGTATAGCCCATATTTCTAGGTTGTGATGTAATTCCCAAACTCCTTGTCTATTTCTACTTTCTGTCTCTGCAGTCTAAATGTAATGTACCTTGGTTATAATGTTGCTTGTGTTTGCCTCTTTTTACCTGCATCCAAATTTTCTTTACTAAGCTTCCTCTCTCCGGTTCTTAAATATCTACATATAAATATATAATTAATTTTGTTTAGAAAATTTGAGGCTATTGTTGGTGGAGTTGTGAACTGATCCAACATTCTGGAGAGCAATTTGGAACTATGCCCAAATTGTTATAAAACTATATACCCTATAATCCAGCAATACTGCTACTAGTTCTGTATCCCAAAGAGACCATACAAGAGGGGGAAGGACTAACATATACAAAAATATTTATAGCTGCTCTTTCTGTGGTGACAAAGAATTGGAAATTGAGGGGGTGCCCATTAATTGGAGAATGACTGAATAAGTTGTGGTCTGGGAATGTAATGGAATACTACTGTACCATAAAAAATGATAAGCAGGCTGAGTTCAGAAAAACCTGGAAAGATTAATGTGAACTGCTGCTGAGTGAAGTGAGCAGAAGCAGAACATTGTACACAGTCACAGCAACATTGTACAATGACCAACTTTGATAGACTTAGCTCTTCTCAGCAATGCGATGATCCAAGACAACTCCAAAAGACTCATGATAGAAAATGCTATCCATATCTGGAGAAACAACTATGGAGTCTGAATACTGTTTTCTCTCTTTTTTTCCCGTTCCCTTGGTTTGCCTCTTTTGTTCTGATTCTTCTTTCACAGCATGACTAATATGAAAATATGTTTAATGTAATTGTACATGTATAGCGTATATCAGATTGCATGCCATCTTGGGGGGGGTGGTAGAAAGGCTATAAGGGGATTTGCTGAGGCCAGGGTGAAAGTTTTAAAAAGCATAATCAAAGGAACTAAAAGAGTAGAGGGAGAGCAGGCAGGTTAGGGAGGAGCGAGATAATAGGACTGGGGAAAATAGGGCAAAGAGTTTGGAAGGAAGGTAGAGTGACCGTGTTTCAGGGACCTGTGTTAGTGAGATTGGATGAGGTGGTTCGGGCAGCCAGTATGAGAGGCAGCTAATTGGTGCAGCATACTTGCATGTCGGAAATTGATCAATAGACGATTTTCAGAGTTAATTCTCTCTGGAGTTAAACACAGAATTTGTCTCCCCGTTATTTTAGTATGTGCTTCCAAGTTTCTCCCAGATATGATTCAATCTACTGATTGAGGGCAGGGGGATTCTAGTCTCTGAGCTCCATGTGAAGAGAGCTGATTGGATATTGGGCCTCAACACAAGATTCATTTGGAGCTGCCATTTCAACAGCTGAATACTTCACTATCTTGCCAAGCACTTCTGTTATTAGGGTTTGGGTTAGCAGGAATCTCTTGAAGTTGACTCTCTTCTTCATCCTCCCACCTTCACCCCATCTAATCTATAGCTATACCTTTTTTTTTCCTGAGGGGAGGCTGTTCAGACCTTTGTCTTCATTAGTATAGAGAATTCCTGGGAAGAACTCCTTCTACCAATGCAGATCTGCAGCTTTAGAGAGTTGTTTGGGGGTAGTAAGAGGCTAAGACACTTGCCCATGGTCACATGGCAGTGTGTGTGTGTGTGTGTGTGTGTGTGTGTGTATATACATACATATATATACATATATATACATACACACATATATATACGTATATATATATATATATATATATACACATACATACATCTCACTGTCATCTTGATCTCTCTCCGTTTCCTCATTTGTAAAGTGAGGGAGTTAGAATTTACATCCTATAAAGTCCCTTCCAGTTCCAAAACTATGACCTCTTATCTATGTCTACGTAATCCATATCTATAGAACTTATAAAAGAGAATACACACCATAAAGGAATGATTTCAGAAGGGAGAGAGAAGACCAGGGAGGAAGAGAACAATAGTCATACTTCTTTTCCTTGGGAATGGTGGGAAGGGGTTGTTCATGGGCTGATTATACGGATTTCAGCCTTGGGGTTTTTTATTTTTATACGAGTTCCAGCAGTGTGGAGGAGCTGCAAAACCATAACTGAGTGGGTAAAAGGAGTGAGAAATGAATATAGGTGTTAATTAGACAGCACTAAATAAGCAGAGCAAGGAAATATGAAGTATTGAACAGCGAGGACTGCCCCTTCTCCCTTCAGTGCTTCTCAATCCAAATTCCTGTACTGTAGGTACAGGCACAGTTGTAATTTCCTCAAAACATCTTAAGGTTTGGGAGTTTTGTCAGATAAAGGAGGACACTGAATCAAGAGAAATGACTCACTAAAAACTACAACCAATTCCTGGGCGTGTATTGACAAGGAACCTGGGTTTTAAAGCTGATCTACCAAATGTATTCTGCTGTGTTGTACAGCCCTGAAATTCATAATGAGATTGATATTGACATTTTAATTAACTGCTTTCTCTCTCTCTTGCTCTTCTTTGTCACTCAAAGTTTCATCAACTATTTGCAATCCGGCAGCACAATAACGCATTCTGATAGAGAATCTGATGGTGGCTTGGGCTGCTGCTGTATGACTAATCTGGTGATGTGTTCCTTATGTCACACTGCTTCAACTGGAGCCAGCTGCCATTCATACTTGTTGCTCTCACATTTTCCCTGGTTTGATAGACTTTCCTCAACAGCAGGGCATCTATAATGAAGCCAAGCACAAAAAAAAGGATAAACAAAAAAAAAAACAACACAACACATATATCTTCTCTAAATCAAGCCACTCACCCAGAAAATGTCCTGGAAGACTAATAAACTGGACCTTTCAAATGCAAGGACCAAGGTTGTGTATACAGGATGCCCGTCATCTTTTGCAAACTGGAAACTTACTCAAAGGAGTCAAGTGCTTTGCAAACTATGTGTTGCACCCTATGTGTTGTCTATTATTTTTTTAAAAAAATAAGTTTCGTGGATGCCTTTTGCTCATACATCATGGTTATTTCTGGACAAATTACAATTTCTTAGAATTGGCACCATAAGAGTATACAGCTCTAGGGCTAGAAGGAACCTCAGAGATCATCTGGTCCAACCTCCTCATTTTACTGATAAGGAGACTGAGGCAGGAAAGCTCATTGACTTGCCCAAGGAAACCCAGGTTTTAACAAAGAAAAAGAATGATGTAAACAAGTGATACAGGAGTCTCAACTGACAACGGAAGCATTGTTCTCCCTTTATAGGCCCCCATCTCTCTGCCAAGAGGAGAAGAGAGAGGTGTGTTTCATTGTCTATCCTCAGGCAACATTATTGTTTTTTCAGTTACTCATAGTTGAGCTTCCTTTCAGTGATTTGTTTTCATTTATAGGCTCTCATTGTAGCCATTGTGTATCTTCTGGTTCTACTCATTAACTATGCATTAGTTCATATAAATCTTCCCATTTTTGTCTGAATGCCCCATATACTCCATTCCTTATTGCACAATAATATCTCATTAGATTCTTATGTTCCAGTGACATTCGTGTTCTTGCTGTTCCCTGAATAAGACCCTCCATTTCTTGATACCAGGCATTTTCTTTGACTCTCCCCTTCCTGGAACACTTTCCTTTATCATCTCTGGATACTGGCTTCCCTGGCTTTCTTTAAGTCCCTACTAAAATCCCATCTTTTACAGAAAGCCTTTTTACAGGCCCTTTTGATTCTAGTGGTTTCACTCTATTGATGAGTTTCTATTTATCCTGTCTATAGCTCATTTGTATATATATACATGCATGTTTTCTCCTCTAGTAGAGCTTGGGACTGTCTTTTGTCTCTTTTTGTATCTCCCAAGCTTAGCACAGTGCCTGGTACATAGTAGGCGCTTAATTAATGTTTACTGATCGACTAACTGATATATGAAAGACAATATAAAATAGTGGTTAGAGGGCTGGCTAATCCAGCAAGACCAAGGTTAGTTTCATTTCTGACATGTAATGGCTGTGTGAATCTGGGAATTTAACCTCTTAGCCACCTAAGCAACCCTTTAACAGTATATACCTTGTAGGGAAGATGTGATTAAATTAGTAATTAAATTAGTGCCCTGTATCAATGAAATCACTGGTCCAAGTTCTGTCACTGTCTATCCTACCCTCATGTACCACCATTCATTTAGACATTCCCCAGTTTATGGACACTGTTTTATATCTACTTTGTTCTTACTATAAACAAACTAGCTATTACTATTATTCATACATTTCCAGATGTTAAAAGCAAATATCCATATATTTGATATCACTTTTGATACTCCTTTTTTTTTTTTACAAGATGTGATTTATTAGTATAGGAAGCTCTCAGCTAGGAGACTTAGGGAGTTATCTGGGACTCTGTGAAGTTTACTTGTCTAGGACTTCACAGCCAATATGAAGGAGAGACAGAACTTGAACCCAGGTCTTTCTCTGAGGACAGTTCTCTGTCTGCTATGTCACAATGCTTTTTATTACCATCATTAATAACAATTCTTGTCTTTACCCACAAGGATGGCATTCTAGAGATAACCTTAGGCCAATCTGCCAGGGGAAAAACCTGGGGAAAAATGGTTCTTAGGAATTGCCACAATATGTGAAAGTACTTCAGATGTATGGGAAGATAAAAACTAGAGCTTTTTGTCATCTTTGTATAGTATCTTTCTGATTTATGGATTTGGTCTCTCAGCTCCCATACAGAACAATGTGTTTAAGAATCTATTATTGGAATCCTTCCATAGCACAAATTAGTTTGTTCCCAGAGATTAATTTATTTGCTGTTGTGTATGTTTTTTCAAAATGTCATTCTTGTCCCCTGTTTTAGGGGACATCCATTCTTGGTCCAGTGACATCTCTGATCAGACCTGTCCTAAATTTTGCATCAAGTCTAAGTATATTTCCTGATAAATGACAAATACAAATTTAGCCACAAAGGTTCCTATTTCTTGGACTGTAGGACAATTAATTATCATTTCAAATAAATTATAATTTCAATTTCCAATCTAGTGGAACAATGTTCCATTGTGCTGTAATGCATGCTTAGCATTCATATTAGCCAAATGAAAGCAAGAGGAAAATAAATGGGAGAAAACTTCGTTTCTCTTTTTGAAAAGAAGAGAAATGAAGATAATATTGTTCTCCAAATGTTACAGCTCAGCTGCTTAGTTGGTTCATGTGTATTGACTCACCATTTCCAAACAACTCCATGAAAGCCTCCCTGTCATATTTTGTACTGAATTGTGGAAGACAAAATATAGCCTGAGAGGAAGTGGGGTTGTAGTGGTGAGTGATAGACTTGGATTTAGAAAGACCTGGGTTCAACTCCTGGTTCTGACTCTTATTATGGGACCATGGGTAAAACACACAACCTCTGTCGGTTGTTGGTCAGTCAACAGCATTTATTAAGCACTATATGCCAGGCAGTATGTTAAGTATTGGGAATACAAATATGAGCAAAAAGAGTGTCCCTGCCCTTGAGAAGTTTACATTCTAATGGAGCCAGGCAGTACATGAAAAGAAACTGAAAGGGGAAGTGCGAGGGGAAGGTGAATGGGAGGAAATGATGGAAAAGTCCAGAGGAGTGGAGTCTGGTGGGAAATTAAGAGGCACAAACATTTCTCTGAGATAGTAAGTTTTAAATGGTTTGTGCTTGAGATAAAAAATCAGAAGTCCTTGATGTAGTCCTGAAGATACCATAATTTGAGGTTTTAGTTTTTTGTATTATTCATTTTCTAATCAGTCCTATGTGCTCAGGAGACCCATGTCCTGCAGTATCATTCAGGAAGGATTACTTTCCTTGAAGCTTTCTTTACTGCATAGCATGTTTTATGGCATGATTTAGTGTGAACTTGGAATAAAATGAAGCACTCTTGGACCATTTAACAATTAACAAAACGAGATTTACATGGATTTGGCACTGAAAGGATACATTATTGGTTTTATATAGATGCTTTTCCCTGACTCCTCATGTAGAAAGCATTTGGTCAATGGGATGTGTTTGTCCTTGGTTTTTGAAGAGGCCATGACATCAGGGAAATGATGACATGTCTTGAGTGAGGGAGGGCTATGCAAGGTCATCAGCCTCATTTTCTCCTCCAGATCCATCTTGGTCCAATGGCCAGATACTCATCAGGACAACTGGTGATGGCTCAGGATACAATGGGAGACATTGGCCCTTCTGAAGCTCATAGATTGGACCACAATACATCCCTGCCCAAGCTCCACTTAAAGGCAGTATTTTGGGCCCTCCAGGCTTAGAGTGAATGACAAGGGTAACTGTTTCTCTTTGGAACAACTCTGCCGGTCTTCCCCTCCCAGCTGGATTTTTTTTTCTTTTTTCTATTTAAGGGGGCCATCCCTTGACTCACTTCTTAAAGAGGCCTATTCACTGAACGGGCATTACCTCACTCAAAATGAAAACTTTGGTCAGTGGGTTAGAGTATGGTGATTCACATGAGTGTAGGAAGCTACCAGATTTAAAGGAGTATGGGGGAGGGAATGAATCCTTGGGGGCTAGCCCCATAATATCTTAGACTTAGAACTAGGAGGGTCCACAGGGAGATTATCGTGTTCAAAACTCTCATTTTACTGATGAATAAACTGAGCCACATAAAGGCTTATTGACTTGGCTGGGGTCACATTTCTAAAAAGCATTTAAGGTGAATTTGAACCCAAGTCTTCCTGACTTTAAGGCCTTTGCTTCACATGTTACTAAAGGCTCCTCTCTTAAGTAACCAAGAAGCAGCTCCAGTGCTGAAATCCTTAGTCTTCTTTGGACTATTCAAGTCGCAGGTCAAGTTCATTGACATCAGAAGTGTCCAACTTGTGGCCTGCTAGCCACAACAAAATACAGCCAAGCCAGATGGGAAATAATTTAAAAAGTAAATACAAATACAATAGAACATGCATCTGCAGAGATCCATTTCTATTTGAGTCTGACACCACTGGCCTATATGATACGTAAGGCAGATATTGCTTCTATTTTCTATTTTACTAGGTATTATAGTAAAGAGAGTGCTGGATTTAGATTTAAGAAGACCTGAGTTCAAATCCTACCTTAGACACTTAGCCATATGATCCTGGGGAAATCACTGAATCACTCAGCCTCAATTTCTTTATCTGTAAAATGAGGATAATAGCACCGACCTCACAGTGTCCTCCTGAGGATCAAATGAGGCAATACTACAATTTTTGTTATTATGAGATAACATTACTATTACTATTACTCTAGAATGGCATGTGGCACCAGAATCAGGATGTTCTGCAAGAATTTTTCTTCCTTGAAATGCTTATGGCACCTTGGACATCAATTTAGAGTTCACATATTAGAATTTTTATTATAGCATCAATGTCCTTTTCTTATATTATTATTATATTACATTAATTACATTTATTATATTATGTAATATTATCCATGAGATGCAGGATCTGTATCTGGTTTCATCTTTGTAACTCCATTGCTAATCAGAGTGCCTTGCACATAGTAGTTGCTTAATGAATATTTAATTAATTGAATTGAGTGAGTTCACAAGAATAGTAAAGAAGTGGTCTAGAGGCAGCAAGATGCTGACCATAACAGTAGAGGGAGAGGGACTGATGTGATTTTCAATGACATAGTCGACAACATCAAGGGATCTTTAATGTTAAATGTAGAATGTTCAATCAAATTTAAGATTGATAAGGGACCTCAACAGCTATCTTATCCAATCCATACAGGAAGGGAATCCTCACAATAACATACAAGACCAGTAGACATCCACTCTTTTCTTGATGACTTTCAAAATGGGAGAGAGTCCAGCGCCTCTCTGGGGCCATTCCACTTCTGAAGAGTTTTAATTGCTCAGAAGTCTTCCCTTCTCCCCCAACATTGAGCCTAAATTGGCTCTTTCTACAAATTCTACATACTACTAGTCATTCTTTTCACTAAGATCACATGTGACGAGACTAATAACTCCACCACATGATTGTCCTTCTTCAACTGTACCTCTCAGATCTTCCTGAGTATTTTCTTCTACAGGTTAAACATACCCGGTTCCTTCAACTTATCTTTATATGAGATGCACTCAAGGCTGTTTACTTCCCCATTATACTCTTCCAGCTAACCAAGATCCTTTTTAAACTCTGGCACCTATATACTCCAGATGGTTCTGTGGGAGGCATATTATATCGGGGCTATTATGCCTCCCTCTTCCTGGAAGATCATTGCTGTTCAGTCATTTAGTCGTACCTGACTCCTTGTGATCCCATACAGGATTTTCTTGGCAAAGATACTGGAGTGGTTTGTCATTTCATTCTCTAGTGGATTAAGGCAAAGAGAGGTTGTTACTTGTCCAGGCTCACATAACTAGTGGGTGTCTAAGGATGGATTTGAACTCAGGATCTTCCTGAATCCAGGCCCAGTGTGCTATCCACTAAGCCATCAAGTTGCCCCAGCACTGAGAGTAACGAGCACTAAATGAGCACTGAACACAAAATTCTTAGAATTCTGTCTGCTTTTGCAGCACTAATCTGCTTTGCTTGGTTTAATTCCATGAATTCCATGCCTCCATGATGGGTACCCTCTGAAGTACCTCCACCCCCATTTTAGCTTCCTTTTGTGTTTTTTCTATCCCCCCATTAAATTGTAAGTTCCTTGAAGGCAGGGTCTTTCTTTTTCTTATTTATATACTCAGAGTTTAGCACAGTTCCTGGCACATGGTAGACTTAATAAATGATTATTGACTATTGGCTATTGACTATTTCCTTTCTGAGTGTTCATGAGTCATCTCTTTCATGATTTGTTCAAGAATTTCCCCAGGAATTAAAATTAGGCTCACTGACTTATAGTCCATAGAATCCATTCTCTTGTCTTGTTCGAAAATCAGTTCTAATTTAGCTCTTCTTCCTTCTTATGACAACGCTCTTGTTTTCCATGATCTTTCAATACCACCGACAGTATTTCAGTAATCACATCTTCCAGTTCTTTGAGGATTTGAGGTAGACCAGGTCACTTAAATTTATCAAGGTCAGCTGGGTGCTATCTTAAGATCTCCATACTTGCTACCCTGTGTATCAACTCTCCATTATTTGTTTTTGTCCTGTCATTTCCATCGTAAAGGTCATTCTCTTCTTTATTGAAAACAAAAACAAAAGGAAAGTTAAGTTGTTCTGTCTTCTCTCTTTTGTCAGTTATCATTATCCCATTTACCCCAAGCAAAATTCATATTCCTTTTTAAATCCTCTTTTTTTCCTTTTGATATAGTTAAATAAAACAAAATAAAGTTAGCCAACAAAAACTGTTTTTGTTTTCATTAGCTTCCCTGCCAGTCTCAGTTCCTTTTGAGCTTTAGCGTTTCCTCATATTATATTTTTTACACAACTCCTCCATGTTCTCATGCTCATCTTCTGTTACTTGGCCTTGCTTCTATTTTCTTTACATTTCTTTAAAAAATATAAATAAATTGGTTTTTTTTGTGTATCTACATGTGTTTTTTTTAAAACAAATTTTATTTTCTTTCCTTATTGGAATGGTTTCCATTTGTGTCTTTAGAATTTCCTTGTTGAGAACCTTCCATCCTGGCCTGGCTTGACTTTGTCTGACATGTCAGACAAAGGCCAGAGTTCCTCTCCCCTGTCATAAACTCTTGCATAGAGTAGTCACTCCCTCTACCCCCAAGGTTCCCATCATTTTCATCTAGCAACCATATCACCCTGTTAGTGGTAATCGGATCCAGTTAAAATTGTATTATTCTTAATCTCTTTGTTCAAGCTATTTATTTTAATCATAATATCCTCTTTCCTATTTAAAGGTGTACTGGGGAACTGAGATATTTTTGTTCTGTACCGTTGATCAAGATCGAGAAAATGAAAATGTCTTTGCAAGGGTGACTTTCACAAATGGAATTAACTACAAATGTACTGGGGCAGCTAGGTGGAGTAGTACAGGCCCCAGAGGCAGAAGGACTTGGACTCAAATCTGGTCTCACACACTGATTAGCTATGTAACTTGGGCAAGTCACTTAACCCTGTTTGCTTCAGTTCCTCATTTGTAAAATAAGCTGGAGAAGGAAACACTCCAGGATCTTTATAAAACAAACAAACAAACAAACGAACAAAAACTCCAAATAGGGTCAAGAGGAGACTAAAATGACCGCACAACAAATGTACCAGAATCAAACTGTCTAGTTAATAAATTGGCTTTTAAGGTACCATAAAGACGTGCAAACAATTCATAGAATCATGAGATCTTAGATTCTTAGTTGGAAGCAACAGGCCTCAGAAGTCAATGTAATCCAACCCTAGTGGAACAAGAGTCCAGTCTCAGTATATTCAACAAGCGGTCATCCAGGCTTTGCTTTAAAAAAAAAAAATTCAGTTGATTATTTAGAGAATAATTATGACATAAATTAATTAACATTATTTTCATTACTCAAAGACCAATCCTCATATTGGTGGATAAGTTCCATTAAAACTAATAAAAATTGAGACTTGTCTGTTCCACTTCCTAAAGCCCTTAGGAGGTCAAATGGACTTAATATGTTGTATTGCAGAGAAAAGATCACCAGTTTTGAAGTCAGAGAAGTTGAATTTGAATTCTAACCTTGCTGTTAGCAGGTGTGAGGTCTTGGGCGACTTACTTTACCTCTCAATGCATCAGATTCATGATCTGTGAAATGGATGTTACCTGCCCTTTTCCCCACCTGCTAGAGTTTTGAAGGAAACAACAGCAACAGCGGCATTTATATAGTGCTTTAAGGTTTACAAACAGCACTCTCAAGCACACAAACACACGTATGTAGACACACACACACGTGTGTGTGTATATATATACGTATATATATATACACACACATATGCATATAAAATCTCATTTAATTTTCACAAGAACCCTGGTGGGGGTTATTATTATCCCTATTTTACAGATAAGGAAACTAAGCCTGAGAGTTTGGCTTGCCAGGACCCCTCGAGAAATAAGTGTCTGAGGTAAGATTCTCCCCACCGGTTTAAGTTCTGTTCTTTGGAACCACATAGAGTAACTACTACACAAGAGAGTGTCCCCTTAATCTTCTTTCCTCAGACTAAATATTTCTAGTTCTTTTACCTAATTTTTGTATGATATGATTTTGAATAAGTTGTAAACTATTTAATGAAAATTGGGATCTGCATACCCCTATGTATTAAATCACTTAGGATTCGTCACGAATGTGTAGCATTTCATTTTACCATTTTTAAAACGTAAGAATGCATATTTTACTGCACAGTTTCAAACTTTAGTCATGGGTTTGTTAAGTGAAAGTTTTCCAAAATTAAAATAACTTGATTAAACTCTTCTTATAGCCAAGGTGTGGGTGTCGCACCTTTTGGGCAATTGCTTATTTATGTAAAGATATTTATGCCTATGTAAAAGGCATTCTGAAATAGCGAAAAGGGAGCCAGCCTCAGAGTTTAACCCATCTCTGACACATCCTGACTGTGGGATTCTGGGCAAATCACTTAACCTCCCATTCCCTCAGGCAAGTTTTTGAGATTGTAAGTTGTAAAGCAGGTGCTGATCTCCTCTGGTAGAATGAGTTTTCTTATTAGGAGTTCCCTTTAGCAATTAAATCATAGGTCATTTTTTTAGTAGCCTTGTGGTAGAGTTATTTGGGGTATATCAGATCTCCTCTATTAGACTAAAGGCAAGAACTATACTATGTTTTAATTTTCATCTTTATTTCCAGCAGCTGACACAATGTACCACAGTTGTGATTTGTATGTGTTTCCTGAATTGCATTGAATTAGCAGTTCTAATGGAGCCAAGGAAGGCTGCTTATAACCTAAAGAGCAATCCTATGGAACTCCTACAATCTATAGAGAAAAAATCCCCTTATATGAAAAGTCCCACATTTATGGCATGTTTTTGATTTCCAAATATTAAATATTATTTCACAAAGAAAAAATGAAAGAGATACAGAGTATTATAGGAAGTTAGGTAATGCAGTGAATAGAGTGTTGGGTCTAGAGTCAGGAAGATCTGAGTTCAAATATAGATACAGTCACTTATTAACTGTGAGAGTCTGGTCAAGGCATTTAAACTCTGTCTCACCTATAAGAAGCCAGCCTCACAGGGTTCTTGTGAGGATCAAATGTGGTAATATTTGCTAAAGTGCCAGGTGCATAACAGGTTCTTAATAAATGCTTATTCCCATCCCTTTCTTTCCCATAGTGTATCCAGTAGAGTGCTAGGTCTAGTTAGGAAAAACCTGAGTTCAAATCCTGTTTCTGACACTTACTAGCTATGTGATCATGGACAAGGCAGTTAGCTTTGCAAAATCTCAAATAACTACACAGTTGAAGCTGTTAGTACAGTTACTGGTACATAGTAAGCACTTAATAAAGGTTTAATAATTGATTGAAGTTACAGAGATAAATTGTGATTATTGGAGGAATTTTCCACGTAGATGAAATCATGCGACATTTATATATTGATATATATAAAGAATATATGTTTGAAAGAGAGAGGATGAGTGTAGTATCAGTTTAGCAAGATAACAATCAGCTATTGGAACATACTTTGCATAATCTATGATGCATAGTTGCCATCTGCTATAGTTTGTCTAAAATTTTAGGGAGAATACATGTGTTTGGGTAGTTCCCTACAAGACACAGAACTGCTGAACACAAAGCGATAGCATTTAGGAAGAAGATAACCCTGAGATAATCCAGATTATTATGGTACTGGTACTGCAAAGGACAGGATGTAATTTTCATGCCGTAGGAGGCACAACTGGAGGAGCAGAGGAGATATAGCTTGGAGGGCAAGGTGTTTGAAGGGCCAGGCATGGAAGGAATAGATCTGTTCTGTTTAACTCTAGGAGCAATGAGAAGACATTTCAAAGAAAAGAATTTATGATTGGAAAAAGGAAATACTTCCTAGCAATTGTTATGCTTGTTAAATTGTTTCAGACTCCTTATCACTCCATTTGCAGTTTTCTTGGCAAAGGTACTGGAGTGGTTTGCCATTTCCTTCTCCAGCTTATTTTACAGATGAGGAAACTGAGGCAAACAGGGTTAAGTGACTTGCCCAGGGTCATACAACTTGTAAAAGTCTGTGGTAGGATTTGAACTCAAGAAGATGAGTCATCCTGTCTTCAGGCCCAGCTTTCTATCCCCTGTACCACCTAGTAATTAGGACTATCCAAAATGGAAATGGTTTCTTTTGGGAGGTAATGAATTTTTCTTCACTGGATGTCTTTTAGGAAATTCCAAATGACCATTTGCAGGGTATATTATAGAAGGGATTCTTGGTTAGATAAAAGCTTCACTAATTGACCTCTGAAGTCCTTACAACTTGCATTTTGGGATTCTGGAAGTAAGCTCACTTTCCAATGGGCAGAGTACTAGCATTACCTGTAGTTGGAATATGCAGGTTGTCCCAAAAGATTTGGTGCTATTTTAAGCTGTTTGGATATATCTTGTATAACGATGTTAAGCTGCACAAAACCAGGACCAGCCCTAGGAAACATGAAATGGTTTACCTTTCCCATTGTAACTTCCTAGTTCTATGCCCTTCTCCATTCCCTCTTCCTTATACCCTTGCGTTCCCCAATACCCTGTTTTCTCTTTGCTTTCTCCAATTCAAGTCTGTCTCTTATCCTTCAATTATAATAAGGTATAATGATTGGTATAATGACAGGCTTGGATTTGAATCCCAGCAGCACTACTCACTGCTTTCTACTTGAGTGATCTTAGACAGATTGTCTGACCTCTCTGTGCTCCAATATAACCTTCTGGAAAAGGAGGAGATTAGACTAAATGAGCTGAAGGCCCTTCCAACTTTAAATATATGATCCAATGAATACAGGCCCTTTCACCAGTGATAAAGATCTTAAGCTAAGGAAGGAATGTCGAGTGGGAAGTGAAAGGAGATGGGGGAGAGTACTGAGCTCTCCTTGTTTGTTCTACACAGAACAATGGTAAGGAACTTCCTACATGTCTAGGATCATAAACTTAGACCTGGTAGGGTTCTAATAAGGCATATAGTCCAACTGTCTCATTTAACAGATGAAGAATTGAGGCTCGGATTAGTTCAGTCTCTACCTCAAGGCCACATATGGGTAAACTGCACATTATATACTCCAAGGAAGATGTTGCTGCTCTCAAGAATGGTGTATATGTGACGTTAGCAGAAGAATAACCAATCTCGTGCCAAGTATAATGGTACTAATATCTACCAGCATTCCCCCACAATGTTAGACTCAAGCCTCTTCCTTCTCTCCTGGGAGAGCTTCCCAGGTGCAGCTTCTTGGTCAAGGGTATAAAATTCTGATTCAGGTAGGTTCCAGTTTCTCAGATTTGGTGGGTATGTGAAACCATGCAAGTTACTTTTCTCTGCTATGATGACCTGTTGACCAGATGTGTTTCTGTGTCTATAGAAATGAAGCTTAATGCCATATCCTGGTTGTAACTCCTTTCTCTGTTAGTACAAAGTAAACTTCTTTTTTGTTAACTGGTCGATAACTTATGAGTCCCTCATTTCATCCCCATGTCAACTTGAACTAGGAGAATTCTGGCATTAGGCATGGCTCTACCAATTAACACAAGACATAAGTATGATCCCCTTCACTTTTGGCACCAATAAGGCAAATGATAATTAAACATTTCCTGGGATGGGATCCTCTTGGAGAGTCACTTGTTACTTTTTATTTAGGGGTGACATTGGACTGGAAACTGCCTTTCAAACAGCATTCAGAGGAAGGAATGGCTTTCAAAGTGTGTCACATCAGGATGGGTAGCTAACCTACCAAATCGGTCACCTTCTTGTGAGATTAACAGTGAATGTGAGATGATTGTATATATGTGAACCCATAATGATCATCATTAATTTAGGGCAAAAATCTAGGACCTGAGCAGTGATTCACAATCTTTTTGAAGCTATTGTCTTGCTAAACTGTAAGACTCTTAATTGATGCAGGACTGCAGGGACACTGGGAACTATTCCATACCACCTCTTTTCTTAGAAAGTTTTTTGAAAGAGTAGAAATCCAGTCTTCTCACTTTTGGAAAAAAACCTGAAAAAAATGGAACAAAATAATGCAAAATGTGTTAAATAACTTGACTATTTCAATCATCAACTATTCAAAACAGGAACAGGGAAAAGAGATCTCATCTCCTCTTGTCTCCTTGTTATGGACCAAGAGAAGTATCCTATCTGCCCAAGCTACATTTTTAATAGTACCCTTATTATATCTAAGCACCAAGTATGGAGATAGAAGAATATGACAGAAAAGTAATACGTATGACTTCCACTTGGTCAATGAAGGAACCATTGGGAGGAGGAAAGGAACTGGGTGCTTGCAAGGTTTGTGAAGCCTCCTTCCCTCCACCCCTAATAAACAAGCATAACTAGCCATTTTCCTGGACTCTGCCATTAAAATTTAATCTTGTCAGTTTATGGATCGCCAGTACTAAAGAAGTCCAAAGTACTACAGAAGTACTAAAGAAGGTCCAAAGAGTCAATATTCCTCCCTGAATAATCAACTTGCTTCCAGAGAATGACCTATCTACCCAGAGTAGATACCCAAGTGTGGGCATGTAGAACTTTTAGGATGAATCTTACAGTTTGACTTTATATTGTTCAGGGAAGACAACTAGGTCAATAAGGGGAGAATTCTTTATATGCTCTGAAATCTGGGAAAAGAAGAGGGATTTGTCTATTAGGATATGAGTGGGAAATAAAATCGAGAATTAAAACAGAGCCCTTGAATTTTATTCCATTGCAATTTCATGAACCTCTTGCTGATAATGACAATTTCCAACTTCTCACAACTCTTACCTCTTTTCTTGCCTCTCCCTTTCTTACCCCCTTCTTGCTTTTTTCTTCCTTTTTCCTCCTCTGTTCCCCTTATTTTACTACCTGTCTTCCACTGACACTCAATAGCATCCATGGGCTATAGACATGAACTGCCATTGCTTAGAGATCCAGAGAGACACAAAGAAAATTTCAAATATTATTTCAAGAGATATATGGAATGATGATAAAATCATTTCTAGCTTGTTCCATAGCGATGTGGTACTGAGGACCCAGAGAGACTGCTGGGAAAGTCTGAAGAGTGAGTTACAAAGACTAAAGCCATAAAGGTTGATTCAATTTGTTAATACCACCTATTAATACTCTTGACAATAGACTGCACCCCTTTTCCTTCCATCACACTCCCAAATTACCAGAAAGTATCTAAAATCAGTCACAGTAGTATCTAATTGTTAGTATAGTACATAGTAGTCTAATGTTATTTTTTAAATTTTCTTAAAATTGTGCATTTGATATGTTTTGGATATTCTATTATTCTGAATGGTAAAAATAATTGTGCTACAATTTTTTGGAGCATTTGGCACCTTTAGATACTGTGTCAGTCAACAAATATTTATTAAGCCCCTACTATGTGGCAGGCATTGTGCTAAGGGCTGGGGATATAAAGGAAGGCAAAAACAGAACAAAGCAACCAAACACAAAAACAAAAACAGCTGTCTCCGCCTTTAAGAGAACTTACATTAAAATAGGTGAGGAACATGCAAATTAATTCTGTATTCAGGCTGTCTGGAAAGTCCTAGTACAGGATATACAAGATATATACATAGTAATTGGAAAGTAAGGAGGGCAAAGAGCTAGAAGCAGGAGAGAGAAATTCAAGACTTGGGGAACTGCCAACAAAAAATTTGATCAGGTCCCCCAAATTTGGTAATTAGAATTTTACTGTATGAGTTTTTTTTAAAATTCAGACACATTCACCATACAGGATTCTTTCTATTAACATCCTTTTCTGATGTTTCCTCCTCTTGTGTGGACATGGTGCTTGGCTAATAGGATCATAGTTTTATAGTTGGAAGAAACCTGAAAAGCCTTTAAATCTAACTATTTTATTTTACAGATGAAGAAACTGAGGATCAGAGAGATGGAGTGACTTGCCCATGGTCACACATGGCAGGATCTACTAAGCTGAGGTTTCAAATGTAGTTCCAGCAACAAAATAAATGATTGCCATTCCAGAACCAATTTTGTTAGATTTGGAGTGGCTGTCTCCAAAGGGTTGACCATCAGATAATTTTTTTTCTGTCTATAGCAAGTCATTAAACCATCTAATAAGGCATAGAGTTTCTATATGCATCATTGGAGGGAACTACTCACATGGATAAAATCAGGACTGATTGAACTGTTAGAATAACATATTGAATTATAAGCATGTACATTCTATAATCGTTAATTGGTTTCATGAAAACATAATGCTAGGCAAAACAATGCTATTGGGAGATGTTAGTCTCATAAGCACTAAGCTAAACAAAGGAGAACCAGAGTTTCTTGGGCAAAGACTGTTGGGCTAGCAGGGGAGTGATGGTGATCAGATGGCAAGGTGAAAGAATGGGAGATAGTTGGGCCAGACTCTGGGTATCAGTCACCCAAGGATGTCACAATGAGATTCAGACTTGTTCAGAACATTATGGTAGGGAGTGGTTATCAGGGTCCTAATGATGTCACTGGTTGGAATGATACTATGTAGGACATTCCTATATTAACTTTGTGGCAGCACTTAGAAATAGATAGATAGACAGACAGACTGGCAGACAGATAGATAAGTAGATAGCTAAAAGGAAGAAAGGAAGAAAAGAAGGAAGGAAGGGAGGAAGAAAAATAGATAGAAAATGCATTTATTAAGTACTTACCTTGTGCTAGGCACTATGGTATATAATTAGAGAATTTCCAAAAAAATTACAATAATTATAAATCAGGAAGAACAAAGAAAATTCCAGTGTATGAGTAACTTGGGTCACCCTCATAGAGGCTATATGCTACCAAAGTCTGAAATACCTAAGCCTCCAGAGATCATAAAATTACAATCTCACAGGGCATTGCAATAGCTGTGTACCGAGAAGCCAAAAGGTTAAACAAACTTCTTACTTTATGGACCCTAACATTGTAAGTGATGCCCTGTGTTGCACATTATTAGAGCAGCCATGAAGTGATGTATGTAACATTTTTTTTTCTAATTCTCCATAGTGCTTAAGTAAGAAGTTGAAAGCCTGGTACCCTCCCAGGAGCCACAGCAACATAAAAGCATCTAGCCTATGTGGAAGTCAGAGTAGATGCATTAAGAATATCCATCACTTTGGAAAAGTGGGCACATACGACCCCAAACACACAGAATAGCGATCTTTTCTGAAAGGTTTCAACATTGGTTTCATGACAAAAATATACCCTAAAAGAATTAGAAAATAAAATCTTTGACAGGGAGGAAGGGGGACAGGGTGGAACAACAATAAAGGCTACAATATGAAACTTTAATATTTGTTTAAGTTGTGCATGTAAAAGCAGATGAGAGTCATTTGTTCCCGGCCACCTTAATCATATCTGGCTGGACTTGACATTACCTGTGGCAGTGGCTTTCAAAATGTCATCTGGGGAACTCTAGGGATCCCCGATACCCTTTCAGTGGGTCTGTCAGGTCAAAACTATTTTCATAATAATACCAAGACATTATAATTTCTAATAGGTAAATTTCATTACATATAATCCTCCTCTACCCCACACACACATCACATAAGCTCTAGGGACTCTCAGTAATTTTTAAGAGTACATTTTTAAGGATCTTGAGACTAAAAAGTTTGAGAACTGCTGACCTATGATGGTTTAGCTTAAAATGAATGCCTCAGATTTCCAATTTACATCAACTGCTTCAAACCTTATGTTTTGTGAATCACTTGATGACCTCCAGGTTTGATTTCTGTTACTGTTTGAAACAATCTATTTTTAAAAAATTATAACCATAAGCTATGCAAAAATGTTTTTATGTACTCACCGCTAATGCTGTGGATGAAATAATTCACTTTTTTTCAACCAAAAGAAGTAGAATTTAGCATCAAAGAACAGGGAGCTCAGCACATGCAGATATTATTATGCTTGTTGGATACCCGTGTTCACTGGGTGATCACGTGTGTACATAGTAAGACTGCTTGAAAGTCAAGCTTGTAAAGTAATGCTCCTAGCTTGGAAGACAGGGTAACATCATGAATGAATGGTGGCCAATCTTGAGGTTAGCCTCTGACACATACTGACTCTGGGCAAGTCACTTAAACTTCCAGTGCCTTAGACCACTCCTGGAGACTCAACTTATATCTCAGTTCTTGAGAATACTAATAGCTAGCATTTCTATAGCACCTTAAGATTTGCAAACCACTTTACATCTGCTACCTCATTTGATTCTCACAACAACCCTTGGAGGTAGTTGCTGTTATTATCCCCACTCTACAAATGAGGAAACTGAGGCACAGAGTTTAGTGACTTGTCTGCATTCATACAATTAGGGAATGTTGGAGGCAGGATTCAAACTCTGGTCTTCCTGACTCCAAGTCTTGGGCTTTCTCTAATGTGTCACTAGCTGCTCTGGGAACAGCTCAGTTTCCCTGCTGGTATCATCCCCTATGACTCCCAGCATTTCTGAAAGGAATTCCTCTGGCAAGAGGTGATATAATCTTAGGTACAGAGGTACTCCACCCCTTTTGTCCTCCTACCTCCTCACCCTCAAAAGCAATTTAATAAGATCTTTGACTTAGAGCTGGAATGGACTTCAGATATTATTTAATTCGATCTCTTAAGTTTATAAACGGGGGACTGAGGCTCAGGCCGGTTGTGCCTTTCCTAAAATCAACAAGTAGTAAGTATCAAAAGTGGGTTTTGAACCCAAATCTCTGGCTCTAGAGCTGGGACTCTTTCTAGTACACCAGGATATTATAAACACAAAAGCACTATTCACATATTTGTTACTGTGATTTCTTTTTAGATTGGAGCTATGATTTGTTGTTCAGTCATTCCTGTCAGGTCCAACTCTTCCTGACCCCATTTGGGGTTTTCTTGGTAAAGATACTGGACTGGTTTGTCATTTCCTTCTCCAGCTCATTTTACAGATGAATCTGAGATGAACAGGGTTAAGTGACTTCTCCAGTATCACACACCTAGAAAGTTTCTGATGCTGAATTTGAACTCAGATCTTCCCAACTCTAGGCTTGGCCATTTCTCCACTGTACCACCTAGCTGCCTGGAGGTATGATACCTTTGAAAAATCTCATCAGCTCTGATGGGTGAGGAAACTCCCTCTACCAAAGCAGATTAGAATAGAGAGAGTGGCCTGAAATAAGTAAGAAGCTAAGTGGCTAGCCCAATGTAACATGGCCATTATATTTCTGAAGTGGGATTGCACCCAGATCTTTTAGACTTTGAGGCCAGTTTTCTATTCATTCTGTCATGGATACCTATTTTACTAATTATCATCATCATCATCATCATCATCATACTTTACAATGCACAAAACACTTTGGTCAAAAAGACTTTATAAGGTAAGGAATAAAAGTAAAACCTAGATTAAAAGGTTTGCTCAGCATCATAAGGTGTAATGGATTCATAGGCAGAATTCTAACCCAGCTCTTCTGACTCTTAGATCCACTTCTCTTCCCACTATATCACATGATTGCTTTAAGAATAGTGTGTGTATGGGGGAGGGAAGATGCACTTTCATATCTAAACATAAGCCTGAAAGAAAATACACATTATCATCATCTCCATAGTACAAAGTAGTACAAATATTATCTGGAAACACATGCCTCGCTTTCTTTAATAGGTAGGCCTTTCTAAATGGAAAAGGGGAAAGGCCTTAAAGCTCCTTGGAGATTCTCTGACTTGGTCAAATTTTATTATACATAAAAAAGTAGCAAACATCTTCCATTTATTAGATTTGTTTAAATTCTTCTCCATTGGGCAGAAAAAGTGAGTTGAAGTAGTTATTATTGCTTTAGTCTGAAGGTTTTACACACTTAAGTTCTAAAGTATTTCTGACACCATTTGTGTTCCTTTGTACAGACTGACTACTGGGAATCAAATTGTGGTCCTAGCACCATGGATTGAGCATTTCACTAAACAAGGCCATGACCTTGGACATATCACTTTAAACCTCTGGGCTACAGTTTTCCCATCAGTAAAATGAGGGGGTGGAGATGAAAGGATCATGAGATTATGGACTGAAGTCTGGAAGGGAATGCAGAGGTCATCTAATCTGATTGCCTCATTTTCAAATGATTTGCAGAAGGTCACCTAGGTAGTGACTGACAAACTGGGATCAGAACCCAGGTTCTCTGATTTCAAATCTATTGTACTATGCTGCTCAAAGTCCTTTCTTGCTCTAAAATTCTCTGATTCTATGATGCACATTGAAGAAGCTATTTATATAAGCTATGATTCTAGATCAGGGGAAGAAATTTGGCCAGACACCTGTTTTTGTATACTCACCTACTCCCCACCCCCGACCTGTTTTGGTATACCATATTTCCCCATGTATAAGACTCTCCCAGGTATAATACATGCCTTAATTTTGGGGCCTGAAATTTGAAAAAAAATCTTACATAAAGTTATTGAACTCAACTATTATTCATCACAAAATTCATACAATAATGTGATTACATTCAAGGACCTTCTGCTCATAGCTTTCAAGCATCTTTTGGGCAAGTCTGGTGCATGTACGCTTGCTTAGTCTATTCCATTTCATGAACCTGAATGTGTCCTCCTTTGAAATCAGTAATTTCTTTTTCATCGGCAATTTTTCTTGCCTCATACTGAACCTTCTTTGTGGACACAGGAATTCCTATTGCCCTTCAATCCGTATCTTCAATTCCTTCTCTAAATCAGGCCATTTTGCTGATTACCTCTCATGGCCTTCTTCTGCCATGGCGTTTTCAGTAGGGTTTCTTCTTCCTGTAACCAGTCTTGGATTATTTTCTCAGTTGGAGGAGGACCAAACTTAGGTTCAGCAGCACAATTTCCACTCACTTTTGCAAACTGGATCACTTTTAACTTGAATTCAGCACTGTGCGAAAACCTTTTCTGAGCCATTTCTGGGCAGAACGTGAGGAAACATAACCTAATACACTGGTAACAAATGCGAAACAACTAGCACAAAGACAAGAAGTGTGAAAAAACGGGAAATGCAAGTAAAAAATTCTACAACAATGAGCGCAAAAACAAGAGCGAAAAAGCGGGAAATGCAAGTAAAAAAAATATACAACCACTGTATGACACACCCAGTTTTTAGACCCCAAATTTTTTGGAAAAGGGTGCATCTTATACATGGGGAAATATGGTAGTCTGTGAGCTGTGAAATGTTTTCTTTTACATTTTCAAATATGATAAAACTTTATTTAAAAATGAAAAACAAAAAATCCCATATCCTTGGCTCAGTTTTTGCAAACGTAAGTCAGGCCAAATTTGGCCCTGAGCCATAGTTTGCCAACCTAAAATTCTAGATGATTTCAATTCTAGATGAATTAAGTTAATAAATAATTAACAATAATTAATAAATTAAAATTCTAGATGATTGAGAATATGTATCTATCTTTAAATTCGAGATGGGCCCTATCCAAGTTGAGAGAATCATCTACGGTTATTCAAAACTAACTAAAGTATCAACACACTTTGAAAGAATATTGGGAAAAATTTGCTGTATTTTAATAACATGATTTTTAAGCATTGGAAAGTTTTTTCTTCCCCCCATGCAACTGGGCATCTAGGGTGGCTCTGTGGATAGAGTAATGGGCCTGAAGTCAGGAAGACTCTTCTTCCTGGGTTCAAATCTAGCCTCAGACACAGTAGCTGTGTGACTGTGGGCAAGTCACTTAACCCTGCTTGCTTCAGTTTCCTTCTCTGTAAAATGATTTGGAGAAGGAAGAGGCCAACCATGCCAGTGTCTTTGCCAAGAAAACCCAAATGGCGTCACGAAGAGCTGGAAACAACAAAATGACCAGGTTGTTGTAGCTGCCTTAATTCACAGTCTCATCATCACCTGTACAACACTATGCTTTTTTGAAGATATACATTGCAACATCGATTTTAATCCATTAGCTATAAAATATAACCACCAACTAGCTATAAAATATCACTAAAAACTAAACTTTGTAAACTTTTAACAATAAAACAGATTACCTTAGGGCAGACCTTTTAAAGAAACAAACACAGGTACGAGTCTCTAGTTTTCCCACTAATCCTCAATAATTCTCAATTATAGTTTGATCAAACCCTGGTCTTATCCCAAGACTTTGATTAGCTACTTATTTAATATCCAACATGACTCACATCTTGGACTCACACCTGTCTTACTTTAGAACTTCAGGGCATTTTGGTGTTAAAAATAACAGTGAAAAACTTTCCTTACCTGCCAGAGGCCTTTGCCTGTTTCAGTAATGAGAAATCTCTCTCTCCTCCTTAGGTTCATTGATAGGCTACCTTTCATTTGCCATTCTGATACTCCTGGTTATGTAAGAACTCTGTGCCATCCCCGCAGTAGAAGCTCAAAATGAGAGAACCAGATCCATTACCTGTCTTTCCATTGAAAGCACCAAAACTCTGATGAATATTTTTCCCACTTCAAAGGGTATATCTTCCTACTTTCTGTTTTAATATTTACTTATTCAGTAGTGTTGCATAAGACTAGAAATTTAGGTTAGAGCCAGGTCTTGGAAGCCTTTAAATGCCAAAAAAAGGCATTTTTCCTTGGCTGGGAGATAATATAGAGCTATTGGAATTTATTGAGCAGGAGGGTGACATGATAAGACCTGTGGTTTTAGAAAATCTTTTTTGCAGTGTGTGGAGAATGGATGCGAGGAAGGAAAAGCTTGAGGAAAAGAGACCAATTGAAGGGTTACTTTAATTGTCTAGGTCAGAGATGATGATGGATTGAATGAGGTAAGTGTCTATATGAGTAGAGAAAAGGGTATTAGAGTTAAGAAATATGGAGTTAAGATTTTTTTCAAAAAATGTTTCACTTTTTCCCCAATTACGTGTTTTTTCTTTTTTCCCAATTACATGTTAAAACAATTTTAAACATTAAAAAAATTTAAGTTCCAAATCCTATTCTTCCTTCCCCCCTCCCTGAGACAGTAAACAATCTGATATAGGTTATACATGTGCAATCACGTAAAACGTTTCCATAGCAGTCATTTTGTACAAGAAGACTTGAAAAGAAAGGAAGAAATAAAGAAAGGAAGGAAGGAAGGAAGAAAGAAAGAAAGAAAGAAAGAAAGAAAGAAAGAAAGAAAGAAAGAAAGAAAAAAAGAAAGGAAGGAAGAAACAAAGAAAGGAAGGAAGAAACAAAGAAAGAAATGAAAGAGATACTATGCTTCAGTCTGTATTCAGACAATATCAGTTCTTTCTCTGGAGGTGGATAGCATGTTTCATCATGAGTCCTTTGGGATTGTCTTGGATCGTTGTATTGCTGAGAAAAGCTAAGTCATTCACAATTCTTCATTGTACAATGTTGCTGTTATTGTGTACAATGTTTTCCTGGTTCTGCACACTTTACTTTGCATCAGCTCACGTAAGTCTTTGATATGAAACTAAGATTGATGAGGCTTGTCTTGGTGGAAGAAGTTTCCACACTGGTAGTTGTTCACATTAATGAAATCACAGATTCGATATCTCCTGTCCTACCCTCTGCAGAAAAACACATCTTCTTCCCTTGGTTTTGTGTTGTTTTCAGCGTTCCTGATCTTGGCTTGAAAACCTGACCTTGATCTTCTGTATTTATGATCTTCCTTTCTATTAGCTACATCTAATTCATTCCAGATCCTGATTTCTAACCCCAGCCTGATAACTTGCCTTTGGCTTTTTATCCCCACTATAGTGGCTATAATAATTTGATCTAATTAATTGCTATAACAAAGAGACCAAAAAAAGTACAGTAAATACTTTGGGCAGAAAACATGTGACTCACTTTCCAAATGGAGAATGATGGTTGCCAAAGAAAACATCAGATTAGAATATAAACTTATTTGTGAAATCTTATAAGAAGGACGATTATGAGCAATATCATCTTGTAAAGTAGAGAGATGCAATGGTGGGTAAAGGAAAGCTTGGCCAGATATCCAGTGAGGCCACATCATTTCAAGGACATTCAAAGATGAAAATGGAAAGAGGACTGCAAACAAGAGGGAAAATGGATAAAATTTGCAAAAATAAAAATATATTACAGCAAACCCTTTCATCCATCAAGAATAATGGAACCACCAAACTTACAACCTAACATCATAATCCCTGGGGTGCTTGCAGACAAAGCCAGATTGGTTAAGTATATATAAATACACACACACACACACACACACACACACACACACAGAGAGAGAGAGAGAGAGAGAGAGAGAGAGAGAGAGAGAGAGAGAGATCATACAATTATGAGGGAATTGAGAAACCAACTTATAAAGAATCTAAGGGAAGAGAAGCCAAAGGCTTGGGAAAATTCCATACATTATTAATACTGTAAACAAGGATTGAAAGACCATCAATAACTACCAACCAATAATATGCCTGCTCAAAATCTTTATGAGGATCATCTATACAAGACTTAAGGACATCCTTGAAGATATTAAAGGGAGAAAGGAGGCTTTTATAAATGATATGCAGTACTAGGCTACATCTTTATCATCTCACCTAAAAGATGTAGGGAATAATGTGCCTACTATTTATTGTTTATTTTTTTAGATGCATTAAGCTCAACAGAACAAAATACTGTCTAAATGTTTCTCATGCATACATAAAAATCATTTAAATTCCTTGGAAGATGTAACAACAAAAATGACCCTATTCAATGACCCTCCGATGATAAACAGCAGGCAAGGCATAAAACAGAGAGTATGCTCTTCAAAAGTATGACCTTTGAGGAAAGAGATTTCCTGCAGAGTTCAGGTTGAGAAAACATTTCTTTTGGATGCTGAGATCCTCTAAAACAGAGGTGTCAAACTCATGGTCCATGCAGCCCACAAAACTCCCAAGAATAGCCTGAACCAGATTAAAATGTATTGGGGAAATGTTTAACAAAATAAATAAAAATACAAAACAACATAGGTTGTTAATCTGTAGTTAATTTATGGTTTCCTAAGTCAATATGCCATCTGTAGGGATCTATTTTGACTTGATTTGATATCACTGCTCTTGACATTCTTGTTTGGGGATGGCATTGTGATGATTGCATTAAGTTCTAGGTCACTGCCGAACCTCCTGCAAAAGATCTGTGATACCTCAAAAGAATTTGTCTTGCCCATCCACACAGAAAAGACCAAATGGATCAAGAATTTCTATTGCCCAGATTTCAGCATGTACTTAAGTGGACTGTTGCAGAGTTTGTCCAACATCTTGATATCTTGAGATATCCAGCATCCAATATCTTGAGACAGACAGTATAGATGGCCTATGAGCTCACCCATGAGTTGAAAAGGAAAGCAGACTGGACTGCTTTCAGGAATTCAAAAAGCACTTCTAATGACCCCAAACTTCACATAACAATTCCCTTCTTTTCAATACATTTTCCTGCCATTGTTGTATAGAGAGACTTAGAATACCACCAAAGAACTAAAGATATGTAATACACAGAGTGGAAGAGAAACATTTATCTTAGGTGTGAGCATACTGCAAACATAGAACCAAGAACAGCTCATTGAAGAACAGAGATAAAGGATGTCAAGGAATTTTAAGAGAGGAAGAGAAGATACTGGTTTCTTGGTGAAAATGAGGAACGGCAGGTCTGGTAGATGGCCAGAGTGCTCCACTGGTATCCATGTGATTTTAGGAGAAACTGAGAAAGTACTAAGATATATTGGATGTATTCTCACCTGTACCCCCATCTTAAATCTTTGGGAGGATATGGATGAGAATAATACAGTGATGGCAGGTATGGATGGGTTGTGATATGTATCACTGGAAGGAACTCCCTAAATATCAGAAAATCCATTTGGGCCCTTGAGTACAGTAGCCTAGTAACTACCCACGGATATGTTTCTAGCCAATAAATTCAAACTTTATCTGGAAATATGAATTTCCATGAGTGCAGAAAAAAATTAGAAAGGAGCAGACCAAACTCCTTTTCGTCTTTTTGCTAGACTTGATTTGATTTCTTTGAAACATTAGGCATTTGAGCCAGTGCTTACATTTAATTCCCAAGTAACAAAAACCTAAGAAGAGAAAAGGAGAATTTTCAACACATCACATCCAGCTTGAAGCAACAATTGGCTTGGTTCTTTATCTAGGACTAATCTTCCCTAGGCAGGAAGTATTCTAAGGAGCCCTAAGACAGTGGTGCATTAAGCCTTAAGCTAGTCTTGCTGATTTTCTGTTCCAATTTCACTAACTAAGCTGGGGCCTTGATCCCTACGACCAAACCCTACCAAAGAAACTTAATTTCAATAACTGTTATTCTTCGCCCATACCCTGCCAAGTTCTTCTGCTCAGTCTTCCTAAGGAAGAGCTGAACCCAGGCCCTGTGGTGGTCTTTTTTCCCTCCTGATGCTTCCTGCCTTCTGTCAGACCACTGAAAGCACAAACTTCATATATCTACAGTAGATTCTATTGGTGAAGGGAGAATCTATTTCAGACATAGGGGAGGGTATAAATAAAAGTCTTGGAGATAGAAGACGACAGGGAATGTTTGGGGAATGGTGAATAGCTCAGTGTGTCTGAAATACAGTGTAAAAGAGAAGGGTGGAAAAAGAACATTGAAATTGATTGTAGAGGACCTTGAATGACAGGCTAAGAGTGTGTGCTTTATTCAATAGTCATTACTGGGAAATCAGTGAAGGTTTTTGAGTGAGAATAATAGAATCAGTCCTAGAGAAGCAAATATCTGCTTGTACCACGCTCCCTCCCTCCCCAGTTTGCTCATCTAGTCATAAATAAATATCTGTCAAGAGTATAAATGAACGATTAGTGTAAAAGTTCTTAAACTGAGGTCCAAGTACCCACTGATAGATTTCAGAAGCCCATGAATTTGGTTGGAGAAATAAAATCACATCTTTATTTTTATGAACATCAAACTGAAATTTAAAATTTCCTTCAATTATGAATGTGGGAGATGAATATTATTTGAAAGGGGCCCATAAACTTTACCAGATTACCAAAGGGCTCCATTTTACACAAAACAGTCAAAGAACCCTGGAATTAGAGCAAGGAGATTAAGTTAATAGATTTAGGATTGTGATGCAATTTAGAGCCATTGAACCCAACCTCTTCATTTTGCAGATGAGGAAACAAATGAAACCAAGACAGATTAAATGACTTGTCCAAGGTGACAAAGATGCAGAGTTAGGATTTGAATTTCAGATTCCAAATCCTGTATTCTTTCCTTCATATCATGCTGTCTCTAGTTAGGAGACTTTTGCTATAGTCTTTAGGAAGGAGTGAAGGAAGGAAGGAGGAAAGGAAGGAAGGGAGGGAAGAAGGAAGAAAACAAGTATTTATTAAGTGCCTACTATGTGTCAGGCACTGTGAAGTGCTTTATCAATATTATTTCATTTCATCTTCACAACAATTCTGGGAGTCAGGTGCTATTATTACCCCCAATTTACAGTTGAGGAAGCAAAGTCAAATAGAGGTGAAGTGACTTGCCCCAGGTCATATGGAAAGTAAGTGTTTAAAGCTGGATTTAAACTCAGATCTTTCTGACTCCAGGTCCAGTGCTCTTTCTAATGGGCCATTTAGCTACCTTGGTAGTACCAAGGAAGGATAGATTGAAGAGACATGTAAATATCACATGTTATTTCCATGAACTATTTTAAAAACCATATTAATATATGTATTTAAAACATGAGCCAATTTTTGAAAAAGGCTGCTAATATGTTATGCCACAGGCAAATCCCTAGAATTTTTGTTTGGTCTTCATTTCCTTAATGGACATAATGACAACGCCTCAGTGACTTGAGAGCATGCTGGTAACAGACCTAGGAAGGGCCCCTGAGTGCTTACTTTTTTTAATAGAATGGGGTCAATGTGATGGGAAGAAAAAATGGATAGAAATATACTTACTATAGATAGTATTTGGCAGGAATGAAGTACAATCAATATTGCACATCTAGTTTAATACTTACTGCTACATATAAAAATACCATACCAAATTTTTTAGCAGCAAAGAAACATATTAAAATCAATATTAAGCACAAGTATGTGCTGTTCGAAAGAAAATGTCAGATGAAAATTCACTGGAGATCGATATTGGGGACAAAAAACCCCACAAAACATATGTGTTGTTTGGTATTGCTTTTACTGCTTCTGCTGACTGAGGACATCAGCACCAGGGAAACAGAAAACCAACATGAAATAGCTACTTGTTAAGAAAAAAATATCTAGGAAATAAAATTATGCAATGAAACAGGTATATCTCAGTTCCCCCCACCCCATTCCTTGAATATTTGTACACATTTGGGCTTTTGGAGTAGATTGAGTCATGATACTTTGGTGTGTCATAAATAAGTCTTGAAATTTCCTGATATCCTGGGTTTTCTGAAGTATAGTAAGAGGGCTGCCATTAGAATCAGGTGGGTTCGAGTCCTCTGACACATGCTTGTTGTATCCTTCCAAGTATATCACTTAACCTCTCTGTTGCCCAAGCAACTCTCTAAGATTAAAAATTGCAAAGCAGGCAGTAATCTGTCATGAGATAAAGTTATTTATTCATTAAATCACAAGTCTGGCATTACAGGAAAAAAGATATCTGACATTTATATATTTCTTTAACTTACCTTATCACTTTAGGGCCCCCTCAGAGTGATGTGAAATAGATATGACAGGTATCACCACTCCCCTTTTAGAAATGAGGAAATTGAATCTCTGAGAGACTTACCCCTGGTCGGTCACATAGTGAAGAATGTGTTGGAGGTGGGATTTAAATCTAGATCTTGCTGGACTCCGGATTCAAAGCCATTTTCATCATTTAATAGTGCCTTTTATCTTACCCATTCCCTTTTGTCAGGTTTTGAGCAGGAGACTAGAAGGTGAATGGTAATATTAGGAGGTGGTTAAAACTGTGGTGAAAAGACAAGAGAGGGCGTGTGTGTGTGTGTGTGTGTGTGTGTGTGTGTTTCTTGGTATATCTTTGATCAGGGAAAATCTGTTCTACTATATTTAGGTTTCTAGCCAAATATACTTTTCCTCCCTAAACAATGTTTAGATGCACCATCTATTATTGAAAGTGACTTATACATTAGTGAGGGGAAGCTACTATCTCCTATCTGTTATTGCTCAATTGTGTCTGACTTTTTGAGTCCCTGTGGCTTTATATCATGCCAATAGGGTACGTGGTGTTTTCTTGGCAAAGATACTGGATCGGTTTACCATTTCCTTCTACAATGGGTTAAGGAAAACAGAAGTTAAGTGACTTGCCTAGGGGCATACATCCGGTAAGTGTATGAGACTGAATTTGAACTCAGATCTTCATGACTCCAGACCTAGTGCTGTATTCATTGACCCACCTAGTTGCCTCCATCCTCTATCTCCTATCTAGAGATAGCGAGATGTGACATTAACCACAACTGTTATGTAATCAATTTAATGATTTGAGTAAGTCCACCTTGAGGCTGCATGTAGAATGTGGACTACGGTACTAAGATGCCTCATTCCTGGATATCCAGGGTTGGGCAAATCAGCACAGTTGCCAAAGCTGTCTCTAAGCAGTCATGTTTTTCACCCTGTCTGTGTTCTTGAAGAACCAATGCTCAGTAAGGCACACAGCCACCCATGTTGAGTCCACAAGGCATTTTTTTTAATCAATAATCACCCAGGTGACAGTAACCCTCCCTGTATTGCTCCCAGTTATTAAAAGAAACACAAAGCTGAATGGATAACTCAAAAACTGTGTAGCAATAGGGTGCAGCAGATTAGAATGAGCACAGGACCATGAGGACCAGTCTTGCCTCAGCCACCAAGTAGTTGTGTCCCTGAGAAGTCTTTCTCAACTTCAGTTTCCTCACATACAAAGTTTGGATAAAAATACTATTGTCAAAAGGACCAAATGACTGAGGTGGAATGTCAGGACAGTATAGTGGAGAGACTAGTGGAACTAATGTCAGAGGACCCTGATTTAAATCCCCTTTGTTAGCTGTGTGACTTTGGGCAAGGTATTTAACCTCCAGGAGCCTCAGGTGTCTTATCTGTAAAATGGGAGAGTTGGACTTGGCTTCTGAAGCCCCTTATAGCTTTTGATTTATGGTCCTATGATATAACATATGGTTTCATGTGTTGTAAAAACAGATTGGGGGTTTCGAATCAAGAGATCTGAGCTTGAATCTTGGCTTGGATGTCTTCACTTATATATACATATACATATACACACACATACATACATATATACATGCACATATACATACATACACACATATGTGTGTATGTATGTATATGTATGTATATATGTGTGTGTATATATGTATACATATATATACGCATATATATAGTCATTATTCAGTCATTTCAGTATGATTGTTCATGACCCCATTTGGGGTTTTCTTGGCAAAGATACTGGAGTGGTTTGCCATTTCCTTCTCCAGCTCATTTTACAGATGAAGAAACTGAGGCAAACAGAGTTAAGTGACTTGCTCAGGGTTACATAACTAATACAGATCTGAGCCTGGATTTGAACTCAGGTGTTTCTGGCTCCAGGCCCAGTGTACTTTGGACAAATTATTTAACTCCTCTAGACCTCAATTTTTTCCCTTGCAAAATGAGATTTTTACCATAGGATGTGAACTTCCAATTTGGAATCTAAGCTAAACATTTTGTAATGTTCTATATACATGGGAAACGTTTGTAATAGCAATAATGATGACATATTGATTGTCACAATCCCATTCTGGCATTATTGTTATCTCTGGCAGGGAAAGGTACATATTTGGTGAAAAAGTCCAGGCCATATCAGAGGTCTATAAAACAATATTTAACAGAATGTAATGTCTGCTAAGGTCAAGATAACTTTGTATCAATGCCATGGTCATCTTGTTTGCTTACTATTTCTTATCAGACTTTTACCCCCTGGGCATGAGAACTACCCTTATTATTGACTTGCTAGAGTGCATCTCCCTGGCATTTTGTCTATCAGACTTTTTTGATAAACTAACCCAGAATTACCACTTCTAATCTACCAAGAGATGAATGTGATAGAATTTAAATATGCAATATTAAAAAAATTCCTTGTTAAATGCATTTTAAAATCTTGTTGAAAGAGATTCATAATTTGACAAGGATGTGTGAATCTAGGTTCTGATGTTCAGAAGTATAAATAAAGTAATTTGCAGCCCACATTGTGAAAGCTGGAGCTTCACATTCCCCATTAGAAAACTGTCCTTTGTCTTTTCCCATCACCATAATTAACTAGTTCCTATTCATTAAACAATGAAACAGACAATTAAATAGTAATAATAGTGCTTTAATTATGAATGTATTGTTATCTGCATAGAGCCTAGAAAGGGAGATCACTTTAGCTGTATTGCTAAAACATTTGGATGTCTGCTTTTAAAATATGCAGTACAGTATTCACAATGTCAGAGCTACTAACAAGGAAAAAAAAAATAAGGATTGAATCTGTACTGTGAGATGGCCACTTCTGATCAAAAGGATTCTCATGTTATTAACAGCATAAGCATTGATTAAGGCATGTGATTTCTTAAGAAGCATCTTTAGTATTTTTTTTCTTTCAAGAGGCATCTCCAACATTCCTAAGAACCATCAGCAAGTATTTTTAGATACAAGGATGAGTGATTAAGGTCAAATCTTGGGTAAAACTGTGTTTTTCATGCAAGGTAACAGGGGGTTAAATTCCACTTAAATTATGTTCTCTTTCTCTCTCCCTCTCTCTCTCCCTCTCTCCCCCCTCTTCCTCTCCCTGTCTGTCTCTTTCCCCCCTTCTCTCTTTTTCTCTCGCTCTCCCTTCCTCCCTCCCTCCCTCCCTACCTCCTTCTCTCTCTCTCTCTCTCTCTCTCTCTCTCTCTTTCTCTCTCTCACTCTCTCATTTTTTCCTACTATACTGTTATTTAGAAGCAATATTATCTTTTTTTATATGAATAGGGACTGAACTTGTGATTTCAATAGTAAGCTATCAAATAAATTGCTACGTAAACTCTTTAAATAATAATAACCGTACAAATGCCCTAAATCATTTTCAACTCTGATATTTTAGCTTCTCTCCTGTCTTTAGGATTTTCTTTCTCAGGAAAGGACTTGAGAGGTGAGGGTTGATCTCATTCTTCCTAGGTGAAAAAGCTCAGTTATCACCCAAGGACACTGTAAGGTTTGGAGATCATAAAGAAACTGCTTTCTTTTTCCTCTGTGTTTAATGTTTTCTGTTTTTGTGGTTAAGAATCACATTTCCCATCAGATTTCTTAGGTCCCTTGAAATAGTGGACCATTGTATTCCACAATTCTGGGAGCAGGTTCCTATATGGTTTCTTATATTTGGATATATCTTACCTCTTCATACTTCGCAGCTTGTCAGTGACAGAAAAGAGAGAGGGAGGGAGGGAGGGAGGGAGGGAGGGAGGGAGGCAGGCAGGGAGGGAGAGGGAGAGGGAGAGAGAGAGAGAGAGAGAGAGAGAGAGAGAGAGAGAGAGAGAGAGAGAGAGAGAGAGAGAGAGAGAGACAGAGAGACAGAGAGACAGAGAGAGACAGAGACAGCGAGAATGGTGACCTGAATGGATGGAGTGGTCAAATGAAATTTGTTAAAGATGGAGAAGACTTGGGCATGTTTGTATAGGAAGCAGAAAATGAGACAGTATATAGGAAGTGATTGAAGATGATTAAGGGCCAAACTCTTGGAGGAGATCAAAAGGAAATGGGATCAACAAGCACAAATGGAATGTTTGACTTTGGAGAAAAGGTCACTGCTTTCTGTAAAAGATGGAGAGTGGTTTTGTGGTGTGGAGTGGGGAAAATGACACACAGCCGTAATTTTCCCAATAAAATTGGAGGCAGGATCATCTTCTGCGAGGGAAAGATTGGGTGCTATTATGAGGGCTTGAAAAGAGAGAATTTGGAATGGTTATGGTAGGGAGTGAAAAAAAGAGAATTTGTGATCCCCTAAGGGAGGGGATCTTAAACCTGGTGTCCATAGCCCAGTCATGAATAGATTTCAGGATGTTCATGAACTTGGTTGTGCAAAATGTGCATCTTTATCTCAACATAATTGGTTTCCTCTGCAATTCTATATAGTTTATTTTATAAATTTGAAAACATCATTCTGGGAAGGGGTTCATAGAGTTCACCAAAGTGCCAAAGTCTAATACACACACAAAAAGGTTAAGAACCTTTGTCCTAAAGGAATTTGGAATTGCATTATTCTTTGAGATATTTTAAGCCTAGGGTGTCTTTCCCATTTCACACTAGCATAATAAAACATCTTTGAATTTAGAAAAGGAGAAACAGTGGTTTTTGGTGGAAAGAGCACTGCATAAGGGATTGATTAGGCCTCCTGATTATGATCTTTTATTCCTTCAAGGCTGGGCTCGGGTACCATCTCCACAATGACACCTCCCCTGATTCTCCTGCCCTCATTGTTTTTGCTCTCTTCAAATTACCTTATAATTACTTACTTGGGTACATATTTTATCCTGCTATTAGAATTCCTCCCTTGAGGGAAGAAGCTATTTTTGTTTTGGTATTTATATCCCCTTTACCTAGGACAGTAACTAGCTCATAGTAGGTGTGTAAAGGAAGAGTCAATACATATTTATTAAGCACCTACCACAGGTCAGGCACTGTGCTAAGCACTCCATCAATATTATCACATTAGATTCTCACAACAACCCTGTGATGGTGAGGTAGGTGCTATTATTATCCTTATTTTGTGGTTGAGGACACTGATGGTGGCAGAAGTTGTATGACTTGTTCAGGGTCAGACAACCAACACGTGTCTGAGGTTAGATTGGAATTCAGGTCTTACTGACTCCAAATCCAGCACTCTATCTATCCCTTCTGCCCCATAGCTGCTTCTAATAAATGTTGCTTAATACATAGTAAATAGTTGAATTTCCCCTCATTGTAGATTATACTACTTTCTTTCTGTATTCAAATTCTTCTACAGGCTATCCTCGTTCATTCTTCATAGTCCCTCTGCCTACTTATAAATTCTTGCATGTGTGAATCCTTGTCCTTTAGATCTCTAAACATTAAGGCTAATGTCAAATAATAACAAGAATATGAGAATAATAGCTTTAATAAGAATAAAAATGTTAATACAGCAGCAGTAGTAAACTTGCCTCTCACAAAGTGGCATATATATTATGTCATTTGATCCTTCCAATACTCCTTTGAAGTAGCTAGGGCAAGTTTTATTTTCTCTATTTTACAGATGAGCAAACTGGCTAAGAGAGGTTAATTGATATTCTCAGAGTCACCTTATTGCTAAATACCAGCTGGAATTTTCACACAGGTCTTCCAAATCCAAGTCCACTATACATGTCTATCAGCTGGAGAAGATACTGAATGTTCGATGAAAGACAAAGTAGTGGAAAACATCACTGTGAGGCATAATTTTAAAACATTAACTTCTAGAAAGATATGATCGTGCAATTGAATGTGTAATCATGATTCAAGATTTCTCCCCACATTTTGTTTGCATATGTTGTGCATTAAATAGCTTTTCCGGCTCCTTAGAATTAGCTATATTATTCTCTAATCTTTAACTTAAAAAAAAAGAAAACAAAACAATCCTTTAATGAATATTCTTTGTGATCTAATTTCAATTTCTCTCTGCCTCTCTCCTCTCACTCTCTGCTTTAAGGAGTCCCTCCACTGAAGTCCTACCATGATGGCTCAGCATGACGTGGAGGAAAGTCCTCAAAGGTTATCTCAACTTTATTGCAAGCTCCAGTGGGTCCTATGGATGTTGGAAAATGTACTTTAAACACAGATCCAAATGATGTCTCTGTCACATGGGGATCAGCTCAGTTAAGTTTAGAGAGGTTCAGTGCCAGTTTGGCCACAAGTTGATATACTTTTTAGTCACAGGAACTCTAAGGAAAAACATACATACATATACACATACATACACACATTTATAATTATGCATTAGTATATGTATGTATAAAGGCACATATGGCATGATATTGAAATATATATGTGTATTGTACGTATATACGCATACATAATGTGTGTGCGTATTGTTAGTCATATACAAGCTGCATTCTTCATTGAAATTGCAGGTTCTTGAATTCTCTAAATAAAATACAAATGTTCCTGTCCTGAGAGCATGCCCTTAGTTTTGTTACCAAGCTAATGAGATACATGTGGGAGGCCAGGACACATGTCCTCTCTTTTCTCAGTAAAGTTGGAGGTAAATTCATCTTCCAAGATGTTTTGCTTTTTTGCTTTGGTTTTGTGATAGGGTGCCCCTATGCAGAAAGAAACGCTTTAATTGCGTTTTCATTTGGAGCAAAAGGTCATCTAGATATCTAAAGGTGCCACACAGCCCCTGAAAACTCAGCTGCTGTTCACTCGTGAAAGCTGTGTCCTTTTGCATTCTTCCACTGAAGAATATTTTGCTCAGTTTAATAATCAAAATCTTACCAAGGTCATTATGGTGTAACTTCCCCCCTTTTAGAGCACATTTCATTAATATGCAGTCTATTCCCTCCTCTGGCTCATTAGTGAAGATGTTAAATAAGACTAAATTAGTATGCTCACCTTACTTCTAACCACATTTCTGGGCAATTATCATTTTCAAGTATTTCTACCTATCATCATTCAGCTTTGTCAATGTCCACATAGTGACAATGTCCATATAGTGACAGTGACTTGAATCATCTGTGATTAACGTTTTTATTAATTTTAGACCAAATGTCAAGCCTTTCCAATTCTAAACCTCTATTTTTAAGCTTAATATTTATTTATTATTTGTGACATGATCTTTGAATGTTTCCTCTTTGTTTATTCTGTGATCCTTTACTCCCTATTCAAATACTCCAGTGGTTTAATATTCTCATTGACATTCTCTCCATTGGTGGATATTGCAACCAATGCAAAATTGGCCATTCTGTGTGACTCTTGTCCATGTCTTCTCAATAAGTACCCATGGACCACATAGACTTTCCATTAGTTATGCCTATAAAGACAGATCAGCATATCTCCTTTTTTTGCTATCGATTTCCTTGATGACATCTTTTATACTAATCCTCTTTTACAATTCCTTGTTTGTAATGAGTTCCCACCCATTCATCGTGGGCCCTTACCCTTTTGATTAGACTTGATTTCAGCCCTATAACAACAGAAAAAGAATATTAAAATTAAAAATACAAGTCTCTATTTGTGAACCTTTCATACCAAATAAGCTTATCGTATCATTTTAATTCTTTCTGCTTGCCCAAGAGTTTTTCTTTCAAACAGGAAGAATGTCGTCAGGTATATCTAACTTCATTAGCTCTATTTTCTTACTTCATTAAGTACTTTTCCCCATTTTCCTCTACAGCTTTGTGGATAAGCCCGACCTCAGACTCAGGACTATTTTCCCGGCATATCTACTACAGGATAACCATGCTTACTGTCCAACTTCATTGTCAGTAAAAAGAATAAAAATAGTAATTGACACTCACATAGCACTTTAGGGTTTATATGTTATTTTATTCCCACAATTGTGTGAGGTAAATGCTATGAGTATTATAGTCTTTACAGCTAAAGAAAGTGAGCTCAGAAAGGTTAATCAATCAATCAGTAAACATTCATTACATGCTTACTATATATCATGCACTGTGCTAATGTTCAATGACTTGCCCAAGGTCACACAGCTAGTAAGCACCATTGGCAGAATAGTAACTTAGATCACTGCTGTCCAGTACTATATCTACTCTTCCACATTTCTTTTCAATAAATGAATGAATGCCTGATACATATTAATATATATACACATATAGACATACATACACCTATATGTATATGTATATGCATATATATAAATGATTTATTCTTTTTCATTTTTCACAAATTATTTTTACATTTATCTTCTTGTTTTGAAAACTATGATGTAAATATTAATATTATTTTTATCAGTCGATTAGCATTTTTATGTGCCTACTATGTGCCAGGCACTGGGATAAGTGCGAGGGATGTAAAGAGACAGAAGACAGTCCCTGCCCTCAAGGAGCTCACAATCTAGATATTAATATATTATTTTTGCTTTCTGTTAATCTTCTTATATAACCATATTGGCTATTTGGTGTATACGCCAATTCCTTGGACCTAAGATTTTGTTTTACCTTCTTTCATACCAAGCATCAAAAATCTCTATTTTTAAAAGTACATCACTTTTACCTTTCTTCTGCTTATTTTCTCCATGATTTTAAAATTATTTTACATTTCTTAGAGTTCTATCGAATTTAACTTGACTAAGTCTTTGGACCAACATTTTTCAAGCATGATGCAAACAGAAAAAAAAAAAGAAAACAAATTTAAGAAAAAAAAACCATAATTTTCCCTGACACCCATAGGATTATATAGGAATAGAGTGGGGAAAGGAAGAAATTGATATCTACTCATAACAAGATGTCTATGGGAAAGCCTTGGATTAGATAACTTACAGTTTCTTTATTTTCCCAGTCTCTAGATTTTGTTTTAATACTTCTCATTGTTTCCTAGAATTGTTCTGATTTTTAGGGAGTTTATTACTGGGGTAAGGTTTTACACCTCCTCTATTCCTTTCCTTTTACCCCCATCTCTCTCTTCCGTAGCTCTCATTTCTTTTATAAAATCATTTTAAACTCTTGCTGCATTTCTTTGAAAAATTCTAATTATTCTTGAGGAAAGCTGTTTCTTTTCTTTGAGGTTTTAATTGTGTTACTGAATTATTCTCCTCTCTTAGATTTATGCCTTGATCATCCCTTGTATCATAAAGGTCTTTTTCTTGAGGCCTCAAGGTCTGGGGATAGGATTAGACTAAGGACCTTCTCTTTCCTAGGGAGGGTAAATGGGAGGTGTCTTTCTTTAGGTTAAAAAGTGGCAATCAGCTGGCTTGGGTTCTATACTCTCCTAATATCCATAAGATCTTGAGCAAGTCATTGAACCTTCTGAGGTCTGTTTCTTCATCCCCCAAATAAAAGGGTATGAAACAACGAAGGGGGGGGGGGATCAATCCAGATGATGCATCTCATCTGATTCTATGTCAAAGTTTCCTGATACATTTCTAATATCTCGTAGCCTTCTTCGATCCCTCCAATTTCTCATAACACGATGCCCAAATAGACCTCCTCTTTACATATTCTCTCATTTCACTGTTATCTATTCACAAGTTCTTTTCCCCTATGTGATTGTAAGATCCTTGAGAGCAGAGTCTGTATTATTTTTTGCTTTGAATCTCCAATTACCAGAACAGTGCCTTACATCACCACCATCATCATCACTAACATTTATATAGTGCTTACTATGTTTACAAATATTGTCTCATTTGATCCTCATAAACACCCTGGAAAGTAGGTGCTATTATTGTCATCTCCATATTATGGATGAGGAAACTGAGGCAAAGAGAAGTTAAATGACCTGTCCAGAGTTACATTACCAGGGAATTCTGAGATGGGATTTGAACTCAGGCCTTCCTTACTCCAGGCTCAGTGCTCTGTGCACTATAGCGCCACCTACACGCCTCCTTTTATGTAGTAGCTGTCAATCCATGTTAACAAAATTCAGTTGGAATTCATGACTACTGGAAGACTCAGAAAGAAATCCCAAGGGCAGCAGCTGCTTTAGGAATAATGATAAAGTACGGAAAGTTTGTATGTGGTGCCCTTGCTAGGGTCCTAATGCTCCTGGAACATCTCTCCAGTGACCCATTTCTGGCTATGAAATAGGGCTTTGATCTCTTAGCCAGCTGCCTGCTGCAGTTGGAAATCAATCTACTAAAACAGCCTAGTTCACTTAGCTTAAAACTCAAGGTCATCACTGTTTTTTCCTTCCCCCCAGGGGTATTTGAGTTTGAATGGAGAATTTTTCAAGACCAACAGAAAAGTTTTTAAGACCCAAAGGAATGCAGCTCTAATGGTAAAATTCCTTTGTGATAGGCTGATGGCAGGACTTTTGGACAGTGTTGAGTTGGGGGTCCTCCCTCATGCCTCTTAAATCACAGAGCCTATAGGTGGCTGCCCAAGGGGGTCTCAAAGAATGAAACTCTAGAAATAAATAGCAGACACTAGACGCCCAAACTAGCGACTGTCAGCAAAATCTCCTTCTCTGATATTTTCTCTCCTTGCCAACGGTTGACTAACAACATTTATTGTATTAGCCTCCAAGCCTACTACTTGTCTAATTATCACCTTCCTTGCTAGGTCCTCTTTCTCACTCTCCCTTTCTCAGTAGCATGCAAATACTACAGTGTGAGGAGAGAAGGGATAGTGTGTGTATACGAGCCTGTGTGGGGCTGATAAGGGACATGTAAAGGTCACAGGAGCCCTAAGGGCTGCTGCTAGTTAAAAATGTTTGAGAGTCAATGTTTTATATAAAGAGCCATTTGCAATGTTGCTTCTTACTACATATTGAGTCTTAGGTTGTGACTTCTAGGTCAGGGCACAAATCTTCAGGGAAGCATGTGGGGAAGAGAAAGCATATTTTCCCCTATTGCCTATATGCAGCATCAAGTTCAGAGAAGCTGTCCTAGTAATACCTACTTCAAATGCAACAGCCCTGTGGAGGGCCAGGTAGGGGAGAAGTTGGAGCCTGGAGTAGGGCCAGGGCCAGGGTCACCTTTGCATTCAACAAACATATCCATTTTGGTCATTAGTGACAACAGATATTTTCATGGGATGAAAAGGATTCTCTTCCTCAGTAAAAGCCCACAAAGGTTCCTAGTGACTTGAAAGAGTTAATGAAGCTATCTCTAAGTACTTTTCTTACTATAGAGGACTTAGGCATGAGGGGAATAGATCCCATCATTTAATGGAATGTAAGATGACATGTTGTGCTAAATTATCAAAGTGGAATTCTTACATGCATAATTTATCTCTGTAATTAAAAAGACTAATTTTAAAAATAATACAGATGCAACACATAATGGTGTGATTTCTTGTCACAAAAACAAATTATTATCTTGATAATGCAATACTATAATTTACATTGCTACAAAGTACAGTACTTTCAAGGATTGCATGATAAATGTTGTCTAATTATTTTCACTCCTGATTCTTTCCCTATTCATTTGCATTGCTTGTTAGGGCAAAAGGAGCAGTTGTCTCTGGTGGTTAGAGATTCTTCTCCAAGGAACTCCCTGAGCCTCAAGTAAAATTGTAGAAGCTACATAGCATTGACCTCTGAGTCCGAAAACCTGGCTTCATTCCCAGGGTCTGCCACTTTTACTAGCTGCGTGACCCTGGGCAAGTAGCTTTACTTTTTAGAGACTCAATTCCTGCTCTGAAAGTGGGAATGATAATATCTGCATAACTTACCTCATTGGGTTGTTGGGAAGAAAGTGTTTGTAACCTCTAAAGTGCTATAAAAATGAGATCTATTGTTATTATCCTAATTTTGGTCCTATTCACTATATGATGTAAACCTAGTCCTGCGGTTTTTTTTTTTTTTTTTTGCATTTGTAGGGGTGCTATTGAATGCTTCCTGGAGGGCTTTGTTTTTTGTGTTTCATGTCAAATTCCTAAAGTATTCTGCAGGCATGAACTGAAGGTCTAATGTTATGGGGATACTTTCACCATAAATGACCATTATATTTCTGAGTAGCCCCTTCAATTCCCCACGCTTCTCTTGTGGTTACAACACCATAATTCTCTGCCAGGAAGGTAGCGTAAATAGCTATCCCATAGCTGATGCCACTTAGCTGGCTGCAAATTGATGCGGATAGCTCCTTTGCTTTAGAGACTGTACATTTCACCTTCACAGTGCACACAGCCTTCATTGGCCTGGGGCTTAGGAACCTGAGATAAATCCTTAACTAGAGTAATACACTTTGCAATGCAACATATTCTAGCTCAACTGGTAGCCTGAAATTCCAAATATCCCAGAAGCATACACCTTGTCACTCTCAGAGGGCAGCTGTTCCAAGGGATTCTGCCTTCTCCTTCCAACTTTGCATGCTAAAGCTAAAAACCAAGAGTCATTTTCAACTGGAGCAAAAGTGATGAAGGTCAAAAGAGTCAACTTATGCTGCCAAGCTTTGAGCGGGGGTTTCCCATTATTATGCTAATCATATGCATGGTATTTCTGCACTTACACATCCATTTTCACGGAAAAAAAATACATCTGTGTTTAAGCAATGCTAATATTGTAACAAAACAATGACAAATGACTGAAAATTCAAAGCTAAGACTGACACTGTGCCCTTAGCTGGTGACATTTAGAAGAAAGTCACAAAGATGGGGCCAAAAGTGTGGTTTTGCAATTCTGTTATTCTTTTGTATATTTGTTGGCTTTCATTTGCAGTGTTATGACCTTCTAAACTCCTTGCCTTTATTTATTTATTTATTTTGCTCTGCATTTTCTCATTTTTAAGTTTACAAAGAAATTTTAAGATCAATGTGTTTGCCAATTTCCCTATGAAACTCTCTTGGGAATGAGAGTATACTTGTTTTCCGGTAGCGATCTGGCTTTGTAAGTTTCCAAGCCAGTCATATTTCCTCTTGTTCTATCTTCTTTGGGGAATCAAAAGCAGTCTCAAAATATTCTACTAATAATAATGTTTTAAGTACATGAATCTGCTAAGCTAAGCCTGTTGCTGCCTGGAAATCCAGAGGTGTTAGGACTTCCAGAATGGAAAACATGGCAAGAGCATGGAAGACTTGAGTTCAAGTCCCAGGTCTAACTTTTATTAACTCAGACTTGAAATCAGGAAGAACTGAGCTCAAATTCAGCCCCAGACTCTTACTAGCTCTGTAGCCCTAGGCAAGTCTACCTCAGTTTCCTCAACTGTAAAATGGGGATAATAATAGCACCTAACCTCACAGTGCTGTTGTGAGGATCAAATGAGATAATATTTGTAAAGCATTTTATAAACCATAAAGCACTATATAAATCTCTTCATCATAATTTTCTTCTTCTTCTTGCCTTCCTGCCTTCCCTCGCTTTCCCTTACCTTCCCTTGCCTTCCCCTTCCCCTTCCCCTCCCCTTCCTTCTACATCATTTTACCTCCTTGAACTTTATCTGTAAAAGGGAAATGATAAACACGTACCACCTACCTCACAGAGTTGTTAGGAGGATCAGTCAAGTCAACCAACATTAAGTACCAATTATTTGACTGGAATTGTACTAAGTGTTGAGAATTCAAGGAAAGGCACAAACAAACAAAACAAAACAAAACAGTCCCTGCTGTCAAGAAGCTCACAATTTTATGGTAGAGACCATGTGGAAACTTCTTTGTACAAACAAACTATCTGTAGGATAAATGGGAGATCAGCATGAGGAAAGGCACTAAGATTAAGGCGGACTGGGAAAATCTTATTGAAGAAGATGGAACTTTAGCTGAGACTTGAAGGAAGCCAAAGCATAGAGCTGAAGAGGGAGCCCCTTCTACAAAAGCCCCCAAAAGAGAGAAGCAGTGGTAAAAGGCAGTGGTATGGGGCAGATGACAGAGCACTGAATCTCAGGTTGGTAAACACTTTTCCTTAAATCCCGTCTCAGCCACTTACTAACCCTGGAATCAGACAAATCACTTAACATCTCTGAGGCTCAGTTTAATACTCTATAGAATGAGCATGATAATGACACCTACCTCAGACAACTCTTTGGAGGATCAAATGAGATAATTTATGTAAAGCACTTTGCAAATCTAAAAGTGCTATATAAATATAAGCAATTATTACTACTATTGCCCTCAGGTGGATCTTGACACTTTCTGATTATATATATGAAACCCAAAATTACTTCATGATGTTTTTTTTACTCATTGCTTCTATTTCTGCCCTCTGGGAAACCAAGCAAGATTGGTTTATATGTATATAGCACTTTGAAGTTTGCAAAATATTTTACATGCATTATTTCATTTGATACTTGCAGTGAGTACTATCCATGAGGTAGGCACTATAGCTATTATAATCCCCATTATTCTTTCTTATGACAACCGTTCAAACAATTGAAGGCAGTTATAACATCCCCACTAAGTCTTTCCTTCTCCAATTTAAACATCTTCAATTCCTTCAACTGATCATGAACGGTCTTGAGGCTGCTAATGATTTTGATTACCCTCATTTGTATGCTTGCCACTTGGTTGTGTCTAGGAAGACCATCACTTCCAGTGGTCTGGATGTTATGCCCGTCTTCACGAAATCCAAGAATCCTTTGGCTGTTATTTCATACCATTGACTCATATTGGGATTACAATCCTCTAACCGCCCCCACCCCGATATTTTTTTCACTAGCTATGCCTCTTCCCTCTTGTGCTTGTGAAATTGATTTTTTGAACTCAAGTGAAGGATTTACATTTATCTCTATTGAATTCTTATCTTATTAAATTTGGCTTCTTCTTTTAAGCTTAACTGAGATCTCCTTGTGGCCTGAATGTCTCCCTTTAGGGCTTTACATGAGGTATTATTAATACTAACCTTCTGAAGACAGAAAAACCTTTGAGATCAGAAGTTTATTAAGATATCCTTCAGCATTCTTGTTTCTACATAAAAATATACCAACTACTTTAACTTTTTCTAACAGTTTCTATTTTTCAACCCATAAACAATTTTGTCTTTTTTTCTCTAGTTTCTCTTTGCAAATAATTTGAAATCTGAAACTTGAAACTTACTATCATCATTGTTCTTGATATCTGTCATCTCAGATTTTTGATAGCATTTATTACAATACTAACTCTGTCATTTTCTCAATCCTGCCTCTCTTACATTGTTATTTGATTCATTTGTATCTTTTCGGTTCAATTCAACAGATATATTTGAAGTACCAAACACTAGCCTAGATGCAGAGGATACAAAATCAGTAATGAGATAGTCCCTGACCTCAAGGAGCTTTTATTCTAATATTATGCACATAGAAAAGAAAATACAAAATAACTTCCAGGAAGGCAGAGCACAAACAACTGGGGATATCAGGAGAGGCTTCTTGTAGAAGGTGACACTTAAACTGAACTTTGGAGGAAACTAGACTGAAAGCTCTGTGAGGGCAGCAAAGACCATGATTTATGTTCTTCCTGTATCCCCCTCACAGTACACAGCACAACTCTGAATAAACTTTTTTCTTCTTTCTTTCTCCTCCTCCTTCTCCTCCTTTGCTCTCTCTCCCTCCTTCTCTCCCTTCCATACTTCCTTCCTTCCTTTTTTGGAGGTAATTGGGGTTAAGTGACTTGCCCAGAATCTCACCACTAGTAAGTGTCTGAGGCCAGATTTGAAGTCACATTATCCTGACTCTAGGGCCAGTACTCTGTTTGGAAATACTAATTAGCTTGAATGAACTTTTCCAAGTATCTAACCACATAAACCCATGAGTTATTGAAGTACAACCTCGATAATTCAATCACAATAACTAGCCCTCATATGACACTTTTAAATTTGCCAAGTATTTTATATACATTATCTCTTTTGATCTGCACATGTACCCTGAGAAGTAAATACTATAGGTATACTTTCAGTCCCACTTTAGAGATGAAGAGACTGAGGCTAAAAGAGATTGACTTGCCCAGTATCATATAACTAGTAAATATTTGTGGGAGGGTTCAAATTCAGGTCTTCCTAATTTCAGGTCTAGCACTCAGTCACTGCTATACAGGCTGAAAACCTGCCTGCCCCAACCAACGATGTTTTTGAAGCATCCCTCGAGACTCCTTTCTGTACCAGAGCTCTTTTCTCACACATCACAATTCTTTCCTAGCACCTGCATTTCCAATTTTAAAGTGATTCCTTTAGGTGAAGCTATTTTCTCCCCAGAAAGTCATAGCTAAAATGGATAGCAGGCCAATTTATCTAAAACTAATTTGTCTAGCTTAATTCACTCAATAATCAATTCACCTAACACTATTAAGTATTTTTGTATAATTTTGGAGGTGGTTCTTCCTTCTCTCGTTTCTTTTAACCTGATTTCCAGCAATTTAAGGATTTCTAGCAAACTCATCTAAGGGCACCTTCTTTTAAATCCCATACTTATAAGAAAAAATTGTTCTTTTCAATATAATAAAAAGAAAATGAAACAGCAAAAAGTACAGGATTTCACAAAAGACAGTAGGACTTTATTTCTGTTTCCCTCTTTGTTTTCAGGGTTTTCTTTTTGTACTTTTAAGAATTTGTTGATTGTTTTTGGTTGGAAAGAAGTGTGTAATAATTCAAATCATAGTAAAGTTGAAGTTAATATAGCTGGCTTTGTAAATAGTGAAGCATTTTATAAATATTATTATTATTGATAAGTAATTGTGCCATTCTCTTACAATGAGGGATAATAGCAAGAATAAGCCAATTGGCATACACCAAAAGTCCATTCCTGTGAATGATAGTTGCCTTTGTACAGACAGTACGGTAAAAGAAATAGAGTGGGTACATTGGAAGCATATTAAGTACTAGCCTATGTTTGAAATGACTTTGAAATCCTAAAATAATACAAGATTGCTAAATAGTAATCCATAGACTTGGAGCTGGAAGGGTAACCTGGTATTATTACTTACAGGCAAGTTAGTATTATTATTTTATACACAGGGAAACTCACTCAGAGAAGCAGTGACTTACCCAAGTTCATAAAAATCGATCAATAAGCATTTATTAAGCCCTACTTGTATGCTAGGCATCATACTAAGAAAAGACAAAAAACAGTTCTGCCCTCAAGGAGCTTACGTTCTAATGAGGAAAACAAGATGTATGCAAATAGGCAAATACAAGATACTGAATGGATGGAAGGGAGCCTTAGAGGGGAAAGACATGTGGTCATATAGTGGCACTAGAATTTGAACCCACCACCTTTGATTCCAAAATCAGTGAATATTAGTACTCAATCCTATGGGCAAATATATACATGTAGTCATAAACATTTCCCTCAGGACTTAGTGACTTAACCATCTTTTTTTTTTATTTTCTACATAATCTAGACATTTCTTTTGAGCTAGGTGGGACGACTGTCCCACAAATGCCTTCTTTCATATGTCACATACCTTTTTCCATCTTCTTAGTCTTTCTCAGACTTTCTTTTTTCTTGAGGTTGTAATACCCAGAGGCTTGGCAAAGATACCAGTTGTTGGTACTTTCATTTCTTCTTCTCCTTTCTATGTTGGATGTTGTTTGTTTTTGCACAAGAAGCCCACTATCATAACAGTTCTGTGTGAACGTTTGCTTTTGGGGAGGGGGTTTGAGAGTGCAAAATGGTAGGAAGAGGCAAATAAGGGATGGTCTCAAAGTCAAATCCGTGTGCCCTTGAAGATAGAGCACAATCATTTTGCTTAGGTGTTGCTTCCCAGAGAATACTGGAAGAAACAACCAATCCTATAACTGGAGTGAATGCCAGAGAAGGAAAAAGAGGAACCTTATTTCTAAGCAAGTGTCATCATGGTGTAGCTGAAAGAACATTGAGTCAAAAGATTTAGGTCTGAATTCCAGACTGTGCTATTTACTACATAACTGTGGGGAAGACATTTATTTAACTTCTTTCAGCTTTTGTATGCCCATCTATAACATGGGCACAATGATTCTCATATTACCTACCTCGCAAGATGTTATGAGGAAAACATTTTATGAAATTAAAGCTTAATATAGTGTGAGTTGTCATGGGCAAATTCCTTAATTTCAGTGTCTCTGGTAACTGATACTAGCAATAATGGACAATTTGCTGGTTCAATATAAGGAATTTTCCCACACTGTATCCCCATATTAATGAAATCACAGGATGGAACCAAAAATAAATTAGTATAAGTATGAGTTGTTAATTCAATCATTTATTGATTGATAATAATAAACAAAGCATTTATTAAGTACTCATGTGCCAGGTACTGTGCTAGGTACTGGGAATATATAGACCAAAACCCAACAAACAAACCAAAAACCCAGTCACTAGAACTTACATTCCATTTAGGAAAAGTTACATGTACATACAAAATTAAATAAAAATATAAATGAAGTAATTAGTAATTTCCATAGAGGAAGGGTGGGGGATGCAACTGAGGAGATTAAGATAGGTGATATCATTTCTATAATTTTGTTTCAGTTTACCACATCCTATAATTTTCTTACAGAAGTGAAATACATGTCGTTAGTGAATTTAGATTAGAAACTCATTCTTGAAAGGTGGGCTGTTTCTTATTTCAAAGATAGTCATAATGGAGGGGGAAAAGATCATAGGACCATAGGTTTAGAATTAGAATAGACTTCTGAGGCTACCCAATCCAAATCCCTAGTTTTACAGATGAGGAAACAAGCTAAATAATTTCCTTAAGGACATGTAATAAATAGCAGACTTGGGATTTCCCTAAACTGTACTGTCTCCTCTCTCAATGTGTGAATATAAGTCCCTATTCTTTTGTTGGGTAAAATTGTGCAAAACATTTGTATGGATTTGTTTTGCCCCCATTCTTGAATTAAGTGCAGCTGCTCAAACATTAGAGGAATAATCTTTTAAAATTAACAAGTATTTATTTTCTTTCAACTCTCCCTTCCCCCTGCCATAAAGAAAAACAATACCTTTGCAACAAATATGCATAGTTAAGCAAAACAAATTCCTATATGGTCATATCTAAAAACATTTATCTCATTCTGCACCCGAAGTCCAACTCCTCTGTCAGGAAGTGAGTATCATTTTTCATCATTGGTGCTCTGGAATCACAGTGGATTGTTGTTTTGATCAGAGGTATAAACACAACGATGCTTACAAAATACCGCAATTTTCAGGCAAACCTGAATGATACACGTCTAGCTTGTAGTCATCTTTGGGCCAACAAATGAAGAATCCTTTTCCTTCTCTTGCTTTCCCTGTACTCCTCTAGAATCAAAACGTCATGGCAATGACCAAGGATAGCAGACCTAGCTCCTCATTTTAAATAGCATCTTCTCTGCTGTTGTTTCAAAATGTATGTAATAGAAACCTGGGCTGCAACAGCTTGACCAGGGCAAGATACCATGGAAAATATAACCTATCCAGGAGCATGACTAGTGCTTATCTCTGTGTCATGCAATAGCTATAATGATGACACTCTGATTTCATGTGGGTAACACCTACGAGATTGTGTTCACTCTGGTGGCTCCCAAAGACATCTTCTACTGCGTCTCAAGCTGCATTAAAAATAACACTGTCTTTCTGCCTTCAATACACTTGTTTTGATTTTTTTTTCTACCACCAATCTGTTACACTATACAAATGACCTTCTAGGAGGTTTACACTTTCTATTCTCAGTATAGATTAATTACAGTATTGTAATAGGACACAGCAGATCTTTGGGTATAGGACCACTAAGGGTAGGAAGCCGTGCAGTCCAGTTGGTAGAACACTGGGCCTGAAGTCGGGAAGACCTGAGTTCAAATCAGCTTCAGACACTTACCAGCTATATGATTTTAAGTGAGTCACAACCTCTATCTTTCTCAGTTTCCTTGATTAAAAAATGGGGATAATAATGGCACTTACCTCCCAGTGTTACTGTGTTTCAAACAAGAAAATATTTATGAAGTGCTTTTTACAGTGCTTGGCCCATGATAGGTGCTATGTTTATTTTTATTATCTAGCTATTTTATTATCATCATCATTATTATTATTATTAAATAATAATGATATTCTGGGTCTAGCCAATGTAGGTACCATGGTATCTTGGTAGATAACTCAGATTGAGAAGTTCACATGGTAATAATAGACGTGGTTCATTTTAAGAGAATTGGCCAATAGGCAGTTTTTTTTGAGGGGGAATCTCAACTAAAGAGCCATTAAATTGAACTTATTACTAAGTATGGAGGGAGAAGAGAAGAATTGTGGGGCCCATAATAGCCACCTTCCAGCATCTAAAGCTCTTTCATGTAGAAAAGGGCTTTCTCTTTGGCTCCAGAAAGTGGGCCAGAGGCAATGAGTAGAAGCTGCAGAGAACAAAACCTCAGCCCCATGTAAGGAAATTCTTCCTGACAGTTACAGCTATCTCAAAGTAAAGTGGGCTGCCTGTGCTGGGAATGGGCTTCCTTTCACTATACGTATTTGGACAGTGGCTAAATGGCCACTTTGGGAGTATGGTGCAGAGGGGATTTTTATTCAGGTTCTTTATTAGTTGGACAAGTTGGCCTCAGAAGTCTCTTTCGACTCTAAGACCCTAGTATTCTTCTCCTATTAACAGGATGGATTTGTTTATTAAATTAGCTAGCTAGCTTTGATCAGAGAATAAAGGACCAAAGGCCTGAGGAAATGGGCCCAGGAGTTAGTTGTAATGAAGAAGTGGGTCAGAAAAATCCTATCACTTGTCCCATTGCATCCAGAAAACTCTGAATATATCTTAATTTGGGATGGGATATAGTGAAACAAGGGTTGGAGTGATTGATTTATATGTATATTGCACTTAGAAGTTTGCAAAATGTTTTACATGTATGATCTCATTTAATACTTCTGATGACTCCATAAGGTAGGCACTATAGTTGCTATTAACCCCATGAGTAGATGAAGTCAAGTGACTCATCTGTAATTACAAAGCTAGGAATTTAGAAGAAAGATTTGAACCTGGGTCTTCATGGCTTCAGGTTCAGCGCTGTCTCCACTACGGCAAGTGAAAGTAAACTTTGCACCCTTAACTAGTTTACCTTGGGTGGATTCTGCTTAGGTTTTAAAAATCCCTTCCCTGTCTCTAACACTAGCACTCAATCTGCTATTTTTTTCAAAGTTTACTCCCAAAGGTTGATAAAAAAAATAACAAAGCATACCAATGGACCCTTTGAGCTACAATTCATTCATCCTGAATCACTGACAGTTATTTAATAAGTAACCATGCTCTCCAGTGCCCCCCCAATCAATTGTACATTCAGCTAGCAGGCTTGATCAGCCTTCTTAAAACTTCTCCTGTTTGGGTTTTAGTATCTTCATCTGAAAAACATAGGGGTTAAACTATATGATTTCTAATTTCTCCTCTTGCTCTAATATGCTGTAAGTACATGATTATTGCTTTCTTTCAACTTATAAAATTTTTGACTTTGTTATGGGATTAATTCTGCCATCATTCAATGCAATCCAGCAAACATTTATTTTCAGTTGTTTTTCAGTCTTGTCTGACTCTTCATGACCCCATTTGTGGTTTTCTTGGCAAAGATACTGGCATGGTTTGCCATTGCCTTCTCTTGCTCATTTTACAGATGAGGAAACTGAGGCAAACAGGGTTAAGTGACTTGTCTAGGGTCACAAAGCTAGTAAGTGTGTGAAGCTAGAATTGGACTCACAAAGATGAGTCTTCCTGACTTCAGGCCTGGCACTATATCCACTGTGCCACCTAGCTGCTTTTTTTTGAAAGCTACATGGCATATAGTGTGCTAGGTTCTGGGGCTATAAAGACAAAAATGAAGAAGTCAAACCTCAGTGAAATGAGCTAGCTTGGTATAATGGAAAGAGCACTGGCTTTGGAGTCAGAAGACTAAGGTTAAAATCTCACCTGGGACATTTACCAGGTGTATTACTGTGGGCAAGTTCAGTATTTGGCACATAGTAGGTACTTAACAAATATTTATTGACTGACTAACAGTCTGAGACACAGTTCTCTTATCCATAAAATGAGGGGGTTGGACTAAATCAGGGGTTCTTAACCTGGGATTCTGCAAGCTTATTAAGAATGATAATTATGTTTCAATGTAATTGGTTTATGTTACAATTTTATGTATTTTATTTTATGCAGTGAAAAACATTATTCTAAGAAGGAGTCCAGAGCCTGCACCAGATTTCCAAAGGGATCACACACACACACACACAAATCCTAGACCAGATGGTTTCTAAGGTTACTTCCAGCCCTAAATCCACAATCCTATGACTTTTCTCTACCATGATTCTTCTGTAGATAGAGAATTGGATTATGTTCAATAAATCCCCAAACAGAAATTATTTAGGAAAGAATCAGCTATATAGACAACTTAAAAAATAACCAAAAACCATTTCCCAATAAGTTAATGGTCAAACACCATGAAAAAATAGTCTTCCCACCAAACGAATTACAAACTCTTAACAATCATGTGAATGAATGTTCTAAATCACTAGTAATAAGAGAAACGCAAATCAAAAGAACTGAAGTTTCATCTCCCAAGTCAGCAAATTGGCACCAATGTCAAAAGATGGGAACAGTCAATGTTGGAGCATTTGTGGAAAGATGCATTGTTGGTAGGCCTGTGAATTAGTATGTATTGGAAAGCAACTTGGAATTATACAAATAAAACGAACCAGAGATTCTACTGCTAGGCATATACCCCGAGGAGTTCATTGTCCAAAAGGAAGACTTCACATATACAAAAATATTTATAGCTGCCTTTTTATGTGGCAGAGAACTAGAAACAAAGTGGATTCTCATCAACTGGGAAATGGATAGGCAAACTCTGGTACACGAATATAGTAGCCTATTACTGTGCTATGAAAAATGACAAATGTGATAAATACAGAGAATAGACTTATTTGAACTGATACAAATCGAAGTAAGCAGAGCCAAGAAAAATAATACACACATTGACAACAACAATGTAAGTATAAAGACAATGGCCACAAAAAATTGAAAATGAATGTTGCAAAATGTTAAAGAACAAACTTGTCCCCAGAGAGAGTTCTAAGAATGAACCTCTCTCTAATCCTTTGTAGAGGTGGCAAGTTCACCTACTTATGGTGCCCATTCCACCTTTTCCCTTTGTCCCAAATCAGACATTTCTCATCTGTTTCATCTTTTTTCCTTTTTCACATTAGTTTAAATGATACTAAATTCTGGGATACTGCAATATTTTAATTATGCTTTCATTATTAAGGCAGCAGGTGGCTTTTAATGAGATCATCTTAGAAGAGAAATGTTTCTTTTAGATTTGATCAAAATCTCAACTTACGGCATTAATAGAAAAATTGTAATTCTTTCCTATACTTTCTTTTTTATTAATTCTTGAGAGCTATGATCTTGGGAAGAAAAAGGGAATCTGTATATTTGTGGGGTACAATTAGTGATGGGGTATGTTAATTTATGGATAGTTTAATTACATAATAATTAAAGATTAAAGACAGACATGATTTTCTACCCATGGCATCTGTTCAGTAGGTATCTCTGGATCAAGGGTATCTGAGTAGCTTTTGGTATGTGTGTGTGTGTGTGTGTGTGTGTGTGTGTGTGTGTGTGTGTGTATAAGAGCGAGAAGGGGAGGAGGGATATTACACTATTAAACTATGAATGACAAAGTCCAAATGAACAAAATATGAGCACAGCCAAGACCATAGAGAGTATTCTGTGACCTAGAGATCATTTTGGGGGCTGCAAAGATGAAGGCAGCAGTCAGATGTGGAGGTACAGAACTGAGTCACCACCTGTTACAGAATTCCTAGACTCAGCTGGTGCTATCCAGAAAGACCTCATTACTCACCCAGCTATACTACCCTGAGACTTCTTTGACTTTTCCACCCTGACCTACAAAGCTTATTATTAGGAAAACCTCATCAACTTTCAAGATCCCTTCAACCTTGACATGCCACCTCATCATTACCCTTTGCCTCTTTGACTGGATGATGGGCCATAAACTCCAGGAAATCTATTTAAGGGAGGAGCTCAGTTCAGACAACACCTGATTTCTCATCTGGCTGTACTACTTTGAGAATTCTTTGACTTCTCCTCCATGTCTCCTCTCCTCCATTTTATAGCTGTCCTTTGAGTATTGTCTTCCCCTATTAGATTGTAAAGTCCTTGAGGGCAGAGATTATCTTTCTTTCTTTGTATTTATATCACCAGTGCTTGGCATATAGTAGGTGCTTAATAAATGTTCATTGCTTGAATTGAACTTTAAACCAAATTAGGGTCTTTTGTGCCCAACTAATAATGAAGTGGAATAAAGAAGAGGAGGGGGTGAGATCCAAGTATTCTTGGTCCACAGAGAGCAACCTTATATAAGAATCGTGGGTTTAGAACTAAAAAGGACCTTACAGGTCATCTATTCCAATTCTTTTTACTTGACAGATGAGAAAACTGAGGCCCAAACACATGCTCAGTGTCACACAGGTAGTTAAGTGGTAGAGCCAAGATTCTAACTCAAATTATGTGGCTTCAATCCAGCACTCTTCCAGTATACCATGGTGCTCCAACATTTCTAACCTGATTTTCTTTCTTCTACATCCCTCATCTTCTTCCCCCTCCCCATAACTGCCCATTCATTTTCCCCATGCCCTTTCTTTTGTATTCCTCTCATTTCTCTTTCCTTTTTCATTCCTCTCTTCCTTTCCTGCCCACCCCAGAGTGTCACCATCCTCCCCACCTCAGCCCCTAAGGCTGATGGAGTCAGATGATGAGTACCCTTTCCTCTGAAACTTTGAGTGTCTTCCCCTCCCAGATTTATTCTTTTGTGAAAGCAAACAAGGCCAACTTTCACCTCAATTCTTATATAGCCTTTAATAACTGAATGGGTGGTGTATCAGACAAACTGAGACCTGGGAAAAACCTTACCTTAAAAGTCCAACATCTCCCACTGCATTTGGGACCATTGCCAGTCATCTTGACCTATGCCTTGCCCCTGGATTCTGATGACTCTGGAGAAGAGAGTGGGGCTGATGGTTTTGCACAGCTCTGCCTCACTTAAATCCAATTCACCTGCAAATCAAGAAGAAGAAGAAGAGGAAGAAGAGGAAGAGAAAGAGGAGGAGAAGACAACTAGACTAGGGATTCTAATATATTGAGGTGAGGTGGGAGTGAATTCTAGACATAGGGGACAGTCCCATGGAGACGGAATGTAGTGAATGTGAAATAGCAAGAAGGCCAATTTGGCTGCAATGTAGAGTGCATGAAGTGGAGAAATATGGTAAGAGAAGAAAGCTGGAAGGAGAAAGCCCTGTTAAGGGCTTTATACATCAAACAGAGAAGCCTGTGTTTGATTCTAGAGGTAATAGGAAGCCACTGGAGTTTAATGATCAGATAATTGATGTTATCAGATGTATTTTAGGAATATCACTTTGGCAGCTGCATGGAAGAAGAATTGGTGAGGGGAGAAACTCAAAGCAGGGAGATCGATCAAGAGGATAGAGGGTATTAGCAACTAGTAGAATAGCTCTATGAGAAGACAAAAGGGGCCAAATGTGAGAGATGTCAAGATTGAATTGACAAGACTTGGCAACTGAATAGATACATGGAGTAAGGGAGACTGAGAATCTATTAAGACAATGAAGTTGTGAATCTGGGAGACCACAAGAATGATGCTACATTTCAGAAGTGGAGAGCATTTGGGAAGAAAGATAAAACATTATGGTTTGGAAATATTGAATTTAAAATACTTATAGGACATGCGGTTTGAAATGTAGGAGAGACAGTTATTCATATTAGAGTTCAGCAGAGAGTCTAGGGCTGGATGTGATGATCTGGGAGCCATCTGCATAGAGGTAAAAATGAAACCCTTGCTACCATCACTATATCTCATTGTAGATAAAGGATTGGAGAGGGCTTAAGTAAATTGAGAATAGGACTGGGAGCTGCAGCTAGAGGCATCCTGGTGGCAAGTGAGCATTTTGGGGGCAGGGGTAGAGTGACAGAGAAAGAAGATTGTTGGCAATCCCTATAGATTTAAAGGATTGGTTAATACTTTCTTCCTCCTATAAGATAATAGGAAAACAGAACACAAGGTTTCAGTTTTTCAGTTTTTTTTTCCTTTTAAGGCAGTAAAAAAATGGAACAGTTAGGGCCCACTTCTGGCATAGTGATTGGTTAGCCTTAGATTATCACTATATTTTTAAGAAAACCAAACTACGTCCTGATGTATCTATCCCAAATTTAGAATGTCTAGCTAAAATAATCTTTGCTTTAAAATGACCATAAAGTAATATTTTCTCTCTTGGTTTCTGAAGGGAGGAGTAAAACAAAAGAGATTTGCTTTTTAGCTTTTCATAATTATTTAATTTTTTTTTCATTTAGCAAGCATTTACATGCTTTCTGTTCTACCCCCTCCCACTATTGAAAAAGAAAAGAAAAAGATAAACTTGGCATTGATGATAAAGAATAGCACATACTTTGTACTATTTTTTAAGTCCAACTAAATTAGCTGAAGCAATGTACCCAATAAATCCTGAAGTACAAATAATACACTGTATATGCATTACATATATATATATACACACATATGTATGTACATGAGTATATATATGTATACATACATGTACATATGTATGTATGTATCCCTAAAATTAAACACAGGTATTTGTTTACAACAAAAGGAAAATTCAAGCAAGAGATGTTTTAAATCCATAAAACAAGAGGCCACTATGATTACCTAAATGGATTTGAGAATCACCTAATCCTACCCAGGTTAGTGCTACTTTCCATTCTAGCAGATGGCGGCTAATAAACTTCAGTAAAACTCACAATCACTGGGTTGGGAAAACTTGGTTGCTGTTAAGTCAACAGGACCCACCACCACGAGGGAAATACTTGTCTGCATTTTAAACTACTGTTTTTTTAAGTTAATTATCAAGACCCCTAACATTTATCTTGGAAAGAAACAGATGGGTCCTCATCCCAAATACCAACAATAATCCTTGTGCTTCTTTTTTAGCGGGGAAGTGGTGATGGGGGGTCTAGACCTGCGATTTCATCATTGTGGGGAACTGCTAACATCAACATTCCCTCCGGCTCATTGTGCCTTCCTTCCCAGTTTGCCTTCCATCTACTCTTTGTGTGTCTTTCATGTCCAGAGTTGTTTGCATGGTGTCTGCTTCACTGGAGCAGGAGCAATGTCAGCTCCCTGCAGGCAGGCATTATCTATTTGCCTTTCTTTGCACCTCCAGTTGCTTAGAGCAGTGCCTGGCCCATAGGACAGATTTAATAAACATGCATTTACTAACTGATTCATCTGTAACTTATAGTCATAGAAAGTTGCCTGAAGCATTGTGAGATTAAATGGCCTCTCTGTGCTTATATATTTCATATGTGTTGGGGGTAGAACTTGAACCCAGGTCTTCCTGGATCCAAGGATATTTCTCTAACCACTGTGCAACATGGTTTCTTAATCCTTAAGACATTTATTTTTCCATATCAGTATACCTCCTCTCCCCTTAACTTTTTTTTTAGTCTAGGTCTCCCTATCTCACCCAGGCTGAAAGTGCAGCTGCTGGTGGTCAGCCTGATCCCAATAGAAATTTAGACTGGCTCTGTTTCCCACCTGGGCCAGTTTGTCCCTCTTTAGGCAGCCTGGTGTCCCCCCTGTTCCCAGATGCTTACCATGTCGGTTCTGGGTTTAATGAGGATGCCTCATCATCTTTAGCCCCACTGCAGCTCAGAACTCCTGAGCTCAAGTGATCCACCATCACTGGCCTCCTTGGTAGCCAGGATTATAGGTCTGTATCACCACACTCAGCTTAAACATTTTCAAAAATAAGGAAAAACAATTACAATTTACAAGTGAAATAGCACCATTTATAAGATTATAAGCTACCAAAGGGCTAGAGCCATTTGGTATCTAGCGCATTGCCTTGTACATAGTAGAGACTCAATAAATATTGTTTTATTTATTTGACATATTTACAAAATGTCACAGGCAGAAAAGCTTTTGGTTCCTCTAACAATTCTTTGATTAGTCCCAAGAAAGCAACGAAGTTCTGAAATTGCCTATTGCGAATCTTGATGTCTGGGATTTTCTAGTTTTCAAGTAAGTTTAAAACAAAGTTTCAAATAAAAGGAGACTCAACCAAAGGCAGTTGCCAAATGAACGTCTGACTTGTGTACATTCTGCCAGCTTAAACAAAATAGAATCAAGAGTTAGACAAGACCTTGGAGCCAGGGGGTGGGGTGGGGGGGGGACCTGCAGCCTTGAGACTATAGGTTCCCCACCCCTGAGTTCTAGTCCAATATTCCCATTTTGCAGATGAAACTAAGACCCATAGAGTAAGGCAATTTGCCAAAGGTCACATTGCAACTAAACAGCAAAACAGGAATTCAAACCCAGCACCTCTGTCTCAAAAACCAGTGTTCTTTTCATTACTCTATGCCTCCTGTTCTTTTCGCTTCTACAGTGATTATGTCCACACATAACTCTAACAATAGAATTTCCCAAATTAATTTGGCCATGGAACACACTTAATCTTTAACTAGATTGACAGAATCCATAAATGCTGCCCTGTGAAATTGGGGTTGGGGTGGTAACAAATGTAATAAGGATGATTGGGGAAAATTTAGAGCCAAACGGAGGAAATTAAATCCATTTTCAAATAAAATGCTATGCATAATAACCATTTTTATATGCACAGAATTTCATGTTTAATATTTTAGAGAGAAATTAGGACTAGCATAACATTTTTCCTGTTGGAATCCTATCCATATCACAGGGAGTCTTAGGGTCCCATGAAGCATAGTATAGTTAGGGCTTATTTGTACTAGCTGCTTCCAAAGTCAGAGTAAAAGGAACCTTTAACACTAGTAAAAATGTTGGCAAATGAACAGCTTTGATGAGTTTATGAAAACATCCCAAAGACTTTATCTGTTTTTACATTTACCATCTGAATCTTAGGTCCATTTTCATCTTTGTGATTTACTCTAAAGATCACATGGCATCGTCTCTGTTTTAAAATTATTTTATTTGCCATTGTGAAAAAAGCTTAAAACTTCTCTTTTTCCTCTCTGGCAAAAACCAAACTTTCACCATTTTTCATTTTATTTTTTGGCATTATTGTACTTTTCTTCTCTATATTTTTGACTCCTCCATTTTTCCTCTCTTACCTATCCCAATCCTGGTGAGGAAGGAGTTGGTTTTGTTGGATGGGAACTTAGTAGACCTGGGAGACGGAACCACCACCAACAACCAAGGCTATTGTGAACCAAGACACCATGAAACTGGAGGCAGTTTGAGTTAACTTTGCCCCACGTGGATTGACTTAAAACCAAGCTGTAGTTCATTTGAGCAAGGCATATATAGGGACCTCCTATGATTACAGTAGGGAGAATAGGAGACTTCCATGGACTTCTGCATAAACTTGTTTTACTTCCTTGCAGTTTGTTTTTACTTTTTGTTGGCTATTTTTACCTCCTTACAAGCTGTTAGAAGCCAATTTTACCGATGAGGAAAACTATGGGTCAGCATGGTTAATTAACTTTCCCAGGGACCAATAGCCCATAAGAAAGAGTTGTTTCATTTTAAAAATCTGATTTTAGTATATCCAGAATCCAATACATTTTTATGTAAGCCCATCATCAATTTTATAATGTGAATATATGGGAAAAATAGGATTCAGTTGACATAAATTCGTTTTATTGCTAACTCTCCCATGATACGTCTAAGTAAGGAATGCAGTAATGTTTATCCTGAGTAAAGCTGATGTAATCTAATTTGTATTAACAAAGAGAGGGAGAAATATAAGTTTTTTATGTGTCTCCTTGTACAGACAACAAAGCCTTAAGGAATGATCTTACATATTAGATGGTTCTGAGACCTTTTTTTCTCCCCAATACATGGGGCTAGTAATAGACTAGGCTGATTTGAATAATTCCAACCAATCACCACAGAGATTCTTTGAGACTTGAGAGATAATTTTGGGAGAAATCCAGGTACTTTTAAACTCCTAACATCTATATATTCAGCCCTAAACTCTCTATTGAGTTCCATTCTCAAATCACCGAAAATAGCCACTTGGATCTCTTGTACATCTTGTCCTGTAGATATCTCAAATTCAATGGATCTAAAACAGACCCTTTTTCTTCCTCCTCCCGCCAAAACAAAAACCTCTCCTCCACTGAACTTCCAACACCATCCTTCTATCACCTACACTCACAATTTCAGTTTCCTCCTAGACTCCTCACTAACACTCACCCCACATATTTGATCTGTTGCTAAATCTTGTTATTTCTATCTACAGAACAACTAGGAAATGCCTCCTACTGTCCACTTACACAATTGTCAATCTTGTACCCTCACCATCTTGGGGTGTATGGGGTATTGAGGGAGGACTAGCCCCTCAGGTGTGAGGGCTTGACGGGCCCTTTTCAGGGCTGCTCATCCACCTTTGGTGTCCATCTGTGTCACCCAACTCTCACTTGTGGCTCCAAGAAACTGTAGCCCGGGCAGCCACACTCTAGTAAAACTATCTTGGCAGATGGACTTACCCAGGTTAAGGGTAACTGACAGGCCTCAAACCTGTCAGTGTGTTAGAAGGATGTCTACCCAAGCATGTGAAGACTCCCCTGGCAGAATGCATAGATGAGAACAATTTGTTCCAATGGCCATGGAGGCAGCGAAAGAAGGCTCTGTGGAGCACTTAGAGCTTGGTCAGGCATCAAAGATGCCAAGGCCATCTGCTGCGTCCCAGGCTATCTCCAGTCACCTTGACTTTTGTCCTGCCACTGGACTTTGATGACTCTGGAAAAGAGAGTGAGGCTGATGACTTTGTGCAACTCTGCCTCACTTAAATCCAATTTACTTGAGAGTCAAGACATAGTCTGTGATGTCACTGATGCTCTTAGAAAACAAAGAACAAACAAAAGCCTCTGTCACGGAGGACTGAAATACTCTTCTGGTTGATTTCCCTGCCTTAAGTCTTTCCCTTTGCCAGTTCACCCTCCACACAGTTACAAAAGTGATTGTCCTAAAATATATTTCTACTAAATAAACTACAGTGGCTCCCTATTACATTCAGTATCAAATAGTCCACTGTTTGGCTGAGAGCTACAGGTGACTGAGGAAAGGCCACCATGGAAAGGGATGCTTAATGCCACCTGGTGGAAACTTCCAGTATGGAGTGGGAACCATGCCAGGGACCAATGTCAGAAGGTACCTATTTGAAACTACTGTATGTAGACTCGGAAGAAGGAGATACCTGTTGGAATTCCTGCTGGACTATGAAATTAGCTGAGCTACTATACAGACGGAACAGACTTTGCTCATTTGATAATTTCTCTGTTCTCTAGGAGTTTTGTTTGCAAGTTCTAGTCCCCTTCTCCACACATTTCAATAAAATATTCTTTGTTAGTTTTGCCCACTATGTGCTAGAAAAGCAAGTCAGCATTAGGAAAATAGATGGTTGGGCAGTGATTGTTCTAGATTTTCTGGGAGAGAGGTATGAGCCAAAGAAGTAAGAACTTTCTCAAAATAAACCTGGATTCTTTCATGTTGTGAAAGCCTCTGATAGAAAACATTAAGAAATAAAGACAAAGGCAAGAATCTATATTTTAAAAAATCTTTAAATTGTACCATTTAAAGAAATTCTCAGTTTATCTTCCTTTCTTTTTAATTAAAACAATGAAGACTGTTGGCATAGGTAAGAATGAATCAAATATTTAAAAATTGTGGTGTTCCCCCCCTAACTCTCGCCCCATTTCTTTCCCAAATTACATTGTCTAACATGGCAGCAAATTCTGATTATGCTGTTAGAATCACAGTTATTTGTATCGGTTTATTTCTGTCAACTAAATTGTCTTGACCATTCAATAAACAATTATTAAATGTCTATTATGTGCCAGATATTTTGTTAGACATTCTAAATACCAAGACAAAAGTGCACTAGATCTTCTTTGCCCTCATAGATCTTATATTCTGTCCAGTGGTATTTCAAAATAGCATATTTAAATACAGGATACACACACATACACACACACACACACACACACATATATGTATATATGTAATCCATGGGCAGCTAGGTGGCACAGTGGAATGCTGGGCCTGGCGTCAGGAAGACTCATTTTCATGAATTCAAATCTGGCCTCAGATACTTAATAGCTGGGTGACCCTGGGCAAGTCATTTAACCCTGTTTGTCTCAGTTTCCTCACCTGTAAAATGAGCTAGAGAAGGAAATGGCAAATCAGTATCTTTGCCAAGAAAACCCCAAATGAGGTCATGAAGAGTCAGACACGATAGAAGTGTCTGAACAACAATAAAATAAATATAGATTGAATGTGGAGGGACACTAATAACTTGTGAAATGAGAAATGCCAGTTGAAGGAGCTGACATTTGAGCCGAGTCATTGTGTCATTGACCTTAATGTCAGCATCCAAGCCATATAATTTTATATACCGTTATAGCTCAGGGTGATATATATCTCAATACATTTGTGAAATGAATGGTATGCATTTGCTCCACCTCCAAGCCTAGCAATTTCCTGTGTAACAGTATGTATGGTGCTTTAAGGATTGCAAAGCACTGTACATGTTACCTCATTTGATTCTGACAATAACCTAACTGATGGAAGGAGACATATTGCTGTGTTCTGTCAGCTTCTTCTTTTGTTCTTTACTCATCTCTGTTTCCCTTGACAATCTCTTCTCAAATCAACAATTTATACAATATCTTTGATTATGAGAAATACATACCATGCCACTTAGAGCCACATTTGTGAGGAAGCAAATTGGGCAGTCACCTAGGAGAGAACACACACAAGAAGCACACGTGACTTAAAAAACCAAATGCACGTTTATTTTATTAGTGCCAGAAAATAATAATAATCTACATAACACTTTAAGGTTTAAGTACTTTATGAATATTAACCCATTTTTGTCCTCATAACAATCCTGGGAAGCAGATGCTATTGTTATTCCCATTTTAGAGATGAGGAAACTGATATGGATAGAGGTTAAATGATATGTCCAGGGTCGCATGGCTAATAAGTGTCTGAGGCTGCATTAGAATCAGGGCCCCTCTGATTCCATTCAGGTCCAGTGCTCTATCCACAGACTTCTCTCTTTGGCATGTCAGCATTTTCTTTTGGAATTAGCTGAATGTTATCTATTACATTGCAAGGTGACAGCACAGTATATTGAAAAGAAAAATGGGCTTGGTATCAGTAAAGAGCTGGATTCAAATCCTATCTCTGCTTTTGTGATCATGGGCAAGTCAATGAGTTTCTCTGAGCCTCACTTTTAGCATCTATAGAATGGGCACAATTATGTCTGTAGCACACACTTCAGAGGATTGTTGTGAAGATCAGATCAAGTGATGTATATAAAGCATTTTATAAACTTTAAAGCATTAAAGTGATTACACTCCCCCATCCCATGAATATGTAGTATGTGTGGGTATGTATGCGTATATAAATATCTATATCTATCTATATGTATAATGTGTGTGCATATACATAAATACATATGACTATATATGCACATACACACATATATACATACAGCATTATTTCAATGAAGATTCAAAACTTCTAAGACACATTGACACATGGGGCATGAGAATGGGTAACTTTCACATTTTCCTAAGGGCACACAATGCCTTGCCTACTGGACCTGTTAATGTTTTGAATCTACATCTCTGGAGGGGATGAATAAGAGCATTGAAGGAAGGTCATATTGACTTTATCCACTCTTCAGTGTCCAGTGTCCACACTCCAGAGTTGTTTTTACTATCTTGGACCCTCACCCTGAACCAACTGGTAGCAGAAAGTAGGGCATGGTCATAAAAATTGAATCCGTCTGCACCAGAAGTGAATCTATGATTAGTTTACATTTTCAACCAAAAAAAGATCTCCTGCTTTAGTGTCCATTTCGGTATTTTAGCAAATTGAAACACAATACAATGACAAGGAAATGCAAAGGGCAGCTGTGTTTTGGTAAGGAATTAGTCCACTTTGGAATATGGTTACATTGCCTTTTAGGAATTAAAGGCAAGGTATGCTCATTCTGAAAAGCTCCTCGGACAGCATCTGTGTTATGATTTAGAGACACCTCATGCAAAAATGTCAATAGTGTTTTAAAACACTATAAATGCTTGCTTTCAGGATAGATACTAATGTTCTCTTTGGAGTCATTGTGGTCTGTCAGGTCAATAAGGTACATTTTCAAAGCAATCCAAATGTATTTTTCTTCAATAGATCTTAAAGATTATGAAAGGGCCATTATGGCATATTGGGTCAATAATCTATGTTTTTAACAAATATTCCCAAATTCATTGTCTCATATCTAGGTCAATTCATTTAATTATTATTACTTAGGATAGTTTAATGATATGATCCATTTGAACTGTCTTTAGCCCTTACTCATCTTTCAGTTCTCACAACCCATTCTTTAAGCTACCAAGATAAAACTGGAGTATAATGAAGAGCTGCCATCATTTGGAGGTACCAAAGGGCATGCTTCTGCTGCTGAGAAAAGGTGAAAGTTGAAGATTTAAGCAATAAATTTGGGACAGTTTTGTGAATCAACTTAAAACAAATGGGTAAAAGTCAACCTTTCTCTCAAATAAGCTGGGTTATTACATAATGTTTACATTAGCTTTTTACACCGTCTATATGGGGTATGTTGAATCTGGTGAAAGTCAGGAATAGCCAAGAGGGTCAAGGGAGTGTTTCCAGCTATAGCTGTATTTGGTGGATTAATGTATTTGTGAATATAGTCTTTTAGTATGTTGGGATGCGACTGGTTGAATCTCAAATTGCTTATATTTTTACAGGAACTGTGCCAGGGCTTTAAGGACTAAATTGTTAAATTGGTTCTGGAGAGGAACGTTGGCTGTTTAAAATACGATTACATTTATTTTTTAAACATCTTGTTTATATGTATGTATGCATGACTTAAAGTGTTGGTATTCTGTAATTTAACTGTATGATTTTATGCCTAGTGAACTTTAGGATGCTCATGAAAATGAGATGCCTGTTTTTCTTGTTTCATTGCTGTACCAAATTTCAACAGATATTTTCTTCTCCTTTTCTCTCAATCATGCTTTAGCAAAAAGTCATTTTCAGAGTAATTATTTCCCCTTTATTTTATTTGGGATATGATGAGATTGTAATTTTCCTTCTTATCTTTCTTGTTTGAATGTACATGCTTCACTCTTTTTTATGTACCCAGTTCTCCTTCTGCAGGTTACGAACCAGGACTGTAGGTAGTGATAGAGCAAAGAAAGATGGTAAGAAGCCATGAATGGGGGAGCCAAAACAAACATTGGAAAGAGGAGAATGGGCCTAGGCATAGGAGTGAGTTAGAGGGAAGAGAGCGATGCTTTGAAGCTCTCAGTCCAGATACAACTTTGATTCTGTCATTCTGAGCTGTAAAGTCAGAAACTAAGTAAAAGAAACCAGTTGGGCGGTCAGGGCAGTCCATTCCCATAACTGGCATCCTGGGCCATCTCTGGTTGTCCTGATCTGTGTCTAGCCACTGGATACAGTTGGCTCTGGAGGAGAAAGTGAGGCTTATGACTTTGCATAGCCCTTCCTCACTTAAATCCAATTTGATTGCAAATCATGTCATTGTCTTCCTGATGTCATTGTCCTCTTCAAAACCAAGGACAAACTGTACAACCCCACTATGTTTTTTTCTGGAAAACCTCTGACTCACACTTTCTCATGGCCCTTGGTAAATTTCAGTGAATGTCCTACAAGCTTTGGGCCAGGAACAAGATTCCAGGGACAGGTAGAGCTTGAAGTGGAGACTTAGGGTAGCAGAGATAATTAGAAATTAAACCTGTTACAATTCCTTTTTGAAATAGGAAGCTATTTTACATGCTTTCTGCTTGATCAAAAGCCAGTCTTAGATCATGGCTCTATTAGGTAGGAACACATAAGTTATGTAGATGGGGTTAATTTAGCAAGTATTTATTGAATGCCTTTTATGCACAATATCTTGCGTTATGGTAGTATATAAGGATGTATGGTATGTTTGCTCTTCAGGAGTTTGTAGCATAGTTAGAAAGAAGGTAGATGAGTTAATGGGATGGAAACAGAACTATGGGCTCAGTGATAAAAGGTAAAATTTGATAGTCCTTCCACTAATGGGAAGGGAAGTTAACCTATCATGCCTCTGTCTATTGTGCTAAACAGAGTGGATGGAACTTTGTCCAGGGAAGAGTCATAATTCTCAGAGTCCTAAGAAAAGTGTATGGCATCATAACCTTTCCAGAAAATCAAATAGTGAATATTATTGACATGAATGTCAAATATGCATCCAAGATCTACCAGGCTAAGTACCTGAACAATCATAAATGACAGAACAGTTACCACGTTCCTAGTGCATACGTTAATGTGATAGGATTCAAGCAGCAAGGTTTGTGATACAAGTACCAGTTTAAAAGGACCTGCTATTTTCTGCTGGAGTATGGGTGAAGAGATCTGTTATTAGTAGCACAATTTGAGAAATGGTTGTTTAGTTGCATGGCATCCTATGACTAACCACATTTTGTCAATTATAGTAAAAGGGATGCCCTTTCCACTAATGGCAGTATACTTTTCCATTATAGTCCTTTTAAAGTCTTGTTCAATGACTCCACAAAGTGCTTTTTAGATTCTGTCACCCAACCTCCCAAAGAAAGGTAACACGGTATAGGGCAAAGACCATTTGCTCAGGATTCAGACAACCTAGGTTCAAACCTCACCTCTGATCCATACTACCCATTCGACCTTGAGCATGATACTTTATTGTACTTCAATTTCCTCATCTATAAAAGGAGACAGTAGAGGAGAGACCTTTGAAGTCTTCCTCACCTTCAGGTATCTGAACCCATAATCCTTTGGTACCATAGGTTGTTGACAAGGGCAGTAGAATGTATTGATATTCAAAATTCCAATAGAATTTAGTGTATCTGAAGGGAGAATTAAGGTATATAAACATGGCCAGTTGTTAGAATCAGACCTAATCATCCTGTTGGTGCTTCAGAAAGCACCAGGCTATTTCTAGAGGATCTAAGGCTAGTTGGGATTCTTGGGTTGGGAGGAGGATACTAGGTAAATTTCAGGAGATGCCTAATTTTACTACCTTAGTCATAGTGTTTTTTGGTCTCATTTTTGACGGGGGGAAGGCAGGGCAATTGGGGTTATGTGACTTGCCCAAGGTCACACAGCTAGTAAGTGTCTAGTGTCTGAAGCCAGATTTGAACTTAGGTCCTCCTGACTCCAAGGCTGGTGCTATTACTTACTGCATCACCTAGCTACCCCCTTAGTCATAGTTTCTAAAGATATTAGAATTACTACTTCCCTTTTAAGGAAAAAGGTAGGTCTATGCTTTTTTAAGACTGAGCACTTTCTGTGGGCCAGAAGCCTGTAGTGGGTTACATCCCTCTGTGTGAATCAGGTACAAACTGTGGATGGCTCAAGAAGGAGGTCACCTGGTGGATGGATAATTAGCACAGTGACACACTGTCATCCTATTTGCTTAAGGAAGGGAAAACGGTTGATTTGGATTGCTTTCACTGTAGCTCCTGATAAAAATAGTGCCCCAAGTGTCATGTATGGATTATGCAGTGTCACAATATGCTTTGAATTAATGTATTTTTGTTCACGTGATAATCCCCTTGGTAAAATATAAGCACCTTTGGTATGTACTGTTTCATTTTTGTCTTTATATGCTCAAGGCTAGGACAGTGCCCAACATACTTGTTGTTGTTTGTTTGTTTTAGTCATGTCCAACTCTTTGCGACCTCATTTGGAATTTTCTTGGCAAAGACACCAGAATGGCTTTTCACTTCCTTCTCCACCTCATTTTACATGTGAGGAAACTAAGGTAAATAGGTCAATTGACTTGCCCAGGGTCACACAGCTAGCAAGTACCTGAGACCAAATTTGAATTCAGGCCTTCCTGACTCCAAGCCTGATTCTCTATCTACCATGCCACCTACCTGCCCATGGTAGGAACATAAGAAATATTTACTGTGTTGAATGAATAGGTGGTTATTCTGTATTTTATGTAGTTTTCTGGGGTCAGAGGAAGGATCCTGACAAAGTATATTACTTAAACTAAAAAAAAGTCCTGAAGATTATCCCTGAAAATGTAGAATTTTAACAGGAGCATTGCGATGCGAAGAGAGCTTGACTAAGCATTCCAAATGTCCAAAGCGAATGTGAAGTATGACTGTCTATTCACCCTCTGCTCCAAGTTAAAATTACTATGTCTTCTATATCTGTTCAAATAAATAGTAGAGATAGTTTCTGTTCTTTACCATGACTTGGCTGAGGTACTGAAAGTCTCTAAAGAGCCAAAATATATCCCTTCCATTAATTTTGCTCACGAGAAATATCAAGGTGTCTGTGTCAAGGATGTGAACAGGTAGAAACATTTGAGATGTCTCTGGAGTGATGGCCACAGATGATCAAGTTCAAGTTCCTAATAGGGTGCAAATCTCCTAAAAGAAGGAGACTGGAGGGGGAAAATGACATCTACTCTGTTCTTCTTCCTGCATATGCCAGCTATGAAATACTTTACTTACATGTTAAAGAAAATATGCTGTGAAAGCAAGCCCAGGCATTCTTCCAGTATCACAGTGATTCAGTCAATAAATCCACAAGCATCCATTAAGTGCTTACTATGTGCCAGTCACTGCTAAGTGCTGAAAGCACAACAAAAGGAAAAAAGAGAATTTCTTCTCTCAAGGAGCTCACAGTTTTAATATCCCTCCCACATGTTTACATGTGGCTATTTTCAGAACAGTATAGAAAGCCACAGAATCACTGAACACTCATCACCTGGATATAAGGGATCAGTTCTTTCCTAACGCCAAATGAATGTTTGGTAGGAGAAGGAAATGTGGAATTAGGAGAATGAGTGTCCAAAGACCAATCAATCAAGCAGCATTTATCAAGTGCCTTCTCTATCAGGTGCTACATTGAGCAATGTGGATACAAAAAAGTGAAATGGTCCCTACCCTGAAGAAGTTTTCAACTTAGTTTGGGGTGGCAACATATACATATACAGGAATATTCAAAATATATTCAAAATAAATACAAAGTGATTTGATGGGAGGATTAGGAAAGCTTCATATGGAAGGTGCCACTTGAGCTGAACTTTGAAGTGGATTGTAGATTGGATCCATCAATATTTATTAAGCACTTACTATTGCCAGACACTGTGCTAAGCACTGGGGTTATAAAAAAAAAGACAAAAGACAGTCACTGCCCTCAATAAGCTTACAATCTAATGGGGGCAGCAACATGGAAACAAATCTATACAAAGTAAGTTGTATATAGGAAAAATAGAAAATAATTTACAGGGGGAAGGCATATGTTATTAATAATCAAAAGAGGAGAAGTTGGAGAAGGTTTCTGTAGAAGGTAGAATTTTAGTTGGGAATTAAAGGGAGCCAAGGGGATTATTAGTCGCATATGAGAAGGAAGAGCATGTTAGGTATGGGGGGACAGCCAGAGGAGTTGCCTGGACAAACTCTGGAGAGATGGAGTATTCTGTTTGTAGAGCAGCCAGGAGGCCAGTGTCACTGGATCGAAGAGTCCATGTGATGGAATAAGGGGCAAGAAGACTGGAAAGGTAGGAGGAGGGTAGGTTGTGAAGGGCTTTCAGTGCCAAACAGAGCATTTTGTATTTGATCCAGGAAACAATGGGGAGCCACTAGAGTTTATTGAGGGGTGGGGTTGAAATGATTGGAAACGTCCTTTAGGAAAATCATTTTAGTGCATGAATGAACGATGGATTGGAATGGGGAGAGATTTGAGGAAGGCAGACCTAGCAGCAAGCTATTAACAATGATCCAAGCATGAGGACCTGTAGTAGAGTGGTGGCAGTGTTAGAGGAGAGAAGGGGGCTCACTGGAGAGATTTTGCCAAGGTGAAATCAGGAGGCCTTGGCACTAACTTGGATATGAGAGATAGTGAGGACTCTAGGATGACTCCTATGCTAAGAGTCTGAGGGACTTGGAGGATGTTATTGCTCTCTACAATAATATGGAATGTAGGAGGTGATGGGAATTTAAGAGGGAAGATAATGAGTTCAGTTTTGGATATATTGACTCTAAGATATCTATTGGACATCTGGTCTAAGACACCTGAAAGGTACTTGGAGATATGTGACTGGGGGTCAGCTGAGAGTTTGGGAGCATAATAGGTAGATTTGATAATCATCAGCATAGAGATCGTAATTAAATCTATGGGAGCTGATGAGATCATCAAGTGAAGTAGTACAGAGGGAGAAGAGAAAAGGACTCAGGGCAGCACCCTGAGGGACAGTTAGAGGATGTGATCTGGAAGGGAATCCAGCAAAAGAATCAGAGAAAGACTAGTCACATAGGTAGGAGAAGGTCCAAGAGACAGCATTGTCTTGAAATCCTAGAGAGAAAAGAGGATCAAGGAGGAGAAAGGGGTCAGGAGTATTAAAGTCTACAAAGAGGACAAGGAAAATAACAATTGAGGAAAGACCATTGGATTTGGCAACTAAAAGATGATTAGCAATTTTAGAGAGAGTAGTTTCAGTGGAATGATAAGGTCAGAAAACAGAGTATAAGAGATTGAGGAGAGTGAGGGGAGATAAAATGGAGGTACCTACTGTAGGTGGTCCTTTTGAGGACTTTACCTACAAAGTGCCAAAGAGATCTTCCATTCTACTGGCTAGAAACCACATGTAAATGGATAAATAAATGCAAAATATGGACACCGTAAATATACAGTAATTTGGGGAATGGAGCTGTAATAACTAAAGGTATCAAGAAAGATCTCATGTAGAAGCTACTTCTAGAACAGGGCCTTGAATAGAGCTAGGGGTGCCAAGAGACAATAATGATGAGGGAGAGTATTTCAGGCAAGGTGGTTAGCCTTTGCAAAGGACATGGAGGTAAGAGATAGGATGTCATATGCAAGGACTAGGGGGAAGGGCTAACAAGGATAGGTTATAAGCATTTATTAAGCCCCTACTCCAACCAACCAACTTTGTGTCAGGCACTGTGCTAAGTGCTTCAAGAATGTCACTTTGGCATTTTGGGGGGAGTCATGGGAAATGTCTGAAAATATAGATTGGAACTAGAGATTTAAATGCCAATCAGAGAAGTTGGTATTTTATCCTATAGGCAATATGGAGTCTCTAAAGCCTTTTTTGTGCAAGGGAATGACATTCAAGCTTCTTAGCCTTTATGAGAGGTCAGTGTTCATTTGGGCCTCCAATATTAAAGTGACATAGGAAATGGGGAGAAGTCCAAAGAAGAATAGTAAATGAAATGCCGCCATGAGCAAAGGTTATGAAAATTTTACTAGCTCAAGAGCAAGTAAACTAAGGGCCCAAGTTTTGTCTACATAGTGGGTAAAAAAAAATCATGATAGAGTGTGCTAGCATTTCTGACACACTCTTCTTCACAAAACCTATATCTGTGAGAGAAAAAAAATGTTGCTCAACAATGTCCCCAACAAGCGACTATCCAATCTTCACTTGAAGACCTCTAATGACAAGGTATTCACTACAAAGGCATCTGCTTCTGATTTTGCATGGTGCCAATTTTTGGAAGGGTTTTTAAAAATTAAATTTATTTTTTCCTGATGAATAATCATTTATTTTCTCTCCCCCCTCCCACCACTCATTTTCCCCTCACTAGAAAAAAAAAGAAAATCAAAACCCTTGTTACAAATATATCTAGTTAGGGAAAGCAAATTCCCTCATTGGTTGTATCAAAAAAATTGTCTCCTTCTACATCCTGAATCCATTGCCTCTTTGTCAGCAAAAGGGTAGCATGTTTCATTATTAATTGAGGAAGATTTTGAAGCCTAAGGCTGCTTCTTTGCAACTTCATCCATTGGTAGTAGTTCAAATCTGGTGCCAAGAAGAACAAATCTTTCACATGAAAGCCTAGACAATAGCTTTTATGACCCCCTTAAATATTCTTTTGTCTGAATGGAACATACTCAATTCCTTTAGCAAGGGATAACTAAGTAAACTAAAACTTCCTGAAGTAGATAAAGCAGTGGGCCTGGAGTCAGGAAAACCTGAGTTCAAATCCAGCCTCAGATACTTACTAGTTGGGTGATCCTTGGCGAGTCACTTAATCTCTGCCTTAATTCATTGGAGAAGGAAATAGCAAACCACTCCAGTAATTTTCCCAAGAAAATCCCATGGGCAGTACTGGCATGGTGTCATGAAGAATCAGGCATGACTGAATGACTGAACAACAACAACCTAGTATCTCAAAAACTTTGTTGCCTTTAAAGGTAATCCTTTGGCATATCTTGTTATCCTGGCTTTCCTTTTTCTCCTTTGTCACTTTTGTACCAAGGGAATTACAGATGGTGGTCAAAGGTGGCCTTAGCTATATGCAACTGAGAAGATAGGTCTCTGTACTGTTTAGAAGGTCAATAATAGGAAGTGGGGTATATTATGAAGGCTGACATGGTTAGATGGTATCATCTGGACAATAGGAGGATGATTATTGAAACCTCTGGGTGACAGTGTATTGTGGGAAATCCACTGGCATGTCAAGTAGAAAAAAGGAAGGATCCACTGTAGCCTTTGTCTCCCAACTTTGTATGTTAATTTACATAGAGGTGGGGTGGGTGGAGTTTATCTCTAATATTTTCAACCAAACTCCCTCCTCTTTCCTATCTTAGTGCTCTGCTGTACTCTTATTTGCCACATTTTACCATTAATATATGTATTTATGCTTTATCCTCCTCATTGCATGCTCTTAGAAGAAAGAAATTATTCAGGTAGGGGAGAATCAGGTTTTTGAATGAGATATTCTTTCAGAGCATAGTTCCCATGTCATTTAAACATTATTACTTTCACATTTGTAGCTACAAAGTCTCTCATCCACTATTCTTATCTTCTTTTTATATCAACACTTAGCAATTGCCAACTTTGGAATAAGTGCTTAAGAATATTCAACCCCATACACAATTTTCAGTCCATCCCCACCAACCTCTCCCCAACACCCTGCCTGATTTTTAGATATGTTTTCTGAAAGATTCAAATGAGTTCGGAAATATTCCACTCTTCCCAAGTCTTGAAACATTGTAATTTTTTTTCTTTACACACATTGCATGCATAATGAAAAAATCCTGGTTTGAGTTCTGTACTTGGTATTTGACTCTGGGCCATATTAAGTAGCCTCTCTGAGCCTTAGTCTCTTGATGTATAAAATGAGAATGATAATATTTCCATTTATCTAACTGGTTCTTTGTAAGAATCCTAGGGTCCAATGTCTAGATAGAACAAACCTCAGCTACCATACTGTTCAACTTACTCATTTGCAGGGAAATTAAATGACTTGCCCAAGGCTATATAGGTAGTAAACATGAGAGACAGGATTTGAACCCAGATATTCTATATACACAATGATTCTTGTAAGTTAGAATATATATGTATACACACATATATATATATACATATATATGGAGAGAGATACACACAATGATTCTATAGGTCTGGATACACACATATGTATATGTATGTGTATGTATACATGCACATATGTATGTATGTGTTTATATATACACATTCATATGTAGTACTAATGTGACCAAAGATCTTCCCCGCCCATTTAATAGGCCTCAGGTGGAGCTAGTTAAGGGAAGCTTGATTAGGAGAGGCTTGTTTATAGGAAGGCTCATTTGCTAAGTAGATGTTAAGCCCCAGGGCCCCAAACAAGGTATATATACCTTTTGGGTAGCTATTAAGCTCAAACTAGAGAGCTGTGGAGACTAGAGAGATGCAGAGAGAGAGAGTTTTGAGGAAAAGAAGACACAGATAGAGAGAGAGCTATGAGACATGGAGAACTGGAAGAGACAGAGAGACAGAGAGAGAACTGCAAGGGCTTCGAGAACTGTGGAAGGAGAGGACACAGGCAAGCAGACAGGATTCATGAGTGAGTGTTTATGGGAAGGTCCTAGCAGAAGGGAAGGTTACAAGATGGCTTAGATCTTTGTTGTGATACTGTGTTTTAATCTCCTTGCTGTTACATTGAGGTGGACTTACTGGTTTTGGGATACAATTGTTGCTATGTCAAATTGGAATTATTGGTTTTGGGATTTGATCCTCTGGTATCTGAATAAATGTTTTACTTCTTCAGTCTTCTATATGGAGAGTCTTTTGTATTTTGTGATTCTGAACTATATAGGCATATTCATGGTCACCATCGATATCACGAATCCTGCCTTACTGATACAACATACATATACATACACACACGCATATGCATGTATGTATGTGTGTGCATATATACACATACACACAGGTCTATATGCACACATATGTTATTGATAAGGAAAATGCATATATGCACATATAATTTAATATATACAATGTAAATATAATGTATAGCATATATAACATACAATGTATATATAATATACAATTGTAATTTAGTATTGCATATAATCAGATCACAGATGTGTTAGACAAGTTTTTATGATGTTCAACAGCAAGGTGGTTATAATTATTTGTGTCAATGGCAAATGCTGTGCACAATATCAGAACACATCACCAGAGACAACTCTCTTCTTTCATCAAAGTCAAAACCTTAAGATAAAGATACAACAAGTAAGCGCACTCTTCATCCTGTTGGCAAACCTCTTTCCATTTTGTTAGCGTGCTTATATTGAGCAACAGATTGATATGATCAAAATGTACGTCACCTCATGGGGCCATAGATCTAGACTTGGAAGGAATCTTAAAAAGTCATCTCTAGGTGAGGAAACAGAGTCTCAGAGTGGTCAAGTGACTTTCCCAAGGTCATACAGATAGCTGGTGGCAGAACCGCGATTCACACCTAGGTCCTCTGATTCCATTTCAACACTGTTTCTATGGCACCATTCTGCCTCTTCAAACATTCAAAGAGTTGGAGCTGGAAGGGACCTTATAGGTTTTCTAGTTCAATTTCCTGATTTTACAGATGAGGAAACCGAGATCTAGAAAAGCGAAGTGATTTACTTGAGTTCACACAGACAGGCTCTGGTCGAAATGCAAAGGTTAGATTAAAAACACTGTACCCACCGTCAAGGAACTTATCTAGTAGGAAGATGGAACCAATGCAATTAGTGGTGGTAATAGCTAATAATAGCTAACATTTATATGTAATTTAAAGGTTCACAACTCTCCGTCTCTGTCTCTGTCTGTCTCTCTCTGTCTCTGTCTGTCTCTGTCTCTGTCTCTCTCCCTCTCTCCCTCTCACCCTCTCTCCTTCTCTCTCTCTCCCCCACCCATGTCGCTCTTTCCCTCTCCCCCCCCTCTCCACACACACACACACACAGACACACACACACACACACAGACACACACATGTGCACAAAGTTCATTCTATATCTATATCTATATGTTATATGTACATACACACACACAATCTCTCTTGATCCTAACAGCAACCCTATGAGGTAGATGCTATTAGTGTACCCCTTTTTATATGTGAGGAATCTAAAGCCGAGACAGGTTAAGTTACTTGACTAAGGTAACACAATTAATAAGTGCATGGATTAAGATCTGAACTCAGGACTTCCTGACTCCAAGTCCAAGACTCTATCCCTTATGCCATCTAGCTATCTATAATATTCAATATTGTATGATCAATGTATTAAAATGTTACAGAAACAACATACTATACAATGTCTTGGAGAAGGTTTTTGTTGACTAAAAATTCAGGCAAGTTTTCCTGGAAGAGGTTGCATTTTTGTTGGAATGGACAAGAGAAGAAGGGGTGAGAAGGGTATAACAGGCATAGGAAATAGCCTTGATCAGAGTCGTAGCAGCATTAGAGCCTAGTGAGTATTCAGTGGTTTGGGAATGAGGATGTGGTGGAGACTAAGAAAGGGCCATGGAGTGTAGTCCAGCTTGACTTAACCACAGACTGTGTGGAGGAGATTAAACCACTTAAGAGTAGTCTTTACAAATTATGAGACTAAATCTTTTGACAGTGTGCAATTTTGATGCACCTGGGTCAACCCTGTCATAGAAAACCAAAAGAAAAATCTCTTCTTGGCTCTTTAAAAATAGTTTGGGTCACTTGAAACCTTTTCTTCAGTATAACCTCATTTTTTTTTACATGTTAAGTGGATAATCAGATGATGGATTTTAGAATGGCACAGATTCTAAGAAACACAGCAAAGTTGTCTCTACCTGGAATATGTTCTTCCCATTTCTACTCTACTATTTCCGTCCAACCACAATGTCCAATTCAAATACCACCTTCTGAATGAAACTGTCCCTCAACTACCCAGCCAGGGTAGCGACCATGTATAAGCACAATATAATGCTAGAAACCAGAAGATCTATGTTCTGTTTCCCTTCTTCTGCCGCTTAATAGCTGTGTAACTTTGGACAAATTACTTCCTCTCTCTGGCCTCCAATTTCCCAGTTTTTAAAACAAGATGACTAGACCAAAATATCTCACTTCCATTCCAACTCTAACATTATATGATTTTATATAATCCACTATTTTCACAGGACTCTAAACTTCCTTTTTGGCTTACTGCATTGTACTAATTAGATCACATCATGTTTTACTTTTCTTATTAGATTATAAGCTCCTAGAGGGCAAAGATAGGTCTTGTTCACTTTTAATATTCTTCATGGTATCTTCCATAGCATCTTGCATATAGTAAAATTTTAATACATGATTGTTGGGTGAACGAATGCATGAATGAATGTCAGTATATACTCAACACTGGCGCTGGATACTTGAGGGAAAGAGAGAGAAAGGTTTCTCTCATCTATAGGAAACATCAACTAGGGAACATGTGTTTACTGGGACAAAGAAGAGAACGGAGCTCTAGCTGTATAATCAACAAAAAACATATTTTTCTTACATCCAACCCATGCCCTGGGATCAAATTAGATACCTTTGGAAATAGAATTATTTCTTTGCAGTCACTGGGGTTACTGTTCAACTTCAAAGTCACTGTATTCTGATCCTGAAAGTTAGTGTTTGAGGCACAGACACATAGAAACACAGATATATACCTATAAAAACATATACCATATATATACCATAAAAAACAAAACAAACCATCACCACCACCAACAAAACCAACCTTCTCTGACTATTCAGATTTGTAGCTGCGGTTGTTATACCATTGACAGACATGTTCTAATGTCTATTAAAATTTGGTTTGGGAATGTGCACATTATATTGATTTCTCATTAGCATCTTCCTTACTATTTTGTATTTTGCAAATAAGCCACATCATTTCCTTGGTCCCATAACTGGAACTTTTATAGTTTGTGCCCCCCCATCTGGTTTTTTTAGTTACATAGAAAAGGGAAGAGTTTTTTTTAAGTCTCTTCATTTTATCACATCTGCTTGAATTTATGTTTATTCCTCCTTCCTCCTATAAGTTCTTGATCTAAGAAAGTCATGAGCTCTCACTTAAACTATGTGAAAATAAACAAGATATAATATTTCTATCATAAGAAACATCTTTCTTTATTTCTACAAGTTCCATCATCTTTGAATGTGAAGGACAATGAGATATATAGCTATGCAGAGACATGAGTACACAGATACATCTCTGAAGCTAAAATTCTCACTAATATTTTGTCCATCTTTCATTTTGACTACTTCAATTTTCCCCTTGTTGAGCTCACTGGTTCTCATCTTTCTCCTCTTGTCCATTCAGAATGTTCTTGCCAAGACTACGTATCTTTATTACTGCTAAGACAAAAAGGGTGTGAATTTCCATATATTTGCCATTTTCAAGGGGATGTTTTTCCATTAGTACAGTGAAAAATGGATTGCTTATTTTTAAATGCATAAGTATAGTTTTGTTTTGGCAGAAACTAGCTTTTATATAAACAAAATGAAGAATGCTTCCCTTCACCTCTACTGTCATCTATATTCTTTCTTTCTTTTTTTGGTTATACAGGAAATAAAAAATGAAAACACTTTTACTTAGTGTTAGCAATTAAATAGTTCAGCACACAGACAGAGGAATCTCAAAAATTTCCATAAGAATTCTGAAATTTACTATGTCACTAATTTCTATTTTACTTGTAAGGATGGACTAAAAGGAGATATAAAATGCAATTTATAATCATGCTGTCGAGGCTGTTTTTTGAGGTGAAGTTTGATTACTTATTCTTTTATGTTCAAAAGTCAGAGGGGAATAGCGGCTACCATCTACTCATCAACTTTTTGAAGAGTGTGAAGCAAATCTCTCTGGAAAATGAATATTAACAATTAAACAATACCCAATTAAAGGCCACAGGCTGTAGCTAATCCCTCATTTTGAAAAACTACAAGCTACATTTAATAGTAAAAACAAAAGCTAACAAACCTCATTAATAGCAGGCCAAGGGTACTAGTATAATAAACTGACATTCAGCTTCTACCAAAGGAGAAAGAACAGAGAAGTTTTCATCTTTCCTTAAAAAAAATTCAGAACGACAATTTAGTGTTGCCCTTGGAAACAAGTGTATTATGACTTTACAATTTATGTCATCTTGCAATGACAATGTAATCAACTGATTAAAATGTGTAGTATCCCCCTTCTCTTTCCAATGAAGGCTGCTTTGAAAGTTTTCCTTCTGTTTTTCTGAATTCCTCTGCATAAGAATTTGCCTGCTTCTAAATCCACACAGCAGAAATGCCTTACATCTAATGGTTTTGGAGTAGATGAGCAGCCCTGGAGCCAAATATGTCCCTCATCTAATAAGTATAGTGCAGGCATGACCAATTTCCTAGAGGATCCAATGTACCTGGCTCCCTTTTATGATGACCGCCTTTTTCCTCCCTCTATCTCTGATTTGCCCATCCTCGAAGCTAGAAGAGGCTAAAGAAGTGATGGGACTAAAATGAGTCTCCATAAACTTGTACAGTGTTCCCTTTGGAACAGATCTAGAAGTTATCTTCAATTTTTTATTATGAAATAATATGTTTTCATATCACTATTCTTCGTGGTGCTGTGGAGCCATATGGAATAATAGGGGCATCGCTCAAAATACTTACGCATCTCTCTCACAGATACAAAAACTGTAACCTAACCCTCCAAATCCCAGTTTACACATGTAAATAAAATCCACCAAATGCTACTGGGAGGGACAAGGCAATAATTCAGGCATTGAATAATAAAATGAAAAAAGGTCCCCAATATATTAAGGTCTAAATTATACAAAACATGCAAGTAGACACAGGCAAGAATAATCTACAAACTGCTCCCTTTATGTATAATTCAGGACACAGCTGCTTTTATCTTCCTAAATCAGAATTCAATCAGAAGTGCTAAAGCTTCATTATTAACCAAATTTTCCCCCAATGAAGTGCTGATGCTACTTTTTATACTCCCCATTTGTAAATTCATGGCACAAAGAAATTTCCCAAGCATTTAAGTTTTTTCTTGAAAGTTCCTGATAACACGTCAATGCCATGCCAGCCTGATGTTTTGAGAATGTCCCTTTGGTTCCTTTTGACTGCTTCATTTCAGGAGTGGCACAACTTTTGGTAATGGAGGGGAACATTACCCCTGCTCAAGTCCAGAAGAACAGTTTGGTTCTACCAATCACTGCCTCTGAAGTTCTATTATAATTAAATTGGGAGGGAGTTTCATGCCAACTAAAAAAGTGTTGCATAACATATATGGATTATCAGTCTATATAGATATTTAATTTAGAGCTGGAAGGAAGCTTAGAAGTAAACAAGTCCAATCCCCTCATTTTACAGACAAAGAAACTCAGGTACATAGAGGTTAAGTGACTTGCCCAGGGTCACAAAGCTAGTAAGTGTCTGATAGAAGATTCCAAAACAGATCTTTCTAACTTCAAATCTAACTCACTGTAATCTATCACATCCATAGTTCATTTATCATTCTCATCATCATCATCATCATTATCAATGATAATTACTTACTTTGAAAACATTTTTAATATTTTCAGATTCTTTATACATAGCATCACATTTGAGCCTCACAACAACCCTATGAGGTAGATCCTAGAGCTTTTATTATATCTATCATACAGGTGAAGAACTGAAGCTCAAAAAGTTTGAGTGATGCCCACCATTACAGAGATTCTCACAGGGAAGATTTGAGTATTTAGCCAAAACACATAGAATATTTGTTTATACACTTTAATATTTTCCAGGTTCTCCATACAACCTCTGCAGAAGATGAGGAATGACACATAAAAATTCAAGCAAATTTGGCGTATGTTTATTAAATAACTACTATGGGAAGAACAGCATGGTACTGGGAGGTATGCAAAAATTTCATACATAGTTTATGTAAAAAATGTGATTCCTGCCTGAATAAAATTTTTAACCTAGTATATTTTCTAATCCTTATTGTTTTCTTAACCATTTGAAAAATTCCTTTTGCTTTTTATTTCAGTCATTTCTTCATCTGTCTTGTCATTAAACCCTCCCTTGCAGCAAAGAAAACAAATAAAGCCAACCAACAACGCAGCAATTTCTCATAGTATATGCAATATACTTGTAGTCTCTAGCCTATTATTTTAAAGACTAACACATTAATTAACCACCAGTTTACCTCATTTTTAAATCTTTAAAAAATATTATTTATTTAAACTATTTTTTGTTTAAACTTTGGGTTCCAAATTCTCTCTCTTCCTCCGACCCCAACCCATCATCCACTAAGAAGAGAGGCAAAATTATATCAATTAATTGTACACGTGAAATCATGTGAACATATTTCCATATTCGCCATATCACAAAAAAAGCACAAAAATAAATAAAGTGAGAACATTATACTTCATTTTGTACTCAGAATTCATCAGTTCTCTCTCTGGAGGTGGATAGCATCTTTTTATCCTGAGTCCTTTGGAATTATCTCAAATCAGAGTATTGTATCGATCAAAGTAGCTAAGTCTCATAGTTGATCGTCATTATGTTATTGCTGTTACTGTGCATAATGATCTCTCAATTCTTACTTTAATTCATATCAGTTTGTATTTTTTTCATTATTTGATATGTTTTTTTTCCCTGAAACCACCCCCTCATCATTTCTTATAGCAAAATAGTACTCCACAATCATATGCCACAACTTATTCAGGCATCCCCCAATTGATGAGCATCCCCTTAATTTCACGTTCTTTGCCACCGCAAAAGAGCTACTATAAATATCTTGTACATATATGTCCTTTTTTTTATTCTTTGATCTCTTTGGGGTAGAAACATAGTAGTGGTATTACTAGATCAAAGGGTATGCACAGTTTTGCAGTCCTTTGGGCATAGTTCTAAATTATTCTCCAGGATGGTTAGAACAGTTCACTACTCCACCGATAATTTATTAATGTACCCATTTTTCCTTGCCCCTTCAAGCATTTGTCATTTTTGATAGGTATGAGGTGGTACCACATAGTTGTTTTAATTTGCATTTCTCTAATCACTGATGACTTAGAGTATTTTTTCATGACTATAAATAACTTTGATTTCCTCTGAAAACTGCCTGTTCATATCCTTCAACCATTCATCTATTAGGGAATTGCTCTTATTTTATAAATTTGATTCCATTCTCTATTTATTTGAGAAATGAGGCCTTTAGCAGAGAAACTTGCTGCAAAAATTGTTCATTGTCTATGGTAACTTTTTTTTTTTAAGCAAAGTGTAGTTTTCCTGATTCTCTCTATTTTTGCTTTTGCTTTGTCCGAGATAATGATTGCTACTCCTGCCTTTTTTTTTTTTTTACTTCATTTGAAGCATAATAGATTCTGTTCCAGGCCTTTTTTTTTTTAAAACTCTACGTGTCTTTCTGTTTCAAGTCTGTCTCTTGTAAAAAAAAGTGTTATTGATTACAAAAAACAAACAAACCATATTACTGGATTCTGGTTTCTAATCTATTCTTCTATCTGCTTCTGTTTTATGGGTGAACTCATCCCATTTACATTCACAGTTTTGATTATTAGCTATTTCTACTTCCTTCACTTTGCATAAGTTTGTATAAATCTATCGATGCATTACTGTATCTCTCACATTAATTTTACCTTATGGCATAGGAATATTCCATTACATTTATATTCAATAGTTTTTATTGAGCCATTCCTTACCTACTTTGTAATACTTTGCTACAACAAAAAAGTTGCTAAAATATGTTGGTGTATATGGGACTTTCATTTTGTCATAGACTTCCTTGGATATATACCTAACATCAGAGTTAGTGGATTAAAAGGTATGGGTATTTTAGTCACTGTCTTTAAATAATTCCAATTTTTTAAAAAAAGTTTATTCTAATCCACAGCTCCACCTGTAATATATCAGTATTCCTATATTTTCAAAACAGCTCCAATGTTAACTGTTGTCATCTTTACACATTTGTTGAGAACAAGGTGAACCTTCAGGGTTGTTTTTATTTGTATTTCTCTTATTATTTGTGATCTAGAAGGCTTTTTTTCATATGATCCTTAATAGTTTGTAATTCTTTGTTTGAGGACTAGTGTTTTTTGAATTTCTTTTGACCACTTCCTAGTGGAGGAATAGCTTTTTGTCTTAATTACTTGTGTTAGTTTTTTAAATGTATTTTGAATATCAGTCACTTGTTATAGATACGATACAAAAGTTTCTTTTCTAATGGACCACTCTTTAAGCCAAGAGACACATACAGTTAGTGGCTGAAGAAGAATCTATTATGTTTCAGATGGAGTAAAAAAAAAGAAAGGTGTGGGGGGCAGAGCCGAGATGGCGACTGGAAAGCAGTAACTGGCATGAGCTCCCCACCAAGTCCCTCCAAAAACCTATTAAAAAATGGCTCTGAACCAATTCTAGAACTGCAGAACCCACAAAGTGGCAGAGGGAAGCAGGGCTCCAGCCCAGGACAGC
>CM053627.1:89693296-89709787 GCA_028646595.1 Phalanger gymnotis | reverse complement strand
AAAAAAGAAAGGTGTAGCAGTTGTGATCTCAGAGAAAGCAAAAGTAAAAATAGATCTAATTAAAAGAGATAAAGAAGGAAATTGCATCTTGATAAAATATATCATAGACAATGAAGCAATCAATACTAAACATATATGCATCAAATGGTATAGCAACCAAATTCTTGAAGGAGAAGTTAAATGAGTTATAGCAGGAAATAAACATTAAAACTGTACTAGTGGGGGACCTCAACTTTTCTCTCTCAGAAGTAATTAAATTTAATGAAAAAATAAGAAAGAAATTAAAGAGATGAATGGAATTTTAGAAAAGTAGATATGATAGGCCTCTGGAGAAAATTGAATGGGAATATAATATGCTTTTTTTTCCTCAGTGGTACATGGCACCTACACAAAAATTGACCTAGTATTAAGACATAAAAATCTCACAACCAAATGAAATAAAGCAGAAATACTAAATGCATCCTTTACAGATCACAATGCAATAAAATTACATTTAATTTAGAAAAAAACATGGAAAGATAGATTAAAAATTAATTGGAAACTAAATAATCCATTCCTAAAGAATAAGTGGGTCAAAGAACAAATCATAGAAACAATCAATAATTTCATTAAAGAGAATGGCAATGAGACAATATACTAAAATTTATGAGATGCAGCCAAAGCAGTGCTTAATGGAAAATTTATATTTCTAAGTGCTTACATTATTAAAATAGAAAAACAATGCGTTGGGAATGCAACTAAAAAAAAAGCTAGAAAAAATAACAAATTTAAAATCCTCAATTAAACACCAAATTGAAATCCTAAAAATCAAAGAAGGATTAATAACATTGAAAGTAAGAAAAAATGGAGCCAATAAGCCAAAATAGGAGCTGGTTTTACTTTAAAAAAAACCACCAGTAAAATAGATAAACAATTGGTTAATTTGGTTAAGAAAATAAAGAAGAAAAATCAATTACCAGTATCGAAAGGTGAACTTATCACCAATTAAGATGAAATTAAAGCAATTATTAGGTGCTATTTTGCCCAACTATATGCCAATAAATTTGACAATGTATGCAAAATGATGAATATTTACAAAAAATATAAATTGCCCAGATTAAAGGAAGAGGAAATGGAATACTTCCCCATCTTAGAAAAAGAAATTGAACAAGTCATCAATAAGTTCCCTAAGAAAAAATCCACAGGACCACATGGATTCACAAGTGAATTGTACCAAACATCTAAAGAACAATTCATTCCAATACTATATAAATTATTTGAAAAAGTACACAAATGAGTCCTCCCAAATTTCCTTTAAGACACAGATATGATGTTGATACCTAAGCCAGATGAAGTGAAAATAGAGAAGGAAAATTATAGACCAATTTCCTTAATGAATATTATGTAGAAGATACATAAAAATTTTAAATAAAATGTAAATAAGATGATTACAGCAATATATCACAAAGATCAACACCATGACCATGTGGGATTTATACCAGGATTTCAACATTGGTTCAATATTAAGAAAACTATCAGTATAATTGACCATATCAATAACAAAACCAACAGAAACTATATGATTACATCAATAAATACAGAAAAAGCTTTTGACAAAATACTACACTCAATTGTATCTAAAAACACTAGAGAGCAAAGGAATAAATGGACTTTCCTTAAAATGCTAAATAGCTTCTATCTAAAATCATTATCAAACATTATCTGTAATGGGGATAAGCTAGAAGCCTTCCCAGTGAGATCAGGCAAAGATGCCTATTATCACCATTGTTATTTAATAGTATACTTGAAATGCTAGCTATAGCAATAAGAGAAAAAAAGAAATCGAAGGAATGAAAACAGGCATTGAGGAAACAAAACTATCACTCTTTGCAGAGGATATGATACATACTTGGAGAATCCTAGAGAATCAAGTAAAAAACTGGTTGTAATAATGTACAACTTCAGCAAAGTTGCAGGATATAAAATAAATATACATAAACCACGAGTATTTCTTGATATTATGAACAAATTCTAGTAGCAAGAGATAGAGAAATTCCATTTAAAATAACTATAGTCAATATAAAATACTTGGGAGTCTACCTGTCAAGACAAAACCAGGAACACAATTATACAATATGAACACAATTACAAAACATTTTTCACACAAATAAAGTCATATCTAAACAACTTGAAGGACATTAATTGTTTATGGGTAGGCTGAGCCAATATAATAAAAGACAATTCTACCTAAATTAATTTTCTTATTCAGTGCCATACTAATCAAATTGCCAAGAATTATTTTGTAAAACTAGAAAAAAGTCTGCATAATTCATCTTGAAGAACAAAAGGTCAAGAATATCAAAGGAATCAAGAAAAAAAATGTGAAGGAAGGTGGCCTAGCAGTACCAGACTTCAAACTGTATTACAAAGCGATAACCATCAAAATAATCTGGCACTGGCTAAGAAATAGAGTGGTGGATCAGTGGACTTTATTAGGTACACAATGCATAGTAGTAAATGTCCACAGTAATGTAGTGTTTGACAAATCCAAAGATCCAGGTTTTGGAGACAAGAAATAATTATTTGACAAAAATTTCTGGGAAAATTGAAAAGCAGTTTGGCAGAGATGAGGTATAGATCAACATCTTACTCCATATATTGAGATAAGGTCAAAATGAGTACATGAATTAGATGTAAAGGGTGATATCATAAGTAAATTAGGGGAGCACAGGATATTTTAATTGTCAGTTTTTTGGATAAGGGAGGAATTTATGACCAAACAAGAGAAGAGAACATTATAAGATATAAATAGGATAATTTTGATTTTATTAAATTAAAAGGAGTTTGCACAAACGAATCCAATAAAGCCAAGATTAAAAGGAAAGCAGAGAATTGGGGAAAATGTACAGCAAGCTTCTCCACTAATGACCTAACTTCTCAAATATATAGAGAACTGAGTCAAATGCATAAGAATATGAGTCGTTCCCCTCTTGATAAATAGTCAAAGATGTGAACAGGCAGTTTTCAGGAGAAGAAATCTCTAGTCAATTGAAAAAATTCTCTAAATCACTATTGATTATAGAAATATATGTTAAAACAACTCTGAGGTACCCCTTCACATCCATCAAATTGACCAATGTGACAGAAAAGGAAGATGATAAATGTTGGAGGGAGATGTGGGAAAATAGATAGACTAATGCACTGTTGGAGGAGTTGTAAACTGATGTAGCAGCTCTGGAGTGCAATTTGGAACTATGCCCCAAAGGTTATAAAACTGTGTATACCTTTCGGCCTAGCAATACCAGTACTATCTATGTACCCCACAGAGATCAAAGGAAAAAGAAAAGGACCTGTTTGTATAAAAATACTTATAGTAGGGGCAGCTAGAAGGTGCAGTGAGTAGAGCACCAGCCCTGGAGTCAGGAAGACCTGAGTTCAAATCCGGCCTCAGACTTGACACACTTAATAGCTGTGTGATCTTGGGGAAGTCACTTAACCCCAATTGCCCTGCCCTCCCCCCTCCAAAAAAAGTACTTATAGTAGATCTTTTTATGGTGGCAAAGAATTGGAATTTGAGCAAAAGTCCATCAATTAGGGAATGGCTGAAGAAGTTGTGGTGTATGATTGCAATGGAATACTATTGTGCTATATGAAATGACAAGCAGTATCCTTTCAGAAAAATCCAGGAAGGCTTACATGAATTGATACAAATTGAAATGCACAGGACCCAGGGAACACTGTACACAGTAGTAATATTGTAAGATGAACTGTGAATGACAGCTTTTTTTCAGCAATACAATGATGCAAGACATTTCTGAAGGACTTATAGTGGAAAACGCTATCCACCTCCAGAGAAAGAACTGGAGGAGTCAGAAGGCAGATTGAAGCATACTCTTTGAACCTTCTTTACTTTTCTTGTTTTGTTGTTGCAACATGGCTAATAGGGAAATGTTTTCATGACTGCACATATAAAATCTATATCAAATTGCTTGCCTTCTCAAAGAGAGGGGAGGCAAGAGAGGGAGGGAGAGAATATGGAGCTCAAAATGCTTAAAATGTTAAAAAATTTTATTTACATGTAATTGAGAAAAATAAAATTAAAATAAAATATTAAAAATAAAATAAGTTTGGCAGAATACTGTCTTGATTTTTGAAAATAGTTTGTAGTGGTTTAGGTTTTAGTTATTCTTTTAAAACCTTATAGAATTCCCCAATAAATCTATCTGAATTGGGAATATTTTTCTTTATTCCTTTAAAGGTAGTTAAATTTCCTTTTCTGAAATTGAGTTACTTAGGACCTCTTATTGGCATTTTGTTAATTTCAGTATTTTCTATTTTTGCTGATAATCCACTGTTTCTTTTGAATTATCAGTTTTGTTGGTATAACTACAAATAGCAAATCTATTTCTTCCTTTTTGTGATTTCTCTTTATCTTCTTTTATTAATTTATTTTTCCTCTCTTTTTAATTAGGTTGGCTAAAAATTAATTGCTTTGTTATTTTGAAAGGACCAGTTTTTAGTGTTTTTTTTTAGTTCTATAATATTTAGGGTTCTGAATTTAAATTACAAATTTCCTCTTTCATTTTTATTTTGTATTTGTTGATTTGTCAGCTTTTTAATTTGCAATTGCATATTCAATCCCTTAATCCTTTGTTTTTGTTAATCAGTGTTCACATGTATCTTTTCTTGAGAACTATTTTGGCTATATCCCAAGACTTTTGGTTATGTTTTTTGTTGTCATAATCTTTCATAAGTAATAATTGCTTCCATGATGTTTTTTCTCTGTTCTACTCATTGTTTAGGAATTCATTATTAAGTAACCATTTTAATTTATCTGGCTTACTGGTGCTCCCTATATTGATGGGTACTTTTATTGTACTATAGTCTGTAAAGGATATAAGCATTACTACTTTTAAAATGTTTTTGCAATTTCTCTGCAACCCACAAGGTCTATTACATAAAAATACAGGTAATTCCATTTAAAGATACTATTGATCTTTTCATTCTAAATTCTCTGCCAGTTTAGTTTTATATTTTTCCTTTTGTTTATTTTTCTGTTCAATCTGTCCAAATCTGTGAGAGTATATTAAAGTCATCTATTATTCTTATTTTACCATATTTTTTACATGTGTTATCTTTTTTCTTTATGGATTTAGATGTTTTCCATTTGATGCATATATCTTTAATATTCATATTGGTTCATTGTCTGGGGTTCCTTGAAGTATAATGCAGTTTCATTATTTATAGTGTTAACATATTTTTTGCTTTAATTAGTAGCACAATTTCAATGCTTCCTTTTCCTTTTTTTGGATTTGCATTGTGTACAGTAAATTTTGTCACAGCTTGTTTACCTGTATGTGTGGTTTTGTCGTCATCATCATCATTTTTGTTGTTGTTTTGGTGAGCAAACAATCATGGCTTTTTATTTTCTTACGTATTCTGCAATTCTTTTTTTAAAAAAATGGATTTAGTTAATTTACAGTTAAAGTAATGAGACACATTTATCTTCCTCCATTTGCTTTCTTAGTATTTTCTTTAGATATTTTAAGCTTCTTATTTATTTGTCAATATTTTCCCTTTACAATTAATTTTGCTTAAACTAAATTAATACAACCCTATTCCCATAGCAGTTCCCTCCCCACCCCCGCCCTTTCTCATTCTTGTCAAGCCTTTCCCAGATTTGGGGTTATTATTTAAACGATTTGTTTCTTTAAATTTTATTTGTCTATTTCATCCTCTCTTTCCCTTATTTCTCTCTTCTTAAGTTAAAAACCCGCCACTTCTTTCTACTGTTTTCTAACATCTTTTCATTGTTTCTTTTCCTTTCTTATTTTTTTTGCACCTATTTCTAAAAAAAAATTTGTTGTCCCTTATATTCGTTTCTATTCTGAATTTTTTCTCTAATTCATGGTCTCTTCCTTTCTTTGTTCTTTCTTTAATCTCTCTCTGGTGCTCATGGGGTTAAAATTTCTGAAATACTGGGTTTGAACTCCTCTTCTAACCAATATCTGTGATTGCCTATGTTGCTGACTCATCGTTCCTTTTTTTTCCTGTTGTGTCCCACTCTTAAAAATATCAATTTATGAAAGAAGTAATGTGGATAAGAGTAGTGCCCTCATCATATAAAATGCCTCATCCCAAATTATGTGGTCCAACTTTACCCTTTGCCCCTTGCCTCTACGATTGTTTTCCTTTCCACGACCAGTTCTATCACACTTCTGGGTCCAAGGTTTATCAGCTATCCCTACCACCAAGCTTGTGAGAAATAGTTGCCCCTTTGGATTTCATATATCCCTTCTTTTTCCAGTATTTGTCAGATGGGGTACAACCATGACTCAGAGAAGGTAGTCTCCAAATTCACCAACTCTGACACACCCCTCTCCCATTAAAATAATCGTGAGGTTCCCAATTCCCTTTTTAGGAATACACATCTTCCCCCACGGAGGTGCTCGTTGGTGGAATCCCATCACCCACACTGAATTGAGACACTTATTTTTATTCTTCTAATTTCAGTTTCTATTTCTATCATATCTCCCTTTCTCTTGCAGCTGCTTTACTTGCTAAGAGACTAAAAGAGTCATCATGGTTTTGCTGCTTTCCCTTGACTTTGATAATAAGAACATTCTCTCCTCTCTTTCATTTCTTCTGTCTCTATTTATATGCTCCAATTCTTTAGTTTTGTCTCACAAAATCGTCACCCAGTTGTGGGGAGGAGGGAGATTAAATTCTTGGTGCTTCAGATCTGTTCTTCTATGTTTACATCTGTTTTTTAAATTTCCATGGCATTGTTAGTCCCTTATGGGCTCAAAAAAAATCTCTGCTGATCCTTTGTTGTTGTACATCATTGGTAAGCATTTCTTTAAAATAATCTATAAATGGGGTTATTTCATTATTATAGTAATTTTTAAAAATTTCATTAATTTGCTAATTGTTTTCACTTACTTTTTTCTTGTGTAACTGGGGCTGAAAACTCAGTTGCATAAGATTTTCCTTATAGGTAAAGAATGATTGTTCCATGCTCCACACTAGCATGAGGAGCAGTGATGATGAGAGTTTGGGGACATTCTTTGTCTTCTGCTTAAGAGAGACCCCTTAGGCCAAATGCATTTCCAAGTGAATCCTATCAAACATTTACAAGGATTCTCCAGATGAATTTTGTTATTTTTTCTAGCTCTATTATATTGGCTCAGCCTACCCAGAAGTAATTACTATTTCCCCAATTATTTGGGTCCATCTTTATTTCTGTAACTTGTATTTTATAGTTGTACTCATATAGTTCCTGTGGGTATCTTCATAGATAGACTTTCAAATATATATATGTATATATATCACATAATATATATGTAACATATATGTACTCTGTGTGTGCATATATGTGTATACACATATACATATATATACACACACAGTACATATATGGACTTGTTCTATTTCTAGCTACTTCACAACAGTTACTGTTTGAATTAAATTTTTGGCTGACTTTAGGATTCTTTAAATAGATAATCATATCATCAACAAAAAACAATAACTTTATTTCTTTTCTTATGATTAGTCGCTTCATTGTTTCTTATTGTCTTATTTTTGTAGCAAGCATTTCTAGAATTATATAATATTGTAGAGTGAAAATGAACATCTTTGCTTTCCCTCTGATCTCATTGGAAAAGCTTCTAGCCTTTCTCCTTTATATATAATGTTGGCTCTTGGATATACATATATATGTTCACATGTATGTATGATATACATACATGCATATCTTATTACATTAAGGAATATCCATTTACTTCAATGCTTCCTAATTTTTTTTTAAAGAAACTGGTAGTAGATTTTTTTGAAAGTTTCCTCCAAATTTATTGATGTGATCACATGGTTATTATTATTTTTGTCATTAATTCGATCCATTATGTTTTCATTGTTTTGAACAAACCCTGTATTGCTAGGATAAATCTAACTGAGTGATAATATGTACTTCAAAATATGTTACTATAGCCAATTTGATAATATTTAATTTAATATGTTTACATTAATGTTTATTTGAAATAACAGTCTATAAGTTTCTTTCTCTACTTTGTCACTCCCTGGTTTAGGTATAAAAGCTACATTTATATAATAGATGGAGTTTTAAAGGATCTCTTCTTTTCCTATTTTTGAAAACACTCTATATTTATAATTAGAATTAAAAATCAAAATTATTTTTTCTTTTAGTGCCTGATAGAATTCACTATTACAACTATCTAAACCTGGAGCTTTCTGCCCCCCGCCCCAGTTTTGAAGCTCATTTCAGACTTGTTTTATTTCTTTTTCTGATATTAGATTATTTAAGCAATTTGTTTCTTATTCTATCTGCATATTATCTAGCTTGGCTTATCTAGATCTATCTCTCTCAATATTTTATATTTGTTTAGATATCCATCTAATTCAGCTAAATTATTTTTGACATACAATTTGACAAAAATAATTACTCATAGTTTCCTTTATTTCAACATTCATCTTAAGTTATGACTACTCCTTTATTTTTTAATTCAAAAATTCTAGTGCCTTCCCTCTATAGATTGTTTCCTATTTATCTTGAATAACTTGTTTATACACTTTTGCATGTTGTGTCCCACATTAGATCATGAGCTCCTCAAAGACAGGTATTGTCTTTTACCTTTATCTCTATCTCCAGATCTTAGCACAGTTGTAGGCACTTAATAAATGCTAATTGACTCATATTTAAGAAATTCAAACTATGTCTTCATTTATTTTATTAGTTTTTAAATGCTTACTTTTTATCAATTCAATTTTTTTACTTTAAATTTTTTTCATCTCTTCTTTGATTTTTCAGAATAACTATTTTGTTGTTTAGTTGGGCTGTTTCTTTTTTCTTAGTTGCCTTCCCAATTTTTTATCTTTCATTCTTTTATTGTTGAATGCATTTAGATATATAAATTTTCTTTTAAAGACTACTTCAATTGCATCTGAAATTATGTATATTATATTGTCTCATTTTTTGTCATATTCTCTGATTCACCAATTTCATAGGATTGAATTATTTTGCTTCCAATTATTTTTTAAACCTTTCTTCAAAGGCCCTTTATTGTACCTAATTTTTATTGCATTGGGGTTATCAATTGTGTAATGGTCTACTGCGGAATTTTCCTTCCTGAATTTTCATGATCCTTTTAAAATAATAATTTAAAAAAAACCCAACAAATAAGCATAGGAAAAAACTCCAACCCTTATTGAGTCAACATATAAGCCACTCCCAAAGATGCATAAAAGAAGAAAATTTTAAAATAATGAAAGAAAAAAATAAAATCAAGAACTATGTAAAGATAAAACAAAGAGCTTTTCTTTTTAAAATGACCAAAATCAACATGCCATCAGCTAACTTAATTTTTTTCAAATAGAAGAAAATCAAACTGTCAACATAAAAAATGGATGGGGTGAATTCTCAGTTGGGGGGAGTATAGAGTAGGAAGATAGAGGGGGAACTAGGGATAGAGCTGACAAAAAAAGAAAAGAGGGTTATTGAAACATGTTTTTGAAATGCACAGCCAAGAACATAAGGAAAGCCAGAAGGAATCACAGACAAGCAGTACAGTCTTGAAAGTAACATGCTGAATTTATTACATACTTTAAAAGAAAAGCAAGCTGTATATAATAGAGATTCACAGTTTTATGTACAATCCTCTCTTTCTGTTCTACTTTGTCCATGGAAGTGCTCATTTTAGTTGGTTTGTTAAGTTCAGAATAAGAAAAGGGGAATTAAAAAAAAAGATAATACATGTACATAATCTTCATAGTTTATAAATATAAAAGGTAGAACTTTGGGTCAGTATTTGTTGTTCTCTTAACTATTGTTTTGGGATATCAGCATGTGTGATTTTTTAAAAGTAATTTTCCTCCTTCAAATATCTTGAAAACCTATCCTTCAATGCTTTCAAAATTATGTCAGCTCTAGGATGGATTTCTTGATGTGGCCCAACTGTTCTCCATGATTTCATTTGCTTAATTCTCTTTTTCACATTCTCATATAAAACAATTCCTTTCTGAATTAAGTCCAAAATGTAGTGTAGTGGTAATGAGCAGAGAGTGGATGGAAGGTAAGATATGGAGCCAAGGAGACCCTAAGTTCAAGTCTCACACATTAGTTATGTAACCATGGGCCAACCACTTCTCAGTGCCCTAGTGAGCTCTCTAAGACTGTTAACATTCATCTAATGGAAGGTGTTTGGAGAAGTCAGTCTGTGAAACTGAATTCTATACAATCTACTTCTGCCTCTCAGGCCACCTGAAATCTGAGAAAAGGTATGATGGAATAGGGTGGATTGCTGACACTGGACCCAGGGACATTCTCCTACGGTATGTGGCAGATCTACAGTCAGGCGGTTCCAGAAAGGGGAAGTGTAGCATAGTGGGTAACTCTCAGGACACAGAATCAGGAGGGCCCGGATTCAAATCTTAAACATTTGTTAGCTATGTGATCCTGTGTGATTAACCTCTCTCTGCTTTAATTTCATTATAAAATGAGGCAGTTGGAACAAATAGCCTCTAACATCCCTACCGACTCTAAATCTGTGATTGTATAATGCTCCTATGATCTTCGGTGATAGCAGTCACATAGGGCCATACTAATTTCGCTTATCTGCCTTTTTTCTGTTCATCCCAATAATTTGTAGCACAGCGGTGGGGAACCTGCAGCTTCCAGGCCACATGTGGCCTTCTGGGTCCTTGGGTATTGCCTTTTGACTGAGTCCAAATTTTACAAAACAAATCCTTTTATTAAGGGGATTTATTTTGTGAAGTTTGGTTTCAGTCAAAGGGCTGCGTTTGAGGATCTAGAGAGCCACATGTGGCCTCGAGGCCATGGGTTCCTCACTCCTGGTAGGACATAGTAGATAGTCCTGCATGTGAAGGGTTAGTGAGGCCTACCATCCCATTAATCCTCATGTTATCCCATTGAGGGAAGTGGAGTGGGGGGAAACAAAGAAACAAGAGAAAGGTTTTCTCACATTTTAAAAAACTTGACTCAGATTGTTTCATTTCATGCGACAGAAAAAAAAAATCAGCTTCAGAGTACTGGCTACTTCTCTCTCCAAGACCTCTAAGTTAACAGTCTCCTATTTTCTACCATCGCCTGGTAATGTCTGGACGTAATTAATTGGTGTTTATGTATTCACAAGAATGTATTTGGTTTCCTGCCAGATGCAGTACGTGATCTCAATCAGTCTGCGGCATGAGCCCCGGGACTAAACTGGCCCTCTGTCTGAATTCTCTGTTGGTTTTCAAAGTGTATCTTGCTGCAGATCTCACCCCTCAGTAACATCAGGTGGAGACAAATCTCTTTCAATTTTCCCCAGCTCCAGTATCAAACAGGTTCGACAGTGCAGGTCTCCGAACAGGTACAAAATAACTTCCAAGGCAGGCAGGAAGTCACCATCAAGGATTTCAAAAGCACCTTTTTAAAGGTTTTATTTAAAGTTTTGAGTTCCAAATTTTATTCTTATCTCCCTCCCTCCCTAACCTCCTCGCAGAGACAATAACAGATATAGGTTATAAACGTGCGATTACGTAAAACATTTCCCTGCTAGTCATTTTGTACAAGAAGACTTGAATAAAAGAAAAAAGAAAGAAAGCGAAAGCGAAAGTAGCACAATTTTCAAACAATATCAGTTCTTTCTCTGGAGGCAGATAGGACGATTCATCATTTGACCCTTGGAATTGTCTTGGATTATTGTATCGCTGAGAATAGCCAAATCATTCACAGTTCTTCATCGAACGATACTGTTACTGTGTTCAACGTTCTCCTGGTTCTGTTCACTTCACTGTGCATCAGTTCGTGTTAAGTCCAAAAGCTCCTTTTAAATACTGGTTCAACAATTTGTCAATGCTATCGGCACAAGTTCTTTCCCCAAAACAGAATCTTCCTTAACCTTTGGTAAGGACACTATATTGTGGGACATTCAGTAGTTTTGTTTTTTTAATTGAATCTCAAAAATTGTCATTTCAATGCCATTTCTTCTCTTATTTATTTTTTTTCTTTCTCAAGGTTTTTATTTTTTGTTTTTTACCTTCTCGTAACTATTAAATTTCAGATATATGATTCTCCTCTCCCAATATATTATCTTTTTTTTTTTTTTACTTTACCAGCAATGTCACAATTTAGCAGCCTGACTAGCTCCTTAGATAATTGCCTGTCATTACTTTGATTGCTCTGGTCTCTACTTATTTCCTGAGCCTGCATCTTTTATAAGAATACCCTAAATGATCGAAAAAAAATTTAGATGCCACCCCCTCCCCAATTTTAAGTAGTGATATTACAGAATTCATCTTCTTGGAGGGGGTAGGGGAAGGAGAAATGCCTTTAGCTAATTTGGCACAGTAAATTGGAGGTTGATGGTGACCTTTTCACTAGTATTAGAATGTATTACCATGATACTACACAGACATAATGTGTTATTAGAATGCTGAAAGTGTTTTCCAGATCAATAGTTAGTCAACAAGCATTTATTAAGCACTTGCTGTGTGCCAGGTTTTGTGCTTAGTGCCGAGGATACAAAAAGAAGGTCATGCCCTCAAGGAGCTGTCATTCTAATGGGAGACATCATAGAAGATACATACAATTTAAGTGGGAGATCATGTTGGAGGGAAGCCACTAGCGAAGAGGGGAGGGAGAAAAGGGTGGATCAGGAAGAGCCTCCTGCAGAAGATGAGATATGAGTTGATTCTTGAAGGAAGCCTGTAGGTGGAGGTGAGCAGAGAGGCCCTTCCAGGCTCTATAAGAAACAATAACTAGGCCAATGTCCAGTGTAGGAGACTGGAAATGTAGCAAGGGGCCTGGTTGTGAAAGGCTTTGAGTGTTTCTTCTAATCCTGCTATATTTCCCAATTCAGTTAAAAAAAAAACTCCATATTTGCTCCAATGACTCCATATTCCCAGTCCTCTTTGTACATTTACATTTATGCCCCTACTCTCTTTGGTTCTCTCTCTCTCTCTCTCTCTCTCTCTCTCTCTCTCTCTCTCTCTCTCTCTCCCTCTCCCTCCCCTGAGGCCTGTCCTAAATGATGTCTTGCTTATTTTGCCATAGTAAATGATTAATGAATGCTTACTGGTTGATTGGTTGGGTTGTTGCTATATACCATTGGTGAATTTAGAAAATAGAACTAGAATTCAAGATAACACTACAGCTCTCACTTTTTTTAAACTTTAAAACACGAGCTGAGTTTATGTGCGTAAAATGGAATAATTTTCTTTATGTTCTAAAATAATGTACCATAAATTCTGCATGTTTGAAAGTTTTTTTAATGAGATTAAAAATGGTATTATCATTAGGGTATGAGACCACAAGTTTAGACTCCTATCGCTTTCACTTGAAAACAGGTGAGGCAGCCTCATAGTGCCTCAGTATTACAGTTGGAAAATGTAATCAGTGAAATGTGTTTATTTATATGGAATTTTGTGAGCCACTGAGCTCTTCAAATGAGATGTCCAACAACCAGGAAGAAGCCTCAGCAAATGCAGTGTCAAGGTATTTTAAGTACCTTTCTACTGACATCTGGTGTAAACTGAAACTGACACTGTGTCCAATGAAAATGTTTTTGTTCCTCCAGTGATATGTCATGCATGCCCAGTCATTTGTTATTCTAATATTGAATGCTGGCATTGATTCTCTTTCCCTTGGTTAAAAAAAAGAAAAAAGAAAAAAAGAAAAAGAAAGAAAGAAAATACACATACAGACACACAAATACACAAACTTTTAGAATAAAAGTCAAAATTATAAATGCATAGATTCTAGAGATATAGAAGAAACAGGGACATTAGGTCAACCTAAAAGCCTTCCTAAATGTTAATTGTATTCCTCTCTAGTGTTATTATTCTGAATGTACCTCACTTAATGCACTTTATGCAACTTTTCAGGAAACGTTGAATCATATTTTTAAAGAAGCCTTTCTCTGAATCCTTCTGTGCTATAAATAATCCTCCCTTAAATGAACTGTTGCATGAATTTAGATTTTGTGATGATTCGGTTTTCTAAAGGAGAAGACACCCTTACTTATTCACTGCAGTGTTTCTCTTTGGGATTTCTGACTATTCTTTCAGTTTATCAACAGTTGCAAAAAGGAGGCAAAGAATGTTCTTCCTCCTACCCTTCCACCCCCAGCAGTTAGGTACTGCTGAACAGGGCTATTGTTCATGAGTCTCTGCTAGCTAGCGTTCATTTCTTATTTAGGTGTGGGATGGCTCTGAAATGTTAATGAGCTTCCAACAGAGCTCTCATTTATAACGTGAGGTGTTATGCTTTGTTGTTTTTATTGCCTTGTTGTGCCACTCTCCAGTTTATATGAGTTTTCTGTACATTTTAAATTTTTATTACTTCCCCAGCATTTGGTCTAGAGTTGGGGTTTATATGTTTGGGGGATGTGGTAGAATAGATGTCCTCTATCCCCCAGCGTGAATTGGAGAGATCAGAGAGCTTTGCAGTTGAAGCAATTTGAGGGACTAGAGACTTGAGTGAGTCAAACTTAAGAAGTCTGATAATCAGTAGCTAATATTGGAATAAAAGTAAATCTTTAGTTTGATTCTTACTCTTTGTATCTTAAAGGAGATAAACAATACGTTCTCGGATATGGAGATTTAATTCTTCTTTCTGAGATTTCCCCAAAATGCACACTTACAAGTTGGGTCCCCCAGGGGATGACTATCCAAAGTTCAAAGTATTCTGTTGGTCCACACTCCTAAAACTCATGAGCCCCACTGGCATTTCAATTTTAATTATTGAGCCATTGATACAATTAGTTCAAAGCAGAGGCATTTACTGAAATGATATATTATGAACAGTATTAACAAAATGTTCTCCCCGTAAGCCTGATATATGTGTGTTTACGTGGGGATAATGTTTTGTTAATACCGTTCATCCACATTTTGTTAATATAATACTGTTCATTCACAATTTGTAAAGTGTATGAAAACTTTAGTGGCTCTCTGTCTCTCTATCTCTGTCTCTCTTATCTTCTCCCTCTTCCTCTCCCTCTCCCTTTCTCCATATATGCACATGGTGTTCATATCAAGGTATGAACCACTAAAGGTTTCACATACTTTACAAGTTGTGAATAAACTAAATTTTGCATGCCTACAGTCTATGATTCACTCATAGTGAACATTCAAGGTCTGAAAAGTCAAGTCTAAAATGGTCTTTGCCCCACATTTTTAGAAAGAAAAAGACTTCTTTCTGTGAGCTTTCAGACTGGCTACATTAATCAATCATTGCCTAAGGTGGCACTGTATATATTTTTATATATTCAGGAAATGATTTGGATGGCCAATCATTATCAAAGCAGTGCCTGCTTATACAGAATGGGACATGACTCCATATTATAATCATAGAATAATAGAATCTCAAATTTGGAAATAATCTCAGAAGTCTTTTGCTAATCCAATTAGAGACACCTTAAAGTCGAAAGGGCTGCCTCAGAAAATAATGGTTTCCTTAACTGGGAGGGAAGGAAAGGCCCGGTGACTGATTGTCAGGGATGTTTAATAGGCTAGACTGAATCATATTCTAAAGTCCATTCTTCCTCTGACATTCTAGGATTCTGTGACAGCTGCTGAATTGGACAGGGGATAAGAAAGTGGAAGGTCACTTCAGGGATATGGCAGCTGTGGCACTGCATACCTCTCTGACTGCCAAATTCCCAGACCACCCACCCCACCCATCCTTGGCAATATGTGAACTTAAGGTAACACATATGACATTTTTTTCTCTTCCATGTAAATTTAACTGACTAGGTAACAATGAAGTGGGAGAATTCTGAACCTGGATATCATGTGTACCAAGCATTTGGACAAATAACTAGATTTTTCACTTTTCATTTGAATGTATTGGCCATCACCTTCGCAGAGCCCAAGGAGGCTTGCCCAAGGTCATTGAGCAGACTCAGGGGAGTATGCATATAGTCATTTAAGGATAATTGATAAAAGGAAGAATGTGATATTCGTATACAACAAAACCATCAGGAAGTAGAATTGAATTATTTTTTGGATACATTTTAAAAATAAAAGACTGATACAATTATCAAGTGAGTCCACTGGACTGAGAAGGAAGAAAGATGATCTTAAATAGGAAGATACTGCTTCTGATTAAGAAAACACTTCTTTTATTCATATAAAGTATTTATTAGGTGTTGGGTTTTATAAACTGTTTGGTCCTGCAGCCTTTATTTTAAAAAGGTTACTCTGAATGCATTTCCAAGTATCCTGTGGAATATTTCACATAAAAGGAAACAGAAAATGTATAAATGTAAACAGGCTAATTGTATGCAGATATAAATTATGTATGTTGGTCTTATGAAAAAGCATCCCTGATTTGCAGGGGTCTTACTCAGCAGCTTTGTGTCTTGTCTAAGGGGATATTTAGTATGGCTGTGATGTGCAGAATTTAAAACAAAACTTTGAATCATGGAGAATAAAATATAGCCCAATTGTGATAAGACCATGCTGTTGGGAGAATGAGAATTTGATTTTATTTTGTTG